>OZ024902.1:23532082-23620468 GCA_964017125.1 Flabesymbios commensalis | reverse complement strand
TCTATTGTGGCTATAAATGCCCCTTCCTTCGCTTTAATTCCCCCAATTTTGTTAATAAAGTCATTAGTATCCTTTGGATATGATTTATGTTGTTTTGCAAGCGGTGCTCAGAAATTATCTATATATTCGGCCGACTACCATAATCTGCTATTATTGGTCTGACAATCGGTAAACTGTCTTGGTTGCTCTCACTCTCGTCATTTAGTTTAAACATTTCTTAAGTGTGTATAATGCCATTTTGGCTGCATGATCACTGCACCAGTGAATCACATCATTTGGTCCACTCGGGTCACATCTCAAACTCAATTTATTAATATAGGAAACACCAGATGTATTATCCTTAACAGCCTTCCTTTAAAGGTCATTGACTCTGTAGACTTTATGTGCCTACATAGGGTCAATGGCATGTGTGTTGTAGATTCCTGTGTAGTGGATCTTAGCACCATCGAATTTCCTCTTAGCCAATAGAAGACAGTCCTGCATATCTCGACCAATAAAAGAGTTCAAAACTGTCCCTTTTCTCTGCAATACGTCATTAAGTCCAAACATTATAATGACATTTTTTAATTTTGTACAGTCTTCCTTCTGTAATTTTGCAAAACCTGGGTCAGATGCTGTATCCTTCCCCCAGGAAAAACGTCAACTGGAACATTTTTGTATGGCTCAACGTCGTTAATTCTACAGACCATAGAATCGCCTAAAATCAACGTTTCCGTCGAATTTTCAACCGAATGACTCAATTTTTTTTAATTTTTCTGCATTAGTCAAGCCACTCTGATGTCTTACAAACAAGTCGGGCACCCTGTTTACTTGGGTACTCGCCCTGGTTTTTATTGGTGGGGATGTAGTGTCTGAAAGTGCACCATCCACAGACGTAGATCCTACTAGCTGTAGTTCATCTTTCGAACTGTGGATGGATAACACTCCCAACCTAGAATTATGGCTATCCAAGGGGTCAATCAAGGATATTTGTCCCCTCACTAGCCTCAGTGACCAGTCTCACTGGTGACACCGGGGCAGTGCTGGGTGCCTCCTTCGCGCTATCAAGCCCCAGAGTATCAGATGGTACCAAAATGACGCTTCCATTAGGGAATCCCGACATGTTCCAGTCTCCATTAGCCCTGGAAATAATAGTCAGGTTCCTTAGTGAAATTATATTTACCGGCCGGACAAAATCACCAAATTTGGCACAGTGCTCCAGAGGGACATAATAAAAAAATCCATCCGTTGAGCCAACGTGAATTTCCCACTACTCTTGCACAATCTAACGAAATCCAAAATGGCCCCCATTTCACCAATAAAATAACCAGAATGGTCAATAAAATTACGTTTTTGTGAGAAATAAACAGTTAAATGACAATGAAATGAAATTTTAATTTAAACACTATCACATAATACAATTTTAAATATGAAAAATTGTTGTTTATTTCGCAAAATCCAAGATGGCCGCCAGTTTACCTATAAAATAAACGGAATAGTCAATTAAATTATATTGTTGTGGGAAATAAACAGTTATTATTTAAAGGGTATCACATAATTATAAAAAAAAATCAAAGAAAAAGATGTGTTGATGTCTATAAACATCTTGAATCTGTATGTCAACTAGCGATATCAGTAAAAAAGACATGTAGCCTATCATTGTAACGATCCCATGTCTAATGAATACATAACGGAAAAGAGACCTAATACAATTCAACAACTGAAAAACATTATGATACTAAGCAACCTATTTTTTCACTTTTCGTGAAGAAAGCGACGTAAAGCAATATATACATATATATATATATATAAGCAATATATACATATATATATATATATATATATATATATATATATATATATATATATATATATATATCAAAGTGAAGTTTGCAAATTTGCTGAATTATTCCAGGTGTATATTTAAGGAACCGGTTTTCATTGGCTGGTGCATATGACAATTCGCTCAACCAGTACATCAGTGCCAAATTCCGCATATATCCGCATAGTGTGCTTCTATTTGATATCCATTACAAACCCAGAAGCCTTCATCTAACTTGATTAAGATGCAAACCCCGGAACTATCACCGTTGTTCTTGTGTTTCGAATGACCTGGCTGAAGAAGTATATTTGGTGACCCAGTTATTCTCATCCATACATAATTTTTAGAAGCTGGTACGGAAATGCATGCCTCGTATATGAAAAGGGGTGTTCAACTTGCATAATTCAGGTCTATATGATTCAAGGCAAAGCAAAAATAGATACCACCATCATTGCTGCTTTTAATGCAAGACTGTAGTTGTGGAATACCGAAAGTGATTGTAATCCATACGCGGCATTTGCATCATCAATTTTTCTTCGACTGCTCGTCTTCAGTTTAACGCCAGGAACAGTACCATAATTATCAGATAAAATGTGCTAGATGGCAGTTTGGTTCAGAGCAAATCTGGGCGGGGGCCCTAGGGTAGTGGTTGGCACCGCTGCCTTTCACGCTAGAGTTCGGGGTTCGGTTTCCGGTCTCGGCGGTTTGAAAGAAACAAAAATGTTTCTTCCCCATCCACGTGTAAAACTCAGTATTGTGGGGAGCCTCTGTGACCGAGAGGTAGCGTGCTCGGCCTCAGACCACCAGGGCTCGAATTTCGAATCCTGTGTCTGGAGGACAGTGTCATCTCATTCATCTCACCATCCTGAGAGGGCTCTTCTGGACCAGTTTAGCCTATATGTGCACAAAGGTGGCCTAAAGCCCGATTCATTTCATTGCAGAACAAATCTTGTTTCACGAAGTAATATGTGTAATTGGGGACTGGGTATAGCTTATTTCTGTGCTATAAAAATGAAGATTGTCATACACAGTGAATAATACCTAAGCCATGCCGATGCTACAACACCATCTTGATTAAAACGTACAGAAGTAGGCCTATTATCAGCCAGAGTCTCTTTACTTCTAGACGTATATTAATAAAGCTACGACAATGTACACATCCGTTACATTTAATTATTTACATTACATCTGATGTAATGCCTAAATCGTGGAATTGTTCAATAAATTTAATGAACATTCAGTCGTTCATGAGTAGGAATTGAGGCTCATGATGTTTGACTTCAAGAAGAGTAAATATAGCTCTCTTCATTGTGTCAAACATAATAATTAACAATCCTGCTGTGGTGTAAGCTTGGTGTTAATTTGTTGCTTTATATCAGAAAGTATTTCGAATCAGAATCACTGAAATTATGTATTTTGAACAAAATATGATATGCACCGCCTGAGAAAGAGAACCAGAAAAGACCTCCTTGCGTATTATTTATGTAGGGAGTGCATCTTCAGGTTTTGTAACATTATATCAGGCCTTCTGGACAATGTGATATGACATAGTTTCCTCTGATTCAACTTCAAATCTCTGTTGCTTGTTTCAAATAGCTCTTATTTCTTAAATGTTTTATTCTGAGTGCCTGTATCAATGAGATTCCATTCTATGACGTTTGCATGCATAGTCATCATTCTTTGCGTGTTGCTTTTTAGATTAAACGTGCACATCTGACGGAGGTCACCTTTGTTCTCCGCCTTTGTTATTTGCCGTTTTACTGTTTATTTTTATTATCTTCTTCATATTACACATAAACTTGAAATGTAATGGTATGTCAACTGCATATAATGGTACAAAATAAATTAAATTTACTTTTAATTGATTGACTTCGATAGCGGCTAACGCCTCAGAGGACCGAGCTCGCATATGCAGTAATCCATATCAGTGTTCGATTAAGTGTTCAAGTCAATGTTGATGTTATTATAATAGTTAATGTTGATGTTATTATGGAGTCAAATCCGGAGGTATCTTCACACTTCGATGTATTTCAGGGTTTCTGATAGAATGTTATTTAATTTTGATATCTAATTTTTAAAAACTTTATTATTCGTTTTTTTTAATTATTAGTTCCCTTATTATTACAAAAAGTAGATGAAAGCCACTGCTCACGTTATGCCAAAATTAATTGGAATTTTTTTGTCAGAAAACATACTGAAATCACGTAAATGAACGGCAGCCTCTTTCGGGCCATATCATTTAAATAAACATTGGTTTTACGTCTAACATAAGTTTTTTCTTACAAATAAGTATATTTATAAACTTCAACATGTACATGATGTACAGGTAATTGTGATATCACGTTTAAATTATCAGATTATGATAAAGACATTTGCAAAATCAGGTTGTAATCTGGAAAAAAATAATTTATAAAAATCAAAATTATAAATGGTAATTTTTTATGACTATCACTTGAGGATTTATAAATGGAACAGCTAAATATAACAACATTCCACAAACATGACTGCTTTCGTTACAGAACTGCAGGATACTTCGAGCACAATTATATGTTTTTTACCTTCTGTCATATCAAGAGTGTTGGACAAATTGATTATTATGCAAATGATTCCAATATAAAAACAAATATATTGCTCAAAGATCCATGATCAAAAATCAACTGAAGCTGAATTATCTCATTCTGTAGAATTGAACAAATTTACTGAAGCCAACGTAGAGTTGGAATTGACTAAT
Organism: Flabesymbios commensalis; assembly: GCA_964017125.1. Classification (NCBI taxonomy): domain Eukaryota; kingdom Metazoa; phylum Annelida; class Polychaeta; order Terebellida; family Flabelligeridae; genus Flabesymbios; species Flabesymbios commensalis. The sequence continues at coordinate 23,615,936 of OZ024902.1, read as the reverse complement.
TTATTTTCATGTTTTTTTTCTGAGCACTGTCTAAGATCAATTCATATCTTCAGCTACTCTGTGTGGCGTGTGCAGCAATAGGTTCAGCATATATATATGTACTATACCATATGCTTACCAAACCAGTTTTAGATTACAAAAGTACGTCCATCCATAATGATTCATCATTTATCAGTCGTCTAGTGAAAATTATAGCAAATACATATCGAAATGTTCTTAATTATTATTATTATTATCATTATTATTATTATTCAATATTATTATTAAATGCATTTATTCACGTTATTTCAAATAAGGCTTTAATTATTTATAAAAACCTGTAGAAGGTAAAATACACTGTGAAAAGTTTTACAAAATAATATATCAATTTATTTGCGCCTATAAGCTCGAAACGCCGAGTATTTAGGCGCATTAGAAGATTCTCATTTCATATTTCATGTTTTCATATTTCACGAACTTTGAAAAAAATAGGCATTTATGTTCTTGTGGAAGCTGGAATAATTTAGGCCATGGTGGTCTTGTCTGGTGAAAAGACGAGGACAATTTAAATTCATGAATGTGCAAAAATGAGAAGTCAGCCAAGAAAATCAGGAACACGTAATTGTAATAATTACCTTCGGCAAAACAACGGCTACGTATGTCTATCCTAGTATGAGTGTCTCAGAGTCCAGCAATGGGGATCAGTAACACGACTACGAACAGTGGATTTGGCATGGCAAATGGTTAATTACCGATCATGACCGACATACCAGCTGATCCATGGATAAATTTAAAATAAAATTAAGTCCACTGCACACGAGAATGCATTAAGTCTTTCTTATTTATTTAATTTTTCTGGCTTGGGACTTTTCTTTTGGTCATTGTAGATATATTAATGAACTAAAAAAAACAAAAAGTTTCTGTTGCAATTTGTTCTTTTGTTCACCTCTTTTTGGCTTATTGTGCCCTGGACTAATGCGCGAGCCTTTGGGCGAGGGCGTGTTGTGGCGCAGAGTGCTGTGATCAGAAGGCTTCATGCACTTGGTCGGATGTCAATCAAAAATACATGTAAGCTCAATTTTTTGAAAGTGGCATTGTATTTTGCAACCGATTAACACTGATTAAGCCAAAGGACACGTTTTATGCATTCAAATGAAATTATATTTAATTGGACCCTACCAAAGTTTTGCTGGCTCGCATTATTCGAGATGATTGTGATGATTTCTGCAAATGTTTCTCATGTATGGCTGACTGTGTGAGTGAGTGAGTGAGTGAGTGAGTGAGTGAGGGAGTGAGTGAGTGAGTGAGTGAGTGAGTGAGTGAGTGAGTGAGTGAGTGAGTGAGTGAGTGAGTGAGTGAGTGAGTGAGTGAGTGAGTGAGTGAGTGAGTGAGTGAGTGAGTGAGTGAGTGAGTGAGTGAGTGAGTGAGTGAGTGAGTGAGTGAGTGAGTGAGTGAGTGAGTGAGTGAGTGAGTGAGTGAGTGAGTGAGTGAGTGAGTGAGTGAGTGAGTGAGTGAGTGAGTGAGTGAGTGAGTGAGTGAGTGAAATTTTAAATATCGCGACATGACGGCTGACCTAGGCATACACTCTAAGCAATATAGGTTCTTTAAAAATAATCCTCTAGTACTACTATCACCATACAACCAGGGTTCTCCTGGGTTTGCATGGTATTAGCAAAGACCATGTACAATAAGATGATCAACTTACGGATTTCACCATACAAATGCGTGTAATACATTGTGCAGTGCTGTCCCCTTTTACCGGGAGTTGGAACTACGCTTTAGCAAGTGTATCATCATATAAAACAAGTGATAATTTCACCACTTTAGCCTCCAAATAAAAAATAATGTTTTTCTAGGTTTGACAGTTATGACATTATCTCTGCAATATTTATTTTTGGAACGAAAATAACTGCTAATATAACAGAAAAGTCATGTTATATTATCATACAATTTTAGAAATTAAAATGTCTTCATTTAAGTAACAGAAGAGCTGTGTACAGAAAGTACACAAATATGTGGGCACAGAACGGGAGGGGAGTGACGATATGTCGCCAAGCATAACGACCACAAAGGAGATCGGGGCAAAACATTGGTGACAACCATAACTTGGCAGACGTGTATTTTGATTCAAACTTTTATTATTTTAAAAAATATATATTTAGAACACAAAAGCAATATTATAAAATTATAATATGTGAGCATTCTCTCTCGGACCACTGCCATCAATGTCACTGATAGACAGGGATATATGACCAATCTAATAAACATGTCTGTCAAACTTTTCTCAACGGTTTCTATTGTATTTTTCCCCGTAGATTTCAAATCTGCCAGATACCATTCGAGCTTTTGCATATTTAATTAGCAATTTCCGTATTTCCAAAATGGCCGCCAAAAAAGCGCAATCGTCTATCAATAGAGTCCCGGCAATCCTAGAAATGTGTTGTTTAGCTCTAAATTTGGGTTTTGAGATCCCATAGGTGAATTTTGACGACAATATTATTTTTGAGGTCATTGGAAGGTCATAGGTCACGTGACCATTGAAATACAATATCCCACATTTACGTTTTAGCAAAAAAAGCACAACTTGACTTTTTTTTAATAAAATGATGATTTGAATGCCTGATAATATATTTTTAATTTCAGAGAGTTACATCTCATACACAAGACTATATTTATTAATACAAGATGGCCGCCATAATTCAAAATGGCCACCAGCCAACCTAAAATCTAGATATCTTAGCTTCTAGATATCATATTTAAGCGATCTTAGGGTCTAGATTAGGGTTTTTGGGTCAAGGAATACAATGCCAGACATCACTATACTGTTAAATGATTGTTTAGATGTTTTTGATGTCTTTTTGATCTCTATAGTATGATATTTTGGCAAAATTGTGTTATATCATAATTATATTTGAATTTACTTCCTCCCAGAATGAGGTTATCATCCGCACACTGTTCTGAATTCACATGCTAACATAATATAAAGTTAAACCATATACATTATGTGGTGTATGACAACGATAAAAGAGGTAAATAGACATATCATTTACTTTAGAATACGGCACTGTTATTTTATAGAGTATATAGAACTACTACCCAGGGGGTAAACATCATATTTCTGGAAAACTGACACGGCCTGTTGTAAAATTTTGAGCACCTGACATGATATTTACATATATTTAGGCTCACGACCTAGGTGAACAACCTTGCAAATCGACTACTGGAAATTCGCATGTTTATTGATCATGAAGTTGATCTAAAATTAGTATTAGCCATTGCAGTGATATAGCATCTGGTATTATAATCACTTCATAACATAGTCAGTGTTAGGGGTACTGGGATGGTTGCTAGTAGTAGTACTTTTCGCACCTACGTGGGGAGGGTCATTAGGGATCTGTCCCGTCTCTTGCATGTTGCACCGCATGGTACAGAAGCACTAGACTACAGCGACTATCCAAGGGAAGCTGCAGCCTACACGTGACTGGCTATAACAATGTGGTGGATTGCCAGCGGGGTAGCCTTCCTCCACTCAATAGTGGTGGCAATGCAGCTCCCGCATCAGTGCAGGCACTGATGTTGACCATGCTAGAGCCTTAAACTACAGGCAATAGAGTTTGACATTAGGTCTCCTACGTGGGATGAATGGAGACTGGAGTTACCCTCAACTATTGTGACTCTGAGGATTATCCGGCCGGAGGATAGCGGAGATGTGCTAAGGCTTCGGTGTTTCAGCATTAAATTGCACATCAAAACCTTCAAATCTTCGATCGTCTGGGTATGTCTGAGAGTAAATCCCCTAGACATGCCCAGAACATCGGGCAGTAACCCACCATGCCCTATCACCCCACCCTCACGTCATCATCTGTACATCAGTCATTAATGGACTGCAATGGACTGCAATGGACTCCGGTATTCTACGACAACTAGCAGTCAGCCTGAAGTTGCACACAACAAAATTGAATAACACTGAATATAATACTGTTAAAATAACCACTGTTTGCAGGGATAAGCTATAATATATTAGACATGTTAGAGGATCATTGAATTTGGGTGTGGTTAACAAAAAATAAAACTACAGTTTATGAGTGTATGAAAGACAATTGTGTTATTCAATTATCATGATCATGTTCAATTAAAGTCTCAATGTATTATACACGGCTACCTTTGATTAGATATCTCTGACAGTCACATTCTTCATAGCAGGGGATTTGTTTTGTCTCACTCGAGCATTTTTGTTGCAATCATTCTTGCAGCCACATGAAATTTTGTGTGTCATATGTGGTGACCGTGGTGTGTTTGTAGATTTACCTGGGATCAGTTTATCATTTTATACAATCCGTCCATTATCCTAAGGCTTGCGGGTAAGCTTGGCAATGTAAGCTGACTTGTCAAGTGCTGTTTGCACGGTATTTAGATGCTGTTCGAAAGCAAGAGGGTGTCAGCAATTTCAGTAGTGCTGATTTGTTATTTTAAAACTTGATGTACCTGAGTATATATAGAGCTCACAGCAGCCTTCGAAGCTGGATTGTGTGTTCACAATAAGCTACTTTGCCTGATCATACACATCTACCGTTATTTCAATGTGAGCACCATTGCATCATCAGCTATCATGCTATTTCCGTTTTCTGTGAACAATGATGGAGGCATATTGCTACATTCATGATCACCAATAAAGTTATTAATGTTAATGTCTCCGCCACTAACTATTTTTGTGTTATTTGCAAAAGAGTAGAGATGTCACCACGCTTGTCAGACGAATCAATTTCGCTTATAGACTAGTTTGGTTTCTGGTTCTGAGTCTGGTTATTCACGAGTGACAAGAGCTTTCTATAATTATGATACTCAAAGCAATGACAGCTGTGGATATCATTTCATTCACATCAAAACCAGAAGCTCTGCTGAACATAGCAAAATAGCTAGCAGGGTTTTTAAGAGTTTTTTTCCAACAAGACTCGCTTTTATGGTACCAGGAGGAATAAAGTGATCCTTCCATTTGTGCAACTAAATTTTACTTATGTGGTGGATGAAACAGAGTGTACTAATTACGGTCACATACATTGCATCGTATATCTGGTGATTGGTCGTTCATCTCAAGACGGTATCCATTCACGAGTTTTGCCGCTGCAATGGGTCATGCAAACTTTAGGGCACTGTCATTTATTCATATTATCAGCGGACGAGATACCATCGGCTATCCATTCTTTACTGGCATGTAAAGTTGGCTGAATTGATGTGTGTGATCAGGCACATCAGCTTCTTGTTAACTCATATTTCAAAGAGAGTGACAACTTCGAAGGCTGTGATATAGATACGCTCAGAGACAACACGTTCCTAAATGATATTAATAAGTCAACACTGCTGAAGCTGCTGCTATCCAATGAAAATGCTTTCGAACAGCATGTAAACCATGCAGCCAAGCAATTCTCAAGCCTTAGGACTATGGATGGGTTGTAGAAAATGGCGAGCTGATTACTGTTCAATCTACATGTACAAACCCACCTTCGCCACCACATATTATGCTCAAAATTTCATCCCTGCAAGAAGGGTTGCAACAAGAACTGCTATTGTGAGAAAAGGAAATCCCTGCTATGTATGATGTGACTGTCGGGGATCCCCAAGCAAAAGCTTTGCACAACATAACACATAATCCTTATAATTAAATAGCATAACTGCATCATATACTTTTTAAGTATTCTTTTAAGCACACCCACTTTCAATATTCGATTCAGATATTCTAATCGATATAGCTGTGTGCATGTTGCTTCCTTCAAACAGTAGTTCCTTTGACAGTATTATTGTCAGCGCTCTTAATTTTTGTTTCGTGTAACTTTAGGCTAATTATGTTTTGAAGTGATTATTCTAACAAGTGATGTAACACTACAAGGATTTATACTTATGTTAGTTTATAATCAATAAACTTACCATTGTTATCACATCAAATGTTTTCTTATAAATTAAACGTGATTAATAATATCTAGCGCAAAACATTAATTTCACACTAACAATGCATAGCTCTGTGTACTATCTTGTTAAGAAGACATAAAATCACTTCAGGGTTGGCTTTATATTGATCCTTGACTCTAAAAACATAGGTTTAGACAACTTTAAAGGAAGTTATCTTAAATATGGACCGATATATTGACAAATTAAGGTTTTTCTGTAATGTTTATTGACTTCCTGCGAATTTCCAGTAGTCGATTAGCAAGGTTGTGCACCTAATTTATGATCCTAAATATATGTAGATATCATTTAAGGTGCTCAAACTATAACAGAATGCCGTGTCAGTTTTACAGAAAATATGATGTTTACCCCCTGGGTAGTAGTTCTACATACTCTACAAAATAACAGTCCGTATTATAATGTAAATTATATGTTTATTTACCTCTTTTGTCGCTGTCATACACCACGTATTGTCTATGGTTTAACCTATTATATTATGTTAGCATGTGAATTCGGAACAGTGTACGGATGATAATCTAATTCTGAGAGGGAGTAAATTCAAATATAACTATAATATAACACAATTTTGCCAAAATATCAAACTTTAGAGATCAAAAAGACATCAAAAACCTCCAAAAATCATCTGACAGTATAGTGATGTCTGGCATTGTATTCCTTGATCCAAAAAACCCTAATCCGAACACGAAGAGCGCTTATGTTCGCAACAATAATAACACACAAATAAAAACAAACACACATGGTTTGGTGGATATGGTCGGCTGGCGACATTTTAATTATTGAACTTGAAGATAAAATTGCAAGACCACAAACTTTCTAACATTATGCAATAATATGCAATGTTCTTGCATCTTAACTTATGCAATGTTACCGCATGTGGGGCAACATTGCACAATAAACAAACTATGGATAAAATTATGCAATGTCACCGCACGTGGGGTGAGTTTGCATAATCTATATCCCAGCTGGTTGCTATGACAGCCGAATATTCTGTGGCAGAATCAGCAGTAACAGTAACATGCTTTATATCAACAAAACATTTATGTTCAGGTACATGTATATTCCGAATGATAAACATGACAAATGATCCATGTCATTAGACTATAATATATAGTAATATTATTTATATAGTATATATATTATTTCCATTGTCCTTATCTTGGTTTTCTTTGCCCGTATCTACCTTTGCACCCATGTCACCTGCCAGCAGATACGAGAAGATGAACCAATGATGGGGTAATGCTGGACCAGCATTACAAAACTTGACCCAGCATTACACTATAATTGAGTCGATGTATCGTGTTACCTGGGCGTCACCTGTTGTTTGTAAACAATAAATATGCATACTTGTTTATACGGGCGCATCAACCCCTGAAGTCCCAAAGGGAAGAAGACAATTAAAAAGTATTGATAACTAACTAACAAATTATTGGATAAAAAATAGAAGTAAACCTCCGTCAATACTTATTTTTCTGATTTTTTTGATGTGAAGTATGTATTGTTTTTAATAGGATCAATGTCATAATTACTCGTCGTGATATGGTAAATTCATACTTGATAGATGGCAAAAGCATTAGTTCCAACTCCCAATACCGGGGGACAGCACTGAGAGCGATTTCACGTTTTGGGGAGAGTTGACTGTCTTATTGTACAGGGTCTTTGGTAATAGTACTGAGTGGTTCCTTCTAAAGAACCTATAGTGTTTACAGTGTATATATGCCCTACTCTTTTGTAATGATCATACATGTAACTACATGAAGTATGTACAGTTCCATAAGCAGCACTGCACAGTTACTCTAAACCTTTGAGCTATTCTAAAACAAGCTACATTAAACATGCAGCAATGACACTTGTTTGACAACTGGTAAATTCCTCATTATAGTACGTAGGCCTACATATCGTCCCCTCAGTTCAATAACCTGCCCATTGCTATCCTCATACAAAAGCGCGAGGTCAATATAAGAACCGACCCAGCTGGATAGGCTCGTTTTTAGATCACTTTTAGTAATACAATAACAATTATGTCAAATGTGTTAAGAACCGGCCCAGTTGGATAGGCATATTGTTCAGAACCAGCCCATTTTGTTAAGAACCAGCCCAGATGGATAGGCACGTTGTTAAGAACCAGCCCAGTTGGATAGGCACGTTTTTAGCAAAGTGGGTTAATCTGTTAACTGCTTCGCACAAAGTTAATCATGAGTTAAAAACAGGCCCAATAGCCTCAGCCTTCTCTATCCGTTTATGAACACTTCAGTTTGATATGATATAACACTGTCGAAGTCAAAAGTAATTGTTGATAATAAGACATCTTTTAGTAAATAAGATGCTGAACGCTTTTTGAATGCTTATTGAATTGAAGCATGCTTTCTGCCTGAATATCCTGTTTGGGCAGGTTATTGAATTGAGGGGACGACATATTATTTTTCGCGAACTACAGTGCAGACAACGTGTATGACAAAGCAAACGACACACAGCGCTCTTTGTCGCACCACACGGATCACTCACACCGGCCCTGAGGGGGGTGGCGAAGGGTGTGGTTCGCTATCGCACTTCAAACGGCCTGCGTAAATATCTCGTTAATACCAATATTGCTACTTTGTGCTGAAGGCCTTGCATTTAGCAGGAATAAATTTATCCATTTAAAGCTAGCGGTATATATGAATATTCATTTAGCGCAAAATTAAAGGGTCAATAAACAAGACTCTCACCTTTTACAAATGACCAATGTTGAGTTAATGTTGGCCCACCGTCTATAACTCTGGCAAATATTATCCCAGCATTTAGAGAAAGACTCGTGTTTTCTGGGTAAACGTCAACAGTCTGGGAAATTTGTCTAGCCCTTTGTAAACTAGAGCATGGTAATATAACTGTAACATAAATCAACTTTTTTGCTAACTTATTAGCAGTATGCTTAATATTATTGCCAAATTCAAGACAATCAATACGTTAAGCCCTGTGTTAAAACATGTTTTTGCTAGTTATACTTACGGTATGTTATTTTGGTATGTTTTACCATGTTTATGGGTTGGGACAAATCTACATGAATAAAACACATTGTCCCAATGGTGTTTTATTGTTGGCCAGCCGTTGCAGACAGTAAGCTAACAAAATAACACACTATGGCAACGTGTCCTGATTGCTGTCGTTGTCGCTCTGATGTGTTATGATACTAGTACCCCAACCACTCCCCAATAATATTAACCCTTTGTAGCCAACGCTATTTTCATTGATCGGCCAAAAAAGGTCTTTGGTCAGCTGAAAGGAAAAATAAGCATCATTCGGCTGAAATAACGTAGAATTTATGGACAAACCAGACTAGTCATGCATAATGTCATTAATGGGTTGGCGGCCACTCTTTACATGACATTAACGGGAAAATAATAGCGGTTAAAATAAACGTCTATCTATGGCTATAGCATTAAAAGGGTAGAATTACGTGACGTGAACGCTCTCCGTGTTCAAACAAAACACTGTGAAACCACTGCTAATACCCCAGTCACACATACACGACGCACAGCCCACGCCTTGAGTGACAAAAATTAGAGCAGTGCGTCGTTGTGCGTCCATGAATTTTGTCAGGATATGAGGAGAACCAGCGAGTTTAAGACGAATGTACAGCGTGTCATAAATAAATCAGGTGTATAAATCAGCGAATACACAGCGTTTCGCTACCGCGTTGCGCGTTTGCAGGGCGACAGAGTTAACGAATACACCGCGCATCGCCAGCGCGAGGCACGTTGGATGGGCGCTATATGCGCGCTCAGTGCCGGCATTTTTTAGTTTTCTTCTGACCGTAAGGTTCAGTCACACATAGTCGACGCACGACCCACGCACTGAAAATTGATTTTTTTTGCAGAGCGTCTGTCGTGCGTCGGTCGTGCGTCAGCATTCGTTACTGGTTCGTGGAGGGCGCTGCACTAACGCCACGCATATTTTTGTGCGTAGTGTAATCGTCAAAGGAAGTTGGGTGTGCTTAAAATATTGAACGCATATGAACGCATAAATGTACACACCGGACGATCGCCAGAAACACGTAATGCGCGCTAGAGCAACGTTTTATCAACGTCAAATACGTTTGCTATGTATCACATTGCTGCCCGTTGAGGACGCTGGGCAGTCGCGGGCAACACGCTTGCCCTGCGCTGCATGAGCGCGCGAAGGAAACGTTGGACACTTGCCCGCAGCTCGTTCAGCGCTCGAGCAACACGCTGTGACTATGTTATTTCTGCAGCTTAATCCTTGGAGGTTTGAAGAACGAAATTTTATTTTCAATTATTTGAGGTGGTGTTTCACATGATACACGGCTTTAAGAGCCGAATTTGTTATCAATTTAACGAAATTACGTCCAAACATATAATGTTTTCATAAATTTAGCTCACATTTTTTCTTTTAAAAATGGTTACACATGTACAAAACAAACTGATAAAATTTACTATAATTGTCGACATTACCATCCTAGGGTTTAATGCGCACTGTATGTTTCCAACGCGTTAGCAAAGCGCTGTTTATTCGCCCTTTGCGTTAAAAACACGCTGTGCATTCGCAACCAGCTTGCGACGTTTTTCACAATCCGGACTCAAATTGTATTTTTTATTTTTTATGCGTGGACTGTGTGTCGTTTACATGTGACTGGAACAAGCCTCGGTCAACGAAAACACAACGAATTTAGAGTATGAGCTCTACTTGTGCCTAGCGTTAGACAGGCGTTGGTCTGACGTTCTTCTGGCGTCCATATTCACACGTGGAAAAACGGTCACATTTTTGGACATGCAGAAAATGTGCGCAGAGGTATATGCACACAATAAATGAATAACGTTCATCCGGCGTTCTCGTCAAATCATCAACGAATTCTGACGCACGCCCAGCGAATCACAACGCACTGACCAAAAATCTTCATTTTTTGTGCGCTGGACGTGCGTGATGGTATGTGTGACTGGTCCTTTACTAATCACCCTCGTCAGTCAATAAGTTAATAGCTCTCCCGATTTTTAATTTATACAAGTGATAATAGCATAAAATAAAAAAATTCAAGCACATTAATTCCTCATCCAAAATGTGTAGATAAAATTGCGCTGAGCATATTACAGCCAGAAGAAAGATACACCTTGTAGTCTACTTGGAGTTTTACTGTAAAAATGGAAATACATCGCTGCAAATAGCAATGTTGGCCCTATTCTGGTTGAATGTTGGGCCGCCGTCGAATGCGGTGGTACAGCATAGATATTATTTATTATATACTGATATATAAATTGACAACAAGACTTATAATAGTTTGCATACAGCTAGCATTATTAGTCCTCAGCCTTGTACATATTAATACTTGTAAAAGGTCACCTATTCAAACATACTAATTGCGGATTGTTAATCAGTTCAAATTAAAATATGCATGTAATAAATATATAAAGATATAATTATACTTGTTTACGAAATAGAGCTACTCACCTAATAACAGTTGATTAATGTATTATAGTTAATAGTATTACATGGGTCCCGTTTTATGGTTATTTATAATCATGGATTGATCAGATGAAAATTATATCGCAATTATATTCAGCAGTTGTGGAATATTTTTAGCGGTATCTACACCATTGCCCCCCTCCCCACCAACCGGGCCAAGCCTGACAAGCTTTCTTATCTGCGCCTCGGCAATTGGTCTTTGATTCAACCCTCTTCACTGATGGCCTGCTCCTGTTGGTGATAATCCCCATGATAGTAGTTACACCAGGTACACACACGGTGCGCACACTTTGTCACACCACTCGCATCACCTGCACAAGTGTCGTGTCAGCGTTGCCATACACGTTAGCAGTACTGTACAAGTAGTCTGTTGCTATAAACATACCTGATAAAGGTCGCATCCCAGCAAGCACACAACATTTGTATAACATTTGTACAAATGTTATACTAATGTTTTGTGTTTACTGGGATAGTCATGATTATATATTCATGTCACTTATTATCTAAGAGGAAAAACACACAACAAAAAATATCGATTGATCATTCAGATGTATATGACTGCTGTATATGACGGCTACAGTAATGACGATTCTAGAATTTTTTCAATTTTGCGACAACTACATGTACTTCTGTCCTGTTTGATATATCACAATGTTTTTCACAACCTCTTACGATTTGGGTGAGCGATAACCATAACATCTTAGGGTACCCTCACAAAAAATCCTGTGAATTTTTTTTTTCTGGCTTGGGACTTTTTTTGGTCTTTCTAGATATAAAAAAAATAAATAAAAGCTTGTGTTGAAATTTGTTCATATGTTCACCACTTTTTGGCTTAAATGCCCTGGACTAAATAAGAAATATGTCCTCGTGAAGCTGACACTTTGTCGGCAGACCTGGCATTAGATTTCAGCTGAACGTAACAAGAAGTGTGATAAAAACTCCAATAATGGACAACGAGATAGTTGTTCATTGCTGGTTGAATAGTGTTACAGATGGTTGCCTAACATTAATTTTTACCTGGTGAACATCTTGTGTTTGCTGGGTTTCGTTTGCTATTTTGCTGCCAAATAATCTTTTGCACGGTGATGACATTGTGCCAGCTTTGGGACAATGTTTGAAGATTGACATCCTGCCGAATACCATCCCCTCAGTTCAATAACCTGCCCATTGCTATCCTCATGCAAAAGCGTGAGGTCAATTTAAAAACCGGCCCAGCTGGATAGGCTCGTTTTTAGATAACTTTTAGTACCACAATAACAATTATGCTGCCAAGTGTGTTAAGAACCGGCCCAGTGGGATAGGCATATTGTTCAGAACCGGCCCATTTTGTTAAAAAACAGCCCATTTGGATAGACACGTTGTTAAGAACCAGCCCAGATGGATAGGCACGTTGTTAACAACCAGCCCAGTTGGATAAGCACGTTGTTAATAATCGGTCCATTAGGATAAGCACGTTTTTAGCAAAGTGCGGTTAATCTGTTAACTGCTTCGCATAAAGTCTTGTGTTTGCCGGGTTTCGTTTGCTATTTAGCTGCCAACTAATCTTTTGCACGGTAATGGCATTGTGCCAGCTTTGGGGAAATGTTTGAAGATCGACATTCTGTCGAATACCACGATCACTCTACAAACCAGTCCGTGTTTACAATTAGCGTGATGAGCGCTTGCAGAACAACGGGACAGTTTTGCATTGATTTAGCCCTTAAAGTCCTCGAAAATTTAGGGTGGATGCAGATATCGGGGATGGCAGGACATGTAAGCAAAATAGATTGGACAGATTTATCCCCGTCAAAATCGTGACGGATGATGTATTCAATAATTGGAATATATGGTCCCCGACTGTATGACACATCACCATAACAGACGGAATAATAACTTGAATATAAGAGTAGGGTTTTATTGCTTCTTTCTCGTGATATCAGCGAAAACATGGTAACACTGTTTTCACTCACTCCCTCATTCCTGACCTATTGCAGACGAAACATTCCTAATATTTGTCAAGTGCTTTAAAAGGGGTAAGTAGATTACCCTAAATTTACATAAAAACGACTACCTTACTTAGATCCTAGATATGCAACTGGAACATGTGTGACTGAAGCAACCATGCTGTTTGAGGTATGTGTCATGGTTTTTTCAGTTCTTATTCTTGGTAGGGATAAGAATATTTTCAGAAATTGGTTGATAACACAACAATTTATAGCGCACAAATATGCGCACATACTGACTAAACTGCACCAGGGTTACACACCAAGTATAGTGAGATGAATCTACGGAGCTCATAAAGGGGTATTAAACGTGCTGATTTTGTTTCTTTCGTTTGCACAAAATATTATATAAGATAGCTGAACTGAACACGACTTATAAAAAAATACTTATTTTTGACATCATTAAAGCATACCGACTCTATTACCAAACACCAATAAGACAACAACCGAGCACGGATAATCCCGCAGCTAATTTATTAATGACAACTAAGTTATATAATGTTCTTACATAATGTTGACACAAATTACACTACTTTACGTGATACATCATCATAAAAATGTCGAAATATATGGAAATTTGGGAGTAATCACAAATAATGTTACAATATACATTATTAACAGTGACATAAAATGAAAAAAATGAAAAGGAGGGAGTGAGAAAAAACGCCCCGATAAATTATAGGCTACGTTTAAAGATAGATACTATCTTGATAAATCTAAATTTATATTATTATATATTTTTTTCCTACTGGTGGGGAGCAGGAGAAAATGGTGGATTTCTAAAAAATAGGACGCAATTTCCAGAGCGTCCGAGTCGAGCACACACCTGATGCCGAAGGACAGATCCCGGTTCATGTTCCACTTGTCGCCACAGCTACTGCCACAGCTACTGCCATCACGCCGGAGCCCTGGTGAGGAGTTTAATGCTGCCGCCCGCCACGCTGAAAACCTGGTAAAGTTGTTAGAGATACTGTCCATCACGCCGGATCCCTGGTAAAGAGGTTAACGCTACCGTTCACGCCGTAGCTCGGGTGAAGTGGTTAGCGCTGCAGTCTATCGTGCCGGAGCCTTGATGAAGAGGTTAACGCTGCTGCTCATCACACTGAAATAACAACAGTACGAAACAACAAAAGTACGAAACTGCGAAACAACTTAAGTACAAAACAATGGAAGTACTAAACAACGAAAATGCGAAAGTACGAAGCAACGAAAGTACGAAGTGTGGTTTCGTACTTCGGTTGTATTGTACTTTCGTTGTTTCGTACTTTCGCTATTTCGCATTTTTTCAGTTTTCTACTTTCATTGTTTTGTACTTTCATTGTTTCGTACTTTTTTATCTGCAGCGCTTATAACTTCACCAGAACTCCGGCGTGATTGACAACAGCGTCTTGACCAGGGCTCCGGCGTGATGGACGGTAACGCTAACCTCCTTACCAAGGATCCGGCGTGATAGACGGCAGCGCGAACCGCGATAATTATTCGTTCCCTGACAGTCCAAGAGCACGCACATTACTCACGGCCACTGAGACTCCCCATAATACATAATAATATTATTATTAATAGTGTGCAGAAGGAAGATTTTTTAAACATCCATAAAAGATCGGGTAACAAATCTACAACTTTTTATGTGAGAGTCAAACAACATTTACCACTACACCACGGCCACCTCTTCATGCTTCTGTGTGCTTTGTACGGGACAGGGGCGGGGGCCCTAGGGTAGTGGTTAGCACTGCTGCCTTTCACGCTAGAGTCCGGGGTTCGGTTCCCGGTCTCGGCGGTTTGAAAGAAACAGAAATGTTTCTTCCCCATCCACGTGTGAAACTCATCATTGTGGGGAGCCCCCGTGACCGAGAGGTAGCGTGCTCGGCCTCAGACCGCCAGGGTTCGAATTTCGAATCCTGTGTCTGGAGGACAGTGTCATCTCCTGGCCCAGTTTAGCCTATATGTGCACAAAGGTGGCCTAAAGCCTGATTCATTTCATTTCATTTCATTTGTACGGGACAGAAAAGAACTTTCAGCGTAATCGTTCTCTATCAAATGTAATATTTCAGCATGATCATGATTTCAAAACAAGTTAAAAACGGCACCATTGCATTCACCAAAAAAAGCTAATATCTATTTGAAATGTTGAAGACGGTAATCGGTATACACATATTAAGCAGATGTAGCCTACTGTTAGACACATTAATATAGTATCATGATAATGATGTCAAATAAATGTATCGTATATTTTATTGTATTCTCAGATACTGAGAATATATGGTTTTGTGAAATAATATCGTCCCTATCTCAATTATGACATCAATTAAATGGGGCTGTAAGATAATGATTAATGCCGATACAGTTTTCGAGAGACTAATTTCGATAATAACTCTTACAGCTTGGAGACCGACTTTAGAGGTCTAAAGTCGATCCGCGAGCTGTAACGGTGAACATATTAATAACGGCCGTATAGCCATAACATAGGTAGGCCTATTCAAATTTTGTGGAGCAAACTAAGACATTTATGATGACTTGACGATGTAATAAGCCTTTGGTCTACATGGCTTATAAACAAATATTTCAGCGCTTAAAGGGTTAAATACTGTGAGCCTTATCGTCACTTTTAGTCACAATAGCCTCATTCACAAAAAGCACAAGCTTGAATATTGTTATGCATTACTTGAAATACTGGTTTTAACCCTTTAAACCCCAAATTATTCAATTTAAATTTTCACCCACCCGAAGTTGTGTCTCGCTGACGCGATCTACAACTTCGAGTGAGTGAAAATTATTCAGATTTGACAAAATGGAGGTCAACTCCTCTCAAATCTTGCTGGTTGATGTCACTTACATGTATCTTGAACATATTTAAAATGTGGTACTTAATGTGCTAATCACAACTGCAAACCCGAATATATGCGGCACCGGCGGTTTCGAGCCTGCATTAGCCATTGTCATCTCATCCACTACAAGCCGCGAATTGCTGTCATGTTTCTCGGCTTGTAGTGAATGAAGATGACTTGGAATGGGTAAAAATTAAAGAAAATTGCCATGTATTGGTAAGACAGTTTCAAGGGAATTTTCATCATAAAACCCTTAGTTATAGAAAAATTAGGTTTGTTTACAGTAATGTAGAATGATGCTTTAATGCATCGTGAGAGCTTAAAGGGTTAAAGAGAGGTACTTGGTGATTTCATATCCTGTAGGCTATACCACTACCACAGGGAATATTTTTTCATAAATAGCATGTCCGATTGCGCAGCACATTCAATTTTATCATACTATATCAAACACTGGACAGTTCTGTATGCCAACTGAACTGTTTTTATTATATTATAAAATTTAAGGATTGTTTGAATTGCTCCTGGACAAGTACTTGTTAATGTCAGACTATTTTACTCAACATTGTGCTTTATTTTTAAATACAGTTTCATTCGTTAAATGTAGTAAGATTGTTGTAACCTGTATTTGCATTATAGAGAAACATTTACTACTGCATATTTATACAATTATTATTTTATATACGTCTATATAAATAAAACCTAATAAACAGTGATAAATAAATAAGGTAAAGCACAGCCATATGGACACTAAGCAGCGCTTCTTGCCAATGAGACATCGCCCTTCTCGTGGTACTCAGTCCAGCAGCACCTATATATGTTCTCTAAGCAGTGATTTTCTTTCATTTAAAACTTGAACTGTTGGCGTATGAATATATAGTATCAGTTTAAAATGCAGTGGCAGATCAAAAAGGTGTAAGGGTGGTCTTAACCTCCTTTTCAAAAATTGCCTAGACATTGATCTAAATTGTCTTTTTTTCCGCCCCTGGAACTACAAAACTGAACATCGCTGTTAATAGCACAGGGATTGGTCTCCGAAATTAAGATAATCTTGATATGTATCAATACAAAGAGATAACATTCGGGAATATTGCCTCTATTTCGTCCGTCCGTCTGCATGTGGTTCCGTCCTCATTCCTTCCAGCTAGATCCCACCGATACGAGTTGTTGAAGCGAACTGTTGTCCCCTGTGCTAAGAACCCCGCCCAGTCACCGAATGTTCCTGTACTACGTACTGTGTGGTTACAACGACTAAGGATAGCGAAATCCACCTGGTAGTTGTTATTCTCTGAGAATATCACAGGTCTATCATGCCGTATGGATGCCTTAGACCATGCTATATCATCCGAACACACCACAAATATCACTCTGTCAGGAAAACGTTCAGCAAAGTAATTCATAGCTAGCTGATAAAATGTTTCATTTGGCGTTGCTATGTATTTAGACTGGTACATATCGCCTCTTCGGATGTGTATTCCCACATACACAAAATCTGACAAAATGTAGTGGGCAACAGAAGCTGGAATACTGGCGTTTCTCAAAAACCTATCAGCTTCTGCTAAGATGTCGTCCTTTATTTGAAATTGATCTAGAATAATGTGATCCCCTACATCTTGTGTGTACTTATAAGATGAAAAATGTCCGTTTAGCTCTATGTCTTTTCTGGAATCCAGGTACCTCGTTCTCACATCGTACCTGTAATCAGGATCTTCAATAAACTTTGACCATCCTGTTCCTGGTCGATTTTCATCCACTATTAACACATCGTGCAATTTGAATATATTCGAAATGGCCCACCGCTTAGAGATTACAGGAGTCATGTTGTGTCGAGCAGCAATAGAAAACAAGGCGGCTAACTGATACATATTATTACCGAGTCGACCTGCTTTGTCAATCGTTATGCGTTTTTTTGCTGATTCTGTTTGATTCTGTGGTTTATAACACGAGAGGGGGATCGGATAAGCCTCACATTTGTTTAGAATTTCTGAATAAAATTTTAGAGTAAAATTTTTAGTGAGACACGTGCCTGAGAATAACGTTTGACGAAATGTGCACATGTTGTTGTTTGATGTATCAATGAAGTCTAGGCAATGTAACCTTTGTATTTTTGTGACATTATTTTCTCGCACACCACCTGTAGTCACAGGTTTAAATGTGGCAATGTCCACAGACAGCCACCAAGTACCCATGAATATCAAGAAGGTGATAATGGAACAGAGATACGTATAATGCACACACGAATAAGACATCACCTTACGTCGCCAATCTGTGAATAAACAAATATTCGTATAAGTATAATATTTGGGAAACATTCTACGCTAGTCCAATAAAGTTCATGAGAGTAAAACAAGTGTAAAAAATAGTTTTTCATTTACAACATTACAACAGTATTTGCAACAGTATTATAGTCTACACACATTGCAGCATGTGTTTTAAAACTAAACATTTTGTTAAGTGTCGCTGCCGTTTTTTATACTTTATATTTTATGAGCGAGTGATAGCGAACAGTAAATAAGAGAACTACGTACATGACATCTACTTAATATATTTATATTAGAATGTATTTCAATGTTCTACAACTGTGTCCATAATACTTTGTTAAGTTTTGGCTAAAAAGGTATAAATTATAAAATAGATGTTTTAAACATAGTTAACAACAGCAAAAACTGTATTATTACCCATAGCGATGTACGTCTAACAAGAACAGGATTATTGGTAAATTTGCAATATCCGCTGAATTCTTCTGATTCACTGCTTCAAGAGAAAATATGAACACGGTCGGCTGGACGCTTTTAATATATTGTAGCTGTGTATGGTCTACTTCCTACATCTGTGTCTTATCTCCTGAGACGCTTGAGGAAGCACATCACGTCAGCATTGTCCCTAGGTGTAGTTGTCAATCATTGTTATGGTCCAGTTGCTGCTCTTATATATTCAATTAGGACCTGGAAAATATAAGAAGTGTATGGTGTTTCAATTGATTCATATTCTTATAATTCTTATAATTCACTGAATACATTTAGGTTTGTTGCCCAAGTGGCAACTTTGGGCAATTTTTTTATTGGCATAATTAAATAATTACCATTATCGGGGTAATCTGCATTATGATCTAAGCTAAGCAAACGTATGTGGTTGCTGTTCTAATTTATCAATCAAGACCTGCAAAAGGCAACTAAATTTCCGTTCTAATGATGTATTGCATGATACCGTGGATTAAAGGGTTACGTTAAAACGCTGAAACATGTATTTTTATTACAAAATAATTAAAATCGAAACCGAAACAAGCTGGTTACCACGGTCAATGGAAACGACTAAATAAAACATAATTATTGGCCAGATCTATATTCAACTTATGTTTTCTGAACCCAGATGTGTATTTGCTTAAAACTCAGTGGTATTTAGATGTGTACATGACATATATATATTTGAATGCGAGAAAATTGCAGCCTTTTCTTGAAAATGTGTGTATTAAGCCTGGACTGAAATGTGAAACATTGAAATTTGCTCGACATTCGAGTGCAAATTATTTTTCCGGCTTGTTTGTGCATAGCTTGGTTGTGCTGAATTCGAATATATCGGTAAACATTGTTTACTTAATATCCTATAAACATTCTATATTTAATATCATTCACCTTCAAATAAGCAAAACAAAAAATGGCCTTTAAAAACACATCTGTTCTATATTTTTTGTTACATATTATTGCACGATTTCTGGTTTCTGCGTGATTTAGAGTTGATAAATTTATGTCTCACGCTTTTTTATAAAAATGACCTATTTTGTTCTTCAAGCTCAAAATTGTTACCGACAAGACACAAATAAAAGCTGTTTTTATGCACGTGAACTATAATATTAAAGAAAACATTTGTTTAATGGAAAACTAAAAAAAAGACCACATTATACAGCGGATTAGGTTGCAAGGCATTTGAAACTATGTTTGATCACAGTATATTCCAACATGCTTTGATATAAACACTAGAAATGTTTTTTTTCGGCCCCCAAGTCATACAAAATAAACAAATTCCGAAATTTCGATGTGAAGGTGAAAGGTGAATTTCGCGGCCATTTTGGATTTTTTCATTTAAATTTACTCGTCAGGAACTATTAAATCTGGTCCGATAAGTTAACACAAATGAATCACGTTATCCTCAACATTTTTAGCGGTATACTTATAGTAACTATGAATATATGAAAAACGACTGACATCTTGTATTTAAAGGTCAATTAAAGGTTCTTTCTTTCTAAAGATATTAGGAAAAAATATATAATAAAAACATTGCAGAAACTATCAATTGTTTTTTTTCATGTTTCTTTAAAGTTTGGTAGCCATTTTTCGCTTTGCTAATTTGGAAGTGTAGGTCAACAAATATAGAATGTTATCCGACAGTTCGAATTCAGTACACACAAATTATGTAAAAACAATGGATAAAAAATTAAAAACAAAAATTCCGAGGAAAAAATCATGTTTCAGATTTCAGCCCATGCTATTAAATACACATATTTTCATGTAAGGATTCAATATGTTTTCATTTAAAAAATATATGACATTGATAATAATAAATAGCACTCATTTTTAAGCATACACACATCTTGGTTTAGAAAATATAGGCCAGATATGGATATGTCCAATAATTACTCTTTTCCATTAACTCTTTTCCAATAATCATGTTGCATCGTTTGTTTTGCTCCCATTTTGATTATTTTGTAATAACAAATCATGTGTGAACGTATGCGGAGAGACGATAGCTTATTCTACTGCAATGTGTGATATATCATTAGAACGATTTAATTACATGTTAATATGGTATATCGCAAGTGCAGATCGGTTTATCAAAACATCAACGACCTATGTTTGCGTAACCCTATCCAATAATTTTAGACAGTGTCATGGCGGGGACCTGAGTCTGCCAGAGCGGGGACCTGGGTCTACGATGGTGAGGACGAGGGTCTGACATGGAAAGGACCTGCGTCTCCACATGGTGGGACCTGCGTACTGACACTTACTGGCATAGCGGGGACCTGGTTCTGACAGGGCAGGGACATGGGTCTGATATTCATTGACATGGCGTGGGACCTGCGTCTGAAATGGAGAGGACCATGGTCTGACATGGTTTGGGACCTGCGTCTGACATGGTGTGGGACCTGGGTCTGACATGGTGTGTGACCTAGGTCTGACATGGTGTGGGACCAGGGTCTGACATGGTTTGGGACCTGGGTCTGACATGGTGTGAGACCTGGGTATGACATGGTGTGGGACCTGGGTGTGACATGGTTTGAGACCTGGGTATGACATGGTGTGGGACCTGGGTCTGACATGATGTGAGACCTGGGTATGACATGGTGTGGGACCTGGGTCTGACATGGTGTGAGACCTGGGTATGACATGGTGTGGGACCAGGGTCTGACATGGTGTGTGACCTGGGTCTGACATGGTGTGTGACCTGGGTCTGACAAGGTGTGTGACCTAGGTCTGACATGGTGTGGACCCTGGGTTCAACATGGTGTGGGACCTGGTTTTAACTTGGTGTGGGACCTGGGTCTGACATGGAGGAAATTTTGGTCTGACGTGGTGTGGGACCTGGGTCTCACAGGGCGGTGGAATAAATGAATGAATGATTAAACAAAATAAATGAATGAATGATCAAACGAATGGATAAATAAATAAATAAATGAATGATTGAATGAATGAATGAATGAATGAATGAATGAATGAATGAATGAATGAATGAATGGTCGATTGAATGAATGAATGAATGAATGAATAAATGAATTAATGAATGAATGAATGAATGAATGAATGAATGAATGAATGAAGGCATGGACTTCAGACCCCCTTTGTTTTTATGTGGCCACATTGTGTCTGGAAAACAGCATTAGATAACCTAGTAGTTATAGGGTTAACTTTATAAAAGGGCTACACAGTTGCTAATAAAATAGACATGTGTTATTACATGTATGTACTACGTTGAAATCATTTGTTCTTTTCCAGAAAACCAAGACCCATTTTTCATTAAATTACTGACGTAGAAAAGGTCGAGTTTTTCAGGATAATCTCCCGAGCGGGGAAAATCACCATTTTGCATCATTACGTATATATTCTGGGGAAAGACACCAAGAGCAATACCATCCAGTTGGGTTGGTTGATGTACCCAGCCTGTAATGTCTAACACTCACACCTGACTTTCTGTAAAGCTCCAATGCATTCTGATGATATTGAGATGTTTTGAGGGAACAACGAATGTGCCTGAAACTTGCGAACCCTAAAACATGTGTCAGCATGCCCATAGTCATACTACAACAAGTGTAGTTAAACCACTGTTCCTCCAGAAATAACCATAGAAATGCCAGATATAATTATAACCAAATGATTCAGGATATCCGTCTTGCATCTTCAAGAATAATAACGATTCCGTTGACTGAATTTCATCTGGATAGCATAATGCCAAGATGATGTGGCAAGAGTGGTATTATAGCTGTTCATAACTATACAAATAAAGAATCTGTTTTTATAAGAGGTCGACAAAATGTAACTAGTGAGAGTACCCCATACAGACCTTTCACCTTATAAGTCCTTCTTGCAACAACTTATGGGTTTGCATACTCATAATCATGCAAATTTACAGTGAAATTAAAAGTTACATCTGGAGAACAGATCCACCTTTTTTTGAAATATTGACTTTCCGCGCGTAAAGTGTGGGTTTAATTTATCTGAAATATTTCAAAACTTCAGTAATTTGTCATTATGTATGTAATAAAAGATAAACATGATTCAAAGTGATTTGAAGATTGTTTAAAACCTTTGAGTTTTAAATTTTAAATCACCTGGTGTTTTAAAAATGCAGTATTTAGGCTCGAGGGTACCCTTGAACATCCCTCATTTCTGGAACTTTGCTGCCACAGTAAAGTTCTACACCCACCCTAAAGATGACCTAGGTATATTTTCCTGTCATAATAACCACTCACACCTTTACCACTTTTTGGGACAAGCGAAGTGACACGTTACAGGACTTAGCTCCCAGACTGACTATGATAATTGAGCCGGTGACATGTTTGTAGTTAAGTCATGTAAGTTTGTCACTGTAATGTTGTAGATTCAGCCGTTATAACGCTGGGAAAAAGACACGACACGTTCACCCAATGTTATTTTGATGTTATTAACATCAGACTAACATTGGGTCAACGTTTCGTGTTTATTGGGAGGGACAGCGTGGCGGTTACAACGCCGTGACGATTTACAATACTATAACTTATATCAAATTCACGTCATAATATGATTTACATAATCATGACAGTGAGATGTAATCAGATGATGTAAATACTAATCAAATGTTTCGGTAATTACTTCTTAAATGAAGACAAGTTTTAATCACTCTGGTGGTAGAATAGTCAGTTTGTGTCTGATATTTTGATTGCCTATGAAGATTGTATTTGCATGAATTCATCATCACTTAAAAGATCAATGCCGGAATGTAGTAGTGTATTATCGCATACAATATTTTTCACGCCCTTGTATATTCTGCAGTATCTTGCCCTGCTCATATCCGCGTAAAAGTTAAATTTTGATAATTTGAAAATAAAAAGGTTGTTTATTGTCACTGCAGGCTTTTATCTGTCGTGTTTTTCATGTCATAATACAGAAAGTCATATTTAACCACTAGATTGGACTGGGACGTCCAAAGGCAGTAACTCCTTACGTATGCCATGAGAAAGAACATACAGCAAAATAGTCGTACTTTTCATATATATAATTTTTTTCTTTACATTTTTATATTCATACATTTTGTAGGTAAATTCTTACCTCTTCTTGTATATATAGTATGTCCTACATTTTGATCAAATCATTTTTAAAAGGAAAGCCCATTTTATAAATGTACCTAAATTGATCTGTCACTATCTATATTTTAAGTTACTGAAAGTTACATAAGTTACAAAAGTAGGAATTGCACATGTGATGGTGATTATATTCTGCATTTAACCTATTTTTCTCTGGAGCTTTCATACTTTAAAAATAGTTCCTATTGCCGTTGCGATGCCTGTTATTCATATGTTATTGGAACTCATGTAAAACAATGTAATAACAATTCATATTTTGCTGCGTTGAAATATAATACATTTTGGCCCATTCAATATAATAACCCTGCTAGTGCTGGTGGCGCTTTTAACATTTGAACTGCTTTTCACAATACAACATCGACTGAAAATCAGCAAATGTTAGAGAGCAAATCTGAGATAAAACGCTAATTGTCAATTTTATCTCTTCCTTTACCAATTTCGCATTGATGCAAAAAATTACCTTCCTTTACTAAATTCTCATCTATGCGAAATCCACATGTGCATTAATTGCAATGGAGATATTTCATTCACGCGTGGTTGAAAATCGCCTACCAGAATGGTCAGTGACATGGACATAATTATGTTATCTTGCATTTTTAATTTGTGCGATGTGCGCATGCGTATCGCTATAGTCTGTATTGTGCCCAGGGCCTACCTCAGGGGTCCTCCTTACAAAAAAGTCGGTTTCTGAAGGTATTTTAATCAGGCGGAAGTCGGTAAAGAAAGAGTTAAGAGGTGTAATATTTAAACGTGAGGGTATATTTCACTTGTTTTAAGCTGACAATTGAGCCAGCAAGACCAGCTTCAAATAAATGAGAAATGTTACGGAGCAACGCAGCAGTTATAAAGAGTTTAGATCAGGGTGTAGGAAAAACTAGTTTCATGACACACTACGAGAGAAATAACGCCCCATTCCTTAACGTTACCCGCTTATATCACGTCATCACTATAGTAATGAAACAGTCAAAAATACGAAAATATTGCTGTAACGTTACATCCACAAGTGCATCAAGTAGTTATTCTGACTTACCGTGAATGTACCCACAGAGTAACATTCCAAACAAAGTGCACGGCAGAGCGATGGATGAAGACAATCAAGAGATACGATGACAGAGCCGGGGAGCCGGGGGTACTCTCCACACCCCGTCTTCAGTATCTAACTGCCGCTAATAATACCGCTGTAAGTGTCCGGGACTTCAGTAACACAGTCACGCAGACAGCAATCACACGGCCGTCACACAAGGCTAAACAATTCACAGTGTTGGTATTATCCGTTCGGACGTGAAGTTGATTAGAGTTGGCAATCATTAGAATGAAGTTTAGATCCAAATGATGAATATAACTTTGTATGGATTAATTTTTAAAACTATTGTGTGTGTGTCACTCGAATGAGTGACATTCCATGGCTGGTAGGTATCATGCTAGTCACTTAAATGAGTGAAACTTTATGATTGTCTGGCAGGTATTGTGTGCGTCACTCAAATGAGTGATACTCTATGGCTGGTAGGTATTGTTTGTGTCTCTCAAATGAGTGACACTCTAGAACTGCTAGGCGTCTTGTATGTCACTCAAATGGGTGGACCATTATGGCTGGTAGGTTTCTTGTGTGTCTCTCAAATGAGTGACACTCTATGACTGTTAGGTATTGTGTGCGTCACGTAAATGAGTGACACTCTCTGTATGGTAGGTATTGTGTGCGTCACTCAAATGAGTGACACTCTCTGTATGGTAGGTATTGTGTGCGTCACTAAAATGAGTGACACTCTCTGTATGGTAGGTATTGTGTGCGTCACTCAAATCAGTGACACTCTATGACTGTTAAGTATTGTGTGCGTCACTTAAATGAGTGATACTCTATGACTGGTAGGTAGCCAAGCGTTTCGTGTGTCACCCAAATGTGTGGAGCATTATGGCCGGTGGCCGGTCTTGTGTGTTTCTCAAATGACTGACACTCTATGACTGGTAGGTATCATGTGTGTTTCTCAAATGAACGACACTCTATGACTGGTAGGTAATGTGTGTGTCTCTCAAAAGAGTGACACTCTATCACTGGTGTGTATTGTGTGTCACTCATATGAGTGACACAATCTGACTGGTGGACGTATTGTGTGTCACTCATATGAGTGACACAATCTGACTGGTAGGTATCTTGTAGGTCACTCAAATGAGTCGACCATTATGGCTGGTAGGTGTATTGTATGTTTCTCAAATGAGTGGTCATTCTGTCAATGTTGCCCATATGAAATAATGGTATCCCGTATATTATTTATATATTATTTTACCTCATATCTACCAACGTTTTTGGGGATAATCCTGTTAACTCTTTCGGAGAGGGGATCGACTTTAGACGACGTCAGATTTTGACGTCCAAAGTCGATCCCTGCGCTGAAAGTATTAAAGATTGAGGTATTCAAATAAAGCAGAAAGAGCTAGCTAAAGATATTTATGATGATTTCAAATTTTATAAAACTCAATGGTCTCCATAGAAATATTTTAAGTGCTGTAAGGGTTAACCATAAAACGCTGATAATTATAATAAACCATGGAGACCAAAGGGTGTTATTTGATTTGAAATCATTATGAATGTCTTAGTTAGTTCTTTCTGATTCATTTGAATACCTTTGCTATGAGTCATTATAAATATGTTTACTCTTTCAGTGCGGGGACCGACTTTAGACGTCAGAATCTGACGTCTACAGACGTCAGATTCTGACGACTAAAGTCGATCAACGCGCCGTAAGGGTTAACGGTGTCACAGGCGATGTTTGCGGTGGAAACCTCAGAAACTGCGTTCTGTACTTGTACATATAAGTGGTCTCGTATTGTTTTCTGTTTCGTCGATCACAGTGCAATTAACACGACAAAACAGCACTGTGCAGAGGATGGGTGTGCCTTGATTGTGATTCAAGCTGATGAATCCCGCCAACTTTTCTAATTTGCATCAATTTACCTTTCAAGCACCAAATTGCAGAAA
Source organism: Flabesymbios commensalis (assembly GCA_964017125.1). Lineage (NCBI taxonomy): Eukaryota > Metazoa > Annelida > Polychaeta > Terebellida > Flabelligeridae > Flabesymbios > Flabesymbios commensalis. The sequence continues at coordinate 23,588,933 of OZ024902.1, read as the reverse complement.
TAGTCCAAGCTAGTAATATCAAGAATATATAACGTTTATATTTTCTGTTGGGGCTTCTTAATTCCATTTTTTTTGTCTATATTTATTTCTTGCATTACATTTTGATCATATTTTTTCTCAAATTTTCACAATCTGTGTTATACCACAATGCTTTCTATTGTTACTTACATCTTCTTCCTGATATCACTTACCTGACAATCGAAATTGAAGAGCGTCAATTAATCATGATGACAACATTTTACAATACCCATTCTGATTCGTAAATATTTAGCTCAAACATACAGTACAACACCCAATTTCCCACATACCATGTTATTATATGTACATTTAGCGACAGATAAAATATATTTACAAAAACGTTGCTGTAGTTTCTCTAAAATGACACAATCTCCAGGTGCCCATATTTCGCAGCCACATAACACCGTGGAAAAGAATAGCATTAAACAGATGTAATTGCACGTCTATGGGGAGATGAAGTTGTCTACTTCTGTTTAAAATACTGAACTTTGCTCTATTACCTGTATCACAGTCTAGAAACAATTTTAATTGGTAGCCATCTCAGAAACACTGGGAAGAATAAGCTAGCATCTTCCATCCACCACGCCACTAAGGATTTGTATGTGTCGCTCACCAACATAAAAATATGAAAAATTGTAACAGCACAGTTGTAGACAGAAGTAATGCGTTACTCAAAATAAGCTGTCATAAAACTATTTTCACATGCCCTGCTAATGATTCATCACAAATGACAGGTAAACTCCCAACTTCTATTAAAACATTTGGAAATCAGGAAATGTTCAGTCGAATAGACCAAACTATTCCTACTGATATTTTCCCGTTTGTTAAAAAGGGTCGAAGATTAGCTAACCATAACAATAATCGTTTGGTGAACAAACTGGACCAAATAATTTTTTTTTCTAGAATGTGATTCACCTCCTCTTGATATTTACTGCCTAGACGAAACATTCCTAGCAAGTAGTACAGATGAGTACATAAGACCGGTGGTGGCGTCGTAATGTATATCCGCAATGACATACATTTCGAACGCAGGCCAAATTTAGAAAAGACAACCCTCGAAATGATAACAATTGAAATTAAATGTTTCAACATATAAACTTTATTATCAACAGTATACCGTCCACCAGATAATGACAATAATGCCATGGAAGTATGGAAGTATCGCCATATAAAATGTACTCAAAACAAACAACTTGATGGGTGACATTAATATTGATCTACTTTCAGATAAATCACATACACTTAAGACATACAACTGCTAACATGGAACTGAACCAAATTATAAAAGATCCAACAAGAATATCAAAATATGCAAATACCCTAATCGGCCATATATCGTCCCCTTGAAGTTAGAAGGTGCTAAACTGCCACTTTGTAAAGTGGCAGTTTAGCGCCTTCTAACTCCAAGGGTACGATATATGTATTTAAAGATCTCCCAGTCATACACAGTATGCCCATCAAATATAGTGCGAGCAATCACTATCCTGTATACGCCGTTATTGATCTCGAAAATAATATAACTTTGTCTGCTAATGATACCCACAAAACCAAAAAATACAGCAAGTACACACATTTTAAACCAAATGATTACTTGAAAGATCTTCAAAATGCATATTGGCTGGATAGTAATAAAACAACGTGTATGACAGATGAATGTTTTAACAAATTTGCAAATGTATTTTCCAATATCTTAAATAAACACCTGCCTATGGTCAAAGAAAAAAAAAACGAGGATAAATATAGGCATTAAAAAAACAAAACTACACTTTTAATACGCCAAGGAAAAGAGACTTATTATTCAAAATCTATCGAAACCAACAAAAACAACCCTAAAATGCTGTCTAATTTTTTTAAAGAACCTAATAACAAACCTGCGAGCTCTAACAACATTGTGTCTAAAACATATATTAACAAAGCATACACAAATGACAGCTAATATCTTCAACAAACATTTCACTAACGTGGCCGATAAATATTTAAGTCACCCACGTAAAGACAGTACGCACCTAATAAACATGCAACTTCTCAAAGAATTTATCAAGGGCAAACTTCTAGTAGGGAATATTTATAAAATACCATTGATGACAGAGGATGTCGTCATAAAATATATCAGTCAACTTGATTCAAATGAAGCTACAGGAAATGATATTATATCTGCAAAGATTCTAAAACTTTCTACCCCCCCCCCCCCATGATAATTAAACAGATTTGTGATATTTGTATCCATAGCATTCGACATAACACATTTCCAGCGGATTGGATAAAAGCTCGTATTATTCCCCTTCATAAGCTAAATTCTACTCAAGATCATCAAAATCACAGACCCATATCTATATTACCACTTCTGTCCACAATTTTAGAAAAATATGTGTATAATTCTCTTCACGAATTCCTAAGCGTGAACGATCTATTTTCGTTAAAACAATACGGATTTCGCAGTAATCATTCTTGTGAAACAACACTCATCGCCATGATAATTGGCTCTATTCTATCTACAAAATTGAATATCGTAGAGTATTTTTATAGTTTTATAAACGTTTGATCTTGTTAACCAAAATATATTGCCCGAGAAGATAAAATTATACAACTTAGATAATAATTCCCTTTTTTGGTTTTAATCATACTTACCAGATTGCAAACAAGCAGTTAAGATTAATGCAAATTTTTCAGGTGAGCTTACTACTGAATTTGGCGTTCCTCAAGTACCAATACTATGCCCCTTATTATTTCTTATTTACATTAATGACGCAACCATAAGTGTATGTAACAAGAACATTGACATTGTAAAACACAACTTAGATCTAGAAGCTAAGAGAGCCTATAACTGGTGTGAGGATAATGGAATGGTGATCAGTATTGCGAAAACCAAAGCAATGCTTATCACATCAATACATACAAATTCTCGTCCTAAAGAAGCACAAAGGGACCTCAACATAAATTTACATGGAAATACAATTATCAGTACAAAACAAGAAATATTATTGGGTGTATTAAGCGATAACAATCTTGCTTGGCACCCACAAGTAAAAAAAGTAAGACGAACAATTGTTTTTTTTTATTTTCAATACTCAGAACAATTAGAAAATATCTGCCAACACCAATTCAAAAGTTATACTATAACTAGAAAAGGAGTTCTCTAACTCAGAGGCCCGGCTTTAGGCTGTATTTAGGTATGAGTGCTAGAAAAGTGAAGATAACTGTATTGGTCTTCCTCATGGGCAAGAATCCTAAATGTCCAGGATATAATTAAGGAAAAGTACCAAGGAGAGAAGTTAAAATATATGACTTCAACGTTTATTCATTCCACCATCATCGCCGGTTCTGGCCAACATCTATTCGATACCTGCCATTGCATCACGTTGGGTCTTGCTTTGTGAAGAAAACCTCTTAGATATCACTGTCTATCGTTCTCTATCTGACAGTGTTCCAGTGAATGAACACACGAGCACGGTGAATGAACACGTAGCAAACACCAGGCAAATGTTGGTTTCAATTTGAGCCAGTTGCAAGTTGCCCAATTGTTATAGACATGACATAGACTTATAGTGTAGTATAGGTCTAGGCCGAGGTTTGTTTAATTATTTTTTAATACAATATAAACCCTCAGTTGGTGTCATTTCATGATTATTGGTTAAAGGTGATCTATCACCCCTTATATGGTATGAATAATTATGTCCTTATATGGGGTGATTGGCTATCATGTGACCCTCTGAGAGGGTCACATGATAGCCAATCACCCCATATAAGGAAAAACTTGTGTCCCATTTTGTGGCAACTTTGATTTATTTGTCACAAATTTATTCATACCATATAAGGGGTGATGTGTCACCTTTAATATATATCAAACAACAATGTAATATACGGTACCCAAAGTTACCGTTCATGCCGTTCCCAGTGGCAATGAGCTGTCAAACGGTCTCACATTTTATCATATTTTCATCCCTTATCACCCTCTGTAGACCTGTCATGCGTGATACTCTCTCTAACATGGTGTCATGCGTGATACTCTCTCTGACACGGTGTCCTGCTTTCTAATTAGCCATCAATAAGCGCATATGACGAACAGAAATTCACAGTTTTCACATATTTACATATGCTAAAAGTGTTCAATTTTTTTATTAGATATTTTACGAATAGATGTTGTACCACCTTGCAAACGCATGTACGATTTGAAATCGATTCGGTGTGTTCATAAGGTGAAATAGACGGCTGCTCACGAAATATCGGCATGAAAATTGATACTTTTGTTGATTTTATTTCAACATGGATGAACCTGCCGCGTCAAAAAATCGTCTGAAAATAGTTTATTGTCCACTACATCAAATCGAAATCCCACCTGCTCAAATATTATCCTCCAATTCTACGATATCCAGCAAAGTATTATCAGAAAGGGTCCTGCTTTCTAACGATTCAATTTGAGATATGTCCTGCTTTCTAAGAGCAAGTGTCCTGCTTTCTAAGGAGCAAAGTGGTACAGTTCATATGGCAAATAAGTACAAATTGGCTAGTATTCTTACTATCTATATTAATTATTCAACGCGGACAGAAGAGGCTGACACCATTAGGATGGTTTACAGCATGGTGGCGCCAGAGTATATGATCACGAGCTACAAAGAGAGCCAAAGTTAAATTACACATCCACGAGTCTTGGTGGAAAAGGAAGGTTCTGTATCATGGGATGGCTTCTATTCTGCCGAACAAAGCCAAAAGGCGGTATCTGTTTACTTGTAAAGTGAGCAGAAAATGACTTTTGGCTTTGCATAATAGAAATGTGTTCTAATGGATATGTAAACTGTGAGAAAATACATTTTAGAATAGTCTACTTAACTTTATTAAATTTCAGATTTAAAAATAGGTTAAGTTAGGTTATATAGGTTTAGTCTATAATCGTGTAGGCCTATTTTGATGTGCCCGTCTTGGCCAATATGTGGTTTTGTTATTTTTCCCTATACATCGATGAATAGGGCATAATAGATTTTTTTGTCGGTATATCCTATATGTACTAAAGCGTTAAAACGACAAAAACATTTTTTTTCTCGGTATAACGACTTATAAGTCGTTTAACGACTTAGTATAAGTTGTTTTAACGGTCTATAAGTCGTTAAATCGACTTAAGATAAGACGTTATAACGACATAACGCCTCATAAGTCGTTAAATCGACTTAGTTTAAGGCGTTATAACGACTCATAAGTCGTTACATAGACTCAAACTAGGTCGTTATAACGACTTATTAGTCGTTATATTGGCTTAAGTTAAGTCATTATAACGACTTATAAATCGTTGAATCGACCTAGTAGGCTATAAGTCGTTATAACGACTTATAAGTCGTTAAATTGACTAACTATAAGTCATTATAGCGACTTATAAGTCGTTATAGCGACTTAGCACAAGTCGATTTAACGACTTCGATGTCGATATAACGACTAATACTATAAGTCGATTTAACGACTTATACTAAGTCGATTTAACGACTTATAAGTCGTTATAGAAACTTATACTCAGTCGATTTACCGACTGATAAGTCGTTATAAAGACTTATACTAATTCGATTCAATTTAACGACATATAAGTCATTATACGAGATAAAAAATATTTTTGTCACTAAGTTTTAACGCTTCCGTATATATGTGTGCGGCGTTTGCAAGTCTAAGTGGGAACAACTTCAATGTTGTGCCAGCTGTCGAGATTGTGGCCCAGTATTGAAACAGTGTTGGCTGAATTTCTGGTGTCAGCGGATGTGTTGGCTTCGGCTACACGTGTTCCTGACGCTGGAGTCAGATTCTATACATATCACACACTCGCAACCCCCAGCAAAGTATACATAGGGGGCCTCAGGTAGGCCCTTCTGTAGTATAGGCCTATTCTATGAAACTCAATAACCTTGACCTCCGATGTTTCACTGAGCTCGCTAATACAATGAAGTATGGGGAGGGGGTCTTGCATAACATTATTTTCACCGAATAGTCATTCCGGGGACGTCACTGCGTTCCACAGAATATGCCTAAAATTATATTTCCACAGGGCCACCATTCAATCGTCGGGGGGGGGGTGTGTGGGGGGGTGGAGTATTTTTTAAATAAAATCCCGACCGTGCACTTTATGAAATAAATAATATCTTTCAAGAACTAGACTAGGCCTAATCAGATTTGAAATTTTCAGCGTGCCACCGTGCCACGACCAGTTGAATTTATGCTGGGATAAATAATCCACCCCCCCCCCTCAGATTGAATAGCCCCCCTCTCTTAACAGGTATGTTGATTATAAATATATGGTTGATTTAACAGCCTATATGCGTACATTCCCCGGTAGGTCTATTGGTAGGCATATGCTTTTGTAGTCTATACCCGGAGTCTATAAGCCTACACACATATTGTTTTAGCATAAGCATAATGCCTAGTTAGGCCTACAGTTTGATTTGTTGCTAAGTTCAATAAATACCTTAGACAATTTTTTCGGGTCGTTTTTGTAGAGTTGAATTGATTCCGAATAATATTCTTTCTTTGCATCTCGTATTAACTTTGTGACTTCATTTCTCCAATACTTATAATTGTGTTCATCTTTGTTTTTCTTTGCATTTTCTCGCTTGTTAATAGCTAGTAAGATGTTATTTGTTATCCACTCTGGTTGTTTTGGTCGTTTTATACGTTTGGTGACCAGTGGTAAATGTTTGTCTATTATTTTAGTAAAAGTAGAAATAAAACTTTGAAGATATTGATCTATTGAAATGTTTCCAGCACCGATAGTTAACCAGGGGGCGTTTTGTAAGTCCGACAAAAATGTTGCAGAATTGAAGTTATTGTATTTTCGATACGCTATGATTTTATGGCGACCATCATTTTTGCTATAATCAATATTCGTCATTTTAAAAACAGCAAATACAGGGAAATGATCACTAATACTATACTTAATAGGAGAGCTGTATAAAACGGGGAGATCATCAGAGACGTAAATGTGGTCTATAAGAGTTTCACTGGTGTTTGTTACTCTCGTGGGCTCTTTAATTATCTGGTTTAACTGTATATTGGTTGTAAGGCTGATCCAAGATTCTTGAAGTTTATCTTTTTTGTCCGACATGATATCAATGTTAATATCTCCCATTAATATCGTTGGTTTATTTTCGGAATCAATTTTATACATAGATTCCTCCATATTAGATAACCAATGTTGTATAGAATCACTATCATTATTTGGTGGGCGATAGACTGAAGTCAGTAAAATAGATCTATTTGAATATTTGATTTCAATACATATAGTTTCAATAGGTCCTTCTAAGTCCTCTCTATGTTTGTATGAGATGCCTTCGCGGACATACATTATTAAACCACCTCCTTTTTTGTTTAACCTATCTTTCCTAACAAACGTGTAGCCGTCAATACAGAGATATGAATCATTAATTGTTTCCGTTAAGAATGTCTCACTAAGACAATATACATCAAGTGATGGACAATCGTTGACTAAAAATAATTTTAATTGGTCAAGTTTGTTTATTAATCTATTTATATTGTGACAAGCCACTCGTAAGCCTTTTTTGAAATATGGAAAAAAATTTGTTGAACTAACTAAAACACTGGGTATTTTGTGATGATCTTTATCAGAAGTTATTGAAATTGAGTCGCAATTCGCTACTCGTTGAATAGTAGATGAAGTACGATTATCAAAAGAATGATTAATGTCTGCAATTGTACTAGAAATTGTACTCACATGTGTCGGCTGCTTATATTGCGGTAAAAATCCAAGCTTTCACATTGAATACGCCTGGCAAGCTTTCCTTTACCAGAGTCAGTCAGATGGACCCCGTCGTTGCCAATATCACTTAAGGTTAATCCGGTGTCAACAAACAGTAGTCTATTGTTCATGTCACATTTATACTTGAGCAGGGTGTTAATCATTGTGACACGTCGTTGTCCTCTCTGGCTGCGTGTTGGTGGCACGGAGCAAACAATGAGAGGCGTCTGCACTGAGTAATCCAAGATAGAATCCATGGCGTCACTACAGTCGGCAAGACAGTCATTATCTGATTTGGTGCTAAGGGCATCATTTGTACCAAGGTGTATAACACCAACGTCATTGTCTTTAATCATATGGTGCACCCGTGAGTTCACATCTTCTATCTTGCAGCCGGCATTAACCCACACTGCATTGTCTGTTTTAGTGCTATCCAAGTGTCTATATAGATTTCGGGCATTAGAATCACCGACGAATGAGATCTTAGGCTTTGGGGTTTTCTTGATGCGCTCTTTTGTTTTTGGTAGTGTGGCCGGTGGTCGTGTCGGTGTGGCAGGTGGTCGTGTTGAACTTGCTTGTTGTTTCAGTTGCGCTAATTCTTCGCGTAGTGTGTTTGCAGCCTCTTCGCAGATGGTAATATAGTCTTGTAGATTTTTACAATGTTCACAGTTTGGTGTCACACGGAGAGAAGAAGCGTCACTGTTGTATTCATGCACTGTGTTATTGGTAGTTACACTGTCAGCGTGTAACAAATCTAACGACGAATCACCTAGGCACTGTACATGTTGTAGCTTTGTCGCTCTACCAGAGGTGTTGACAGGCGATTGGTGTGGCATATCCTCGGTAGTGTTGATCGCTAAAGACTCCAATGTACTAATTTGCGACAGTTCATCACTTTGCTGGCTGTCAACGTTGTGTTTTACAACAGGTGTGAGAAGTGGTGATGGCTTTGCGCTTACAGGCTTATGACATGGAGTTGAACTATCCATAGGCTTTGCAGGATTGATCTTGGGCATAACTGATTTCTTCCTCTTTGGAGTAGCTTTTGCTTTGGGTATAGTTGGTGTGTTGGTTGTCACAGAGGCGGGGGATGATGCTTGTTGAGCAGCTGTGACATTTCGCGTAACATTCAAGGTTGAATTATTCCTTAACTCCGTCATCTCAATCACAGACTTATTAGCCTCATCAACCCATTCTTTAACACCAGCTTTCAAAATTGGAAAGTCACGATCTTTCCAATCATGGACTTGGTTGCCTTGCACTAACACTACTCCTGTCGAGTAGTAATTGATGACAATAGAGCCAGCAACTTTCAGCTGGGATCCGTCTGAGATCGCAGACACAGACGGGAAAGATGTGATGTCACCAGCCTCATACTTCTGAGCGTAGTGCTGTAAACAGACGTCCTTCCAAGCAGCAAGGTTGTGGGTGACAAACTGTAAGTCACACAGCTGATCCTCGTACTCCAGCACGCCAGAGTTGTCAATGTCGCTGGTGTGGCATATCATATCCAGATGTAGAGTTTCAGGTTGTTTCCACATTTTCTCTTGCTTTTTTTTGTCGTTGTTTTCTTTTCTCTTGTCGTGTAATCGCAGGAAAACTGTACATAGCAGGTTCAGCCATATCTTGATATGATGTAGTATATATATATAAAGAGTGTTATCACACGTTGTTCTGTACAGTACAGTTAGTGATGTATTGACACCTTTCCAGCACCAGGTGAGAGTTCAGTACTAGAGGGTATGTACAGTAAGTCCAGCTTGCAGGTAAAGGTGTGAAACACAGGTAACTAGCTGACCTGACCTATATAGTACACTCTATAATAAAATATATAATCCACATATATTCACTTTTATGTATATGTTCCGGGATAACTGTTGTTATCAGCTTGATCTATATATATATTCACAGTCAAAATGATATAAAAACTGTAAACATTTCGCGCTCTATTCTAGCATAAACTATCAAAATAGCAAGAGCTTGACAAACACGTCTACACCCTACAGGTAGTCTCTCAATCCTTATTCATCATTTAAAAAAAAAATGTTGCAAACACTTCGGGATTTAATTTCTATACTATTATTAATTTGTGACTTGTGTTGACATGGAGCTGTGGTCTCGGGTATTTGAGCCACGCGTTGACAAATGGTGCTGTGGTCTCGGGTTTTTGAGCCACGCTTTAAAATCTAATTATATACTAATAATAACTTAAGTTACGTTGACATGGTGCTGCGGTCTCGGGTGTTTTAGCCACGCGTGGACAATGTACGAGCTGTGGTCTCGGGTTTTTGAACTACGCTTTGATAAATATTTTCTATATTATTACTAATATTTGACTTGCATTGACATGGTGTTGTGGTCTCGGGTGTTGGAGTAATGCGTAGACTAATGGTGATGTGGTCTTGAGTTTTTTGGTCCACTCTTTGAAATCTGTAACGCTTTGAAATTTAAATTCTATACAATCAGTAATATGTGACTTGCTTGAACATGGTGGTGTGGTCTCGGGTGTTTTGAGTCTAGACAAATGGTATGGTAGTCTCATGTAGTTTGAGCCACGCTTTGAAATGTAATTTCTATACTATTAGTAATTTTTGACTTGCATCGACATGGGTGTTGTGGTCTCCGGTGTTTGAGACTCACGTACAGTATATATGATGCTAAGCCTTGCTATGGATTTAAATTTTAGTTTTAGACTATTATTAAATTTGTGATTTGCGTTGACATAGTGCTGTGGTCTCGTGTTTTAGAGCCTCACTTTAAAATTGTATTTTATATTAATAATAATTTTTGTGCCTTGTATTGCTTTGGTGCAGTGGTTTCAGTTTTTAGCCCACACGTTGATTGGTATGTGGGTATCATATTTTTCGTACCGCCAAATTGTAAGCTAGTTAAACGTTTTTATTTTGTTGGTGCTTTATCAATCATCACAGTACACTTGAATGGTTAAATTATCTTCCGTGTTTTATTATCAGTCGGTTTTCTGTATTGGCTACCCCGTCTTCGGTGGTATCAGCAGTTTTACATAAATTGGTTCGAAAAAGTACTGCGCCCATTGCTAGTTCTTCTGAATCAGAGTCAGAGGATGGCGAAATTAATGCAGCGCAATTTGCTTCCCTTGCTGATAGGCAGAGGCATAGTCATCAGGTTTGCCAAAAACCTAGCCTTATGTAGCTGTGAATCTCCCCTCTGACAAGTTCCTTCTGATATCGGATGTCTGGTGGCTGTTGTGACCATGGAAGTCATGAAACAACCACAACCACAACCAATTATAGCCCCTACTGCTATAAATGATAATGTACATAACAAACCTGACGGGTATTTCAGGTATGGTGGCTGAGCAGGTTTTATTGCCATCTTTTAGTTCAACTGCTCCTATTGATTTTGCTGTTGACGATAAAGTAAGAAATGATGTGTTGACAGGGAAATTTATTGACTTAGGCCTTCTGATCGCAAAAGTTTGCATTCACAATGATGAATTTATTACATTTTTCAGCTAACTCGACTTCTACTACAAGTCCACAACTTAATTTGGTGGCAAAATTAAAACCAGCATTTTTAACCATTCATCTTTGCTTGATTCATGGTTGACAGCCTTCCATATTTCTGTTACGTCAATAAAGTTAGTTACTTATTCCTTATTCCTTATTCCTTATTCAATAAGGAATAAGTAACAGTTACTTATTCCTTATTCGAGCGAATAAGGAATAAGTAACCGAGCTACTTATTCCTTATTGGACCGAATAAGGAATAAGTATCATAAACGTATTCTTTATTGGAACGAATAAGGAATAACTAGCTGGTAACGTATTGTTTATTCGAATTTGGATAAGTAACACTAAAACAAAACAGAAATAAAAGAAGCAAATATATGCTCACGCTCCACAAAATATGCTGATATACTACTAGTTTTCTGCGTAAAAAAAGAGTTAAATCTCCAACCTGGCAATATTGACATGCACAAAGAGCTTGAAAAGTATATACACGTGTTCAGATTTGAATAAGGAATAAGTAGCTGGCTATTTATTCCTTATTCGCGTTTGAATAAGTAACTGGTACTTATGCGGTGAAAACAACTTTAAAATACGAAAACACATCTAGAATATCGTAAAAGTCGGCAAAATACATGTACGTTCATGTACTTGTAATTTTATGAGATAAAAAAGTAAATCACCAATTGGATCGCATAAAGAGTAGTACAAGTCTTGTTACTTATTCGGTTTTGAATAAGGAATAAGTAACTGTTACTTATTCCTTATTCAAAACCAAATAAGTAACTGGTACTATATGCGGTAAAAACACTTAAAAATACCAAAATACAGCTAGAAAACATTAAAACTCGACAAAAGACGTTCATATACTTGTAATTTGGCGAGATAAATGAGTAAAACACCAATCTGATCGCACAAAAAGTTGTACAAGTCTTGTTACTAATTCGGCTTTGAATAAGGAATAAGTAACTGGTTACTTATCCCTTATTGAATAAGGAGTAAGGAGTACGTAACTAACTTTATTGACGTATTTCTGTTACAATTTTGTCACGTAGCCAGCCGCAGCAGGCTCTTGCGATGATGAAATAATCGGAGGTAATTCGAGATTTAGCTGCAAAATGTTCACTATCAACGGCTTGGCGATCTTATTACACCAATTGTAGGTTGCAAAGATCAGCTGATACTACTATTCATTGGGATCATTTTAATATGGAGCTCTTGTTTTGGGCTCGTCCTAGTCAACCACAGAGTGTTGGTTTTGCGTCCAACCGTTTTGCCTCTCGTTTTCCTTTCCAGTTTGCTTCCCAGTCACTTATGCACTTTCGTACACGCGCCCCCTCCGGTGAACCCGGACAGCTTGGCTAGCTTTCAGACATCTCCGAGGCCTATAACAGGCAGAGTTTCTGTCACCGCAGAGGCTGCAGATTCCTGCATCGATACTCCTCCTGCTCCGATAGCCATTCCTGTATGTCCTGTCAATGATTCAAGTCTTCCCACTCCTGTAAAAATAAACAAGATTGATCAACACTTGGGTGTATATAATTCAGCTCTCGCTTACGGGAGGGGTTTACATATGGTTTTCATTTGGGCTGCCAAGATGTTGATTTGGGCTAGAATATTACACATTTTGTGGGGAATCATACATCTGCTGAACGTAATCCAGTCACTTTCCTTAAAAAAAAATAGACGAGGAAATAACTGCACGATAAGTAATGGGACTATTTTCTAAACCACCTTTTGAAACATTCCCCATTTATCCTTGGGTCTTGTGCCTAAAAAAGACGGTACTTTCCGGCTAATCCATAATTTGTCCTCCCCATGAGGGCAATTCATTCAATGATACAACTCCGACTGAATTTTCCACCGTTCGTTATCAAACATTTATTGATGCCATTGACCTGATTTTAAATTTGGGTGCGAGTAGTTACCTCGCAAAGTCAGACATTCGTTCTGCTTTCAAACTAATTCCTGTACATCCGAAGAATTGTCACCTGCTTGGTTTTACATGGCAAGGGAAGTATTATTATTACAGATCGCTCCCTATGGGGGCATCTAGTAGCTGTTTTTGTTTGAGTTATTTAGTTGTGCTTTACATTGGATTTTGGAACATAAGTTTAATTTACATCTCTGTCATGTTTTAGATGATTTCTTATTTGCATTTCCAAGGCTATAAGAAAATCCTCTTCCACTTTTCCAACCTCTGTGTTTGAAATGGGGGATCCCTCTTCATCCTGACAAAACCCAAGGTCCGCCCACCACTTTAGATTTTGTGGGCATTACTCTTGACTGTATCAAAATGAAGGCCAGATTGCCTAGTAATAAATTTACCAATTTGCGATCTATTATTGATTCATTCCTGGGCAGAAATTGGATGTTTCAGATTGAAAAATGTGTCATAAAAGGTCACGAAGAATTGACCTCTTGTTCATCTGTCATGCACAGTTACCTGTTTTCGTTGCTAGTTGTAGTATATTGACAAGTTGGGATTCTCTCATTTTGGGTAGTGAGTTGTACCGAATTTCGACATGGCGGCCAGTAATCATATAGTGGCCCCCATTCAGGGAGCTGGGAACACAATGACATCAGCGTGATATTCCGAGCTTATTATATCTATCTGATCTATCATACCAACGGAAATAAGCAAGCTATGCTGTCAGCCAGCTGTCAAACGTTGTCTGATTGGCCGGTCTTGGGACGCGTGACATTCAAGGTATCTCGATATTTAAAATAGTTGGACGCCATGCTCGATAAAGCAAGGTATCGCACTGCGTGCTCGTGGGTAAGATAACTTGTAGAAGATAGCTTTCCTCAGACAAGTCAGCTCAGAACCTGTCATTCATATGTCGTATATGACGAATGCCGAGTTGCCTCAAATTTCACGTATTTTGATCACCCATCACTATGATGGCCACCATGTTATCAGAATAAATGACAGGTTCTGAGTTGACTTGTCGACTGATTTTATCATTGATTAAGTGTTAATGAGAAACCTTAAAACTACAGATGGTTTGACGAGAGGAAGTGGCATGAATGAGTCGCCGCGTCTCGTGTGGTTGCCCTTAACTCCGGCTTGTAGGGGCGACCCAGGCGGATTTGGACATTGCCAGCTATATTTCTTTCGCTATGCCTATGGATAGCCATATGTGTTTTTCACATTATTTGCAGAAGAATAACATGGCTAGAGATGAAAAAAATTGCCCAAATCCTCCCCCATGTGTGGGTGGATTTGGACATGGCTGGGGAGCATTTGGACATAATTAGAATCAATAACAAGAATCCTGGAAATCAACGTTTTTTTATTTTTTTCATCGGGAGTCATATTATCTGAGCCATTTCATAACTGTATTTATTGGGATAATGAATTTCATGCTGTGGGGAGGATTTGCACAAGTGATTTGGGGAGGATATAGACATTGTAAAAATCCTCTCCCAAGTCCAATTCCTACCCGAAAAGTGTCCAAATCATCTCTGAATCTTCTGTCCAAACTCCCCAACAGCATGAAAATCTGTAGATAGCCCAATTCTCGAACAACAGAGACATTTGCCATAGATTCGTCATATCATCCAACTGAACTGATATGTGTCAAAATAATGTGAACATATATTATCCCATTTTTTTTAAAATTTTACTTGACAACTATATATGAAATGTGGCAAATTGGGCATATTTTCCCACATTTTGGCGGCCATCTTAGATTTTTGAAAACAATAATTTACTTAATCAAACTCAAATTGTCAAAACACCCATTTTAGAACTTTAATTTGCGAAAATATCTCTATGCAGGGCATATTTATAGCCAAAATATGAATATTTGGCGGCCATATTGAGTTTGTGCAAATAGCTATGCAAAATAGCTGGAAGAATAGTACCAAAGATAAATGGCTTTCTTGTACCCAAATGAAGCCATCTATAAACCTTAAACAAAAGAAACATTTAAATCTAACTGAATTACATAGGCCCCCGGACTATGATATGAACAATGATACCAGACTGGCATTTTTGAGCATTTTGAATTATCACTGAAAATTCAAAATGGCCAAGCAAAAAAAATGAAGTAATCATATATGTCTTGGTTAGCTCTTTCTGCTAAATCTGAATACAGATGTTATGGGTCTGCGACCATTATAATTTATTTCAGTGCGGGGATCGACATTAGGCGTCAGAATCTGACGGCTTTTAGACACTGAAAGGGTTACCTGCAACTGATCCTCTGGACATATTTTTATTATTTTTAAGTTTCTAAACCGCAACGTTTTAAGGAGGAGGTGCTTTTCTTTTATAGTTATCTGATGTCTTTTATTTTCAGAAGCCTGTGTTGATTTACATCTTTGGAAAGGAAGATTGGATCGTAAGCCTTTCTTCTTATCTACCTTCTTAGTATATTTACAACATATTGTGAAAAAGGCGAATATCCTTTAATCACCAAAACACAATAGTAATGTAAGTTGTATTTATATTTATTTATTTTATTATATTTTTAAGCATTCCCACTGCGGTGGTTGCTTTAAGACACATATGGAGGCATTTTGGATATTCTCTGTTTTTCTCGCTCAATCAACACAGTATGACTTTATTTGAACATGAGTACCAAACGGGGACCCGTGTATAGTACTTCAAGATAATTTATGCGAGACATTGAACCAATTACCCTTAACGGGATGCAACACAATTGTTTTATGTAAGTTGTAAGTTACACAAGATAAACGTGTATAAAATTCAAGATTGCTTTGGCTGAATAGACAATGTTTTTTTTTAATATATAAAACTACTATGGTAAAACAGTGCTATCACGAAATGCACCAGGAAGTTGAATATGTTATTTGTCCGTGGATACATTGTGTAAGTATGCGCTGCTCCCTAAAAGTCAATATAATATATACGGCCCGAAACTACTACCCGAAAATCTAGCTGTGCCGGTATACTGAAAACGATTGACATAAATCTTAGTCATGTTATAGGTCGAGATGGCCATCTCGACCAATCACATGACTAAGATCTAGGTCAGCTGCTTTGAGAATACCAGCCAGTGGTTGTTACATGTATATCTATATCTATGATACAATGGTAGTTCAGAGGTACTCCTGTGAACAGACCGTATTTCTGTCTGGTGGCGAATCCAGAGGGAGGGGCGTCCTACCCCCCCTTATTTAAGAATATTTGTTGAACCCTTTCAGCGCGTGGACCAATTTTTAGCCGATAGAATCTGACGACCAAAGTCAGTCCCCGCACATAATTATTTATAATAGGCGTAGACCCATAACATAGGTATTCAAATGAAGTGTAAAGCGCTAACTAATACATGTGTGATGATTTCAAGCGATGATTTCAGCACCGTAAGAGTTAAATATCCTTTTTCCAGACATCGGTATTTGCCTCTCAAAATGTACTGTGGTGGTGCGTAAACCCTCGTTTGAGAATACGTCTACACCTAAAGTGGAATTAAGCAAAATAAAATAAAATCCTCCCACTTTAAATTAAGGATTTCTTGGAAAAATACTGGATCCACCCATGGTGCGATGTATTTAGGCTGCTAAATTCAAATCGCCATTAACAAATTTCTAGCCAGTGTGTGTTGCATACATTCAGAAAATGCGAAAGTATATATTTTAAATCGAGTACAGCATTATGTGCGTACATAAATAAAGCGTGACATATATTCTAAACATCTACGGAAACAATTTCATTCTGATGGAGTTGTAATTTGGTCTGCATGGTATTATTGAATCCATTAAGATTGAATAAGCTGACCGTGTAGACCCTATGTGGTCACATGTACAGAGCAGTGGTGGGGAAACAGACAAAAAGAATGCAAACACGGTATACACCATATTGAGACGGGTGTTACATACAATATTTGCCTAACATACTGTGTATGAGCTGCTGTATCTGAGCTGTTGAGATAGAAGTGTTTTACGTATTTTCTAGAATGATCCTGGTGATCCTGGTGATCAAATTAAATGTATTTAGAATTATGTATCGTGGAATAACAGTATATTTGAATGTATTATAATACATGTACCAACTGCATTGAGCACAGTAACATTTACTAAAGCTACATAAAATCTAGTAATGATATAGCTACCTGTCATACTCAATTTATCTAAAAGTATCGGTGCACATGTTTGTATATCCGGGCATGTAATGGTTTGCTGCAACGACGGTAATTAAATAATGGTATAATCTCATCAGTGACGATGAAGACTATACTCTTCTGGCTATGGCTGGTATGCATACATCACAATGCTTTTGGTAAGAATTGTTGACAATAATTTAAGAGAGCTAGCATTTTATTTATTCAGGTAAATAGAGCAATAACAAATTCATCATCACAAATCAATCATCACATACTGTTTTAGTTATAAATAAGTTTTTTCCAACAGCTTCAGATTGTCGTTTTGGGTCGGGATGTGCCTTTCCTTGTCGATGTTATGTTGACACTGAGGTGTGTGATTCTGACACAGGATTCTGCTCATCTGGATGTAAGCACGGACTTCTTGAAGTAACTAATTGGTACGGACCAGGGTGTATAATAGGTAAATATTGGGACACCAAGTATCACTGGAGCAGATCGCTATAGGTCGCATGGGGTAATACAGCAGAATGCACATTTAGTTGGAATGTATTGATTGTTGTGTGTAAAATACTTAATATTATTTACTATGTATTTCTAATATGAGTCTGAGCTTAATATTATAACACTGGAAAAGTGAGTACCGGGCATGCTCACTGATCAGCCTGGATCAGTTCCTCCTATGTCTGTACATCATGGCTCTCAGCTGATACAAATTACAACGCCAGCTGGGCAGTGGATGGTGTTAATATAGTAAAATTGATATGTATACATGTAGGCCTCCATTTCCTTTAAAACGTGAGCGCCGTCATTCAATTGTGATTTATTGTTGTACGACATTTGGATCCTTATTTTGTCATTTATATTTTGTATCAGTCGAAAACGATCGATATGTATACATGTATGTCCTGAACTATGTCCATAGACATCCTTTTGCTCATGTTTATCTAGGAAATGTCGCATTGAATAAGACTGGGTCAGTTCCCCACGACTCTGTGTTTTATGGCTACCCACCTTATACAAACAAGGCCAGCTGGGCAGTGGATGGCGTTATAAGTAAAACAAGTGAGACACATACATGCACATTTATCCAAAAATATCCAAAACATGATTATATATGGTGGCGAGTTAACCTCCAGGAAGAATACATCATCTACGGAGTGGCTTATATCACATGTGATGACAAGTGCAGTAAGTAACATTCTTTTCGCATTTGCTACTTTCTTATGTTTCATCTACACATTATTTTCGTGTACAGTACCGACTGATATAGGCCTGTTCCGTTGCTGCAAGGGCGCGGAAAACAATTAAAAGCACAACGGTTTCGAGCCAGTAAGATGCGTAATATTATTTGGAAGTCATGGAATCAGGCTACATGTAATTACTACTAAACCCTTAAAGCGCTGAAATATTATTGTAAAAACCACGGAGACCAAAGGGTTTTTTCAATTGAAAATCATCATAAATGTCTTAGTTACCTCTTCCTGCTTTATTTGTATACCTATGTCATGGGTTAAGGCCATTATAAATCAGTTTACTCTTACAGTGCGGGGATCGACTTCAGACGTGAGAATTTGACTTCTACAGACGTCAGAATCTAGCGTCTAAAGAGGACCCCGTGCTGTAAGGGTTAATGATTCATCACGATTTTTTAGATTGTGGTAACGAAATCCATATAACTAGTGAGATTTACATGTACTTTGCTGAATCACTAGCTCGACTGTTGTTCAGATGAATAATTTAAGTCGTTGCCTCGAGCTAGTTACGTCTTTCTACGACTCATTACCCGTTTCTACAGGTCCGTATCCATGATTTGCCTGGGGTGGGCCATTTTATAATGTCAAATGACTTCAATGGCATGAATACCATATTTTGTGGACCTTGACATGTAGAAAGAAAGAACACTTTTTCTCTGAATTAATTGTATATTTTTTTTATTATAGAAGAACGAGCTGGTGAACATCTCCAGCTACATGTTCACTCTTCTGAGGACGCATTACTGAACAATAACACCCATTGTGGTTCATGGAGTCAGGAATTACCAGTAGATGACACAGCTCACATAACATGTGTGGATCAACTATCAGGACAATATGTCACTCTATATAGAGATTATGCAAAAAGTAACAATATATATATTTTACTGTGTGAAGTTGTTGTGATGGGAGCTACAAAAATAGGTAAGAAACCCACCGTTGTGCAATATATGTCACTCTATGTTAGACTCAACGACACGTAAGCAAAAGCACGGCTAATATTAATAAAGAAGAATAGTGGAAGTATGCTTGTGTGAAAATCTGCGTGTTTTGGAAAATTATGAAAATATATTGACATTATGTATTTGTAGGGGGCAAACCAAACAGCTCACATAAATTGTCAAGGTGGACTCACAGGACAATATGTGAAACTATATAGAAATCCAGCGGAAAGTAACAATATAATATACCTATTTCTTTGTGAAGTTGTCGTGATAAAAATGAAATGAATCGGGCTTTAGGCCACCTTTGTGCACATATAGGCTAAACTGGGCCAGGAGAACCTCCTGAGGCTGATGAGATGATTGAGATGACACTGTCCTCCAGACACAGGTTTCGAAATTCGAGCCCTGGCGGTCTGAGGCCGAGCACGCTACCTCTCGGTCACGGAGGCTCCCCACAATACTGACTAGTTGTCGTGATGGCAGCCAGGATAACTGGTAACAATCAAACAGCTGTATTATTATGTGTGATTAAGGTGTAGGCATACTTAAGTTATAGAATGTATTACTGATATCACACACCTGTACGCTTTTCTGATAATCACCGCTTATTATTGATTGCATGTTTCGCCACGTGCTAATATCAGTTATTAGACAATTGAGGTATGTGTATGGGCTACTATAGCAACATTCCTTACATATGTGTATGAAAATGCTGCACAATATTTTTTCCACCACCTCCCTAAAAACGCAATGACTGAAGGAAAAAAGATGTTCAGTTTTGTCATGATTTGCCTCTCTAAATGTGTTAGTGGTGCACAAATAATCGCTTTCATGTAGCCTACATGCATTTTGTTGGTGCAATAAGGAATGCATGCCTGGGAATTTGGCATTTTTGTGTACAAAAGCCAAGCCTAGCCACATCCTAAGGATGGTGATATATACACATGCTATAATCGTTAGTCCGTTTCAGAGGCGAACCACCCCTTTTGCAGGATAAACGTCCGCCTCTGAGTACAAAAACACGAGGGGACGTATTAAAATCCCATTTTTTCAGCAAATGAGCAGGTATTTATGTTTCATTTTACATTTATCCAACTGTGAACAAACATTGCAGTTTGAAAAGCCTAATATATGTCCGTCGTGAAGTCATCTGAAAGCTTGTGGACTCGACATAAGCAGTGACAACATGCTGTTTTTAATGTAAGCATGGAAATTCGGTAATAGTTTGAGTATATTGAGTATATCGTTTAATATCAGAATTCAATAAAATAAAGGTATCTACAGTGAAATATTTTGACAACTCCTCCGCGCAGTTTATGGCAACGCCTCCTCTCGCCACATGTGTACACGATGTTAATATGGGAATACTTTAATATACTCAATTACACAGCTACACTGCTAACTACACTGTATATTTTAAATGAGCAAGGGGCAGCCAGAAAAACACATAGAACTTTGGACATCGTCGCAAACGGAACAAGAGGCCAAGCCCGGGGATCAACATAAGCTAAATAAACGAAAACATATATTTCTACATTTGAGCATTCACCAACCACCTTAAGCACAGCGTGAATCTTTCTTCAAACATTACACATGACCACACATATCATTCTACAAAATAATAAGCAAGCATTCATTTCAACACCAAGAACATCAAAGTACAAACAGATGAAACAGAAACAAATAGCATAACAGATGACATCGTATAAAACATGAAACACGTATTACCGACATTTTTAGAAAATGCTGCAGACGAAGTGCCCTCTGGAATCCCATACATTGTACAAATTAGTTGCAGAAGATAGCTTTCCAATGAATAATATATCGTTTCGCTTATTTCTTGAAACTGTTAGATGGTACTCCTTACAGTAAACAACACAAATATGGTATTGCAATGAAACCAGTTTTTCAGCATGGGTACTACAGACAGTGCGCTAGAAAATGTGTAGTAATAACGCACGAAATACACGGCGATAAATTATTTTGTGAGTACAAGTACACATATCTGATTGATTTGCGCACACACAGTTATTTTGCTGAATAACATAACATGCCACGGTTGTGATTCTCATAATGACGTGTGTCAACCAGGGCGAATGAATTTTGCTGATTCCTCAGTCACGTCTGAGCTAATTTCCATGACATTTTTCTCAGAAAATTGACCATTGCCATGGGGCGACAATACTCTTAACATTTTGCGAAGTTTTAGAAGAGCATTATATAGGTTTGGACTTTAATTAAGCTAATTTATGTCAATTTTTGCAAATGAGGTTGATCCGAGGTCTTTAAAATGTCGTGAAACGACTTCCATGGTGAAAACCCCGAGTAAAGGCACCAAACACACCACTGTGTGTGACTTGGTTATAAAGCTACAGCATTTTCTAGGTTTTTGGCTTTAAATATGTTGGTTCATGCTAATTTATGCAAATTAGGTTGATCCGAGGTCTTCAAAAATTAGTGAAACAACTTCTTCCATGGGGTGAAAAACTTGGGTATAAGTACCAAAGTCACTTCTATCGGTGACTTAATTAAGAAAATAGAGCATTTTATAGTTTTTTTGCTTAAATTATGTTAATTCATGGTAATTTATGTAAATTAAGTTGTGCTGTGTTCTTCAAAATGTAGTGAAACGACTTCCTTTTTGTAGGAAACCTAGTTATAGACACCCGAAACACCTCTGTGGGTGACTTGCATAAATATGCTAATTTATGTTAATTTAAGCAAATTTTTGAAAATTAGATGGGCTTGGGGAATTTTAATATCAACTATGATAAAATCCACGGAATGTCAACCTGAATGGAAACATAAAATAACATTATCAGAAAGTGTACCGAAACGTCCATACCTGTATCGAAATGACTCCTACATTTTTGGACAACAACATGTTTCTGTGTCGAAATTGCACTGTGTCGAAATTGCCTGTGTCGAAGTGACACGTAATGAAATTCTTTGACAAAGCTAATGTGTTTATAGAGGGCGACATTTTTGTTAAATGCTAAATTGACTAACTTTTAAAGTAGGCCTATACAATATGTTTCTATGACATTTTTGTGGTAGTCGCTCCATGACTAGACAATTTCATGATAATTGGTTGAGAATTGACTTAGAAATCAAAGAAAATCATTCACCACGGTGTAAATCCGACTATAATATAAGTTTGAGACCCGCGGGGTCCGAGAAGGTTGCTATATCTCCATTATTCTCAAAATCAACCCACCAAACGTGACACAATCACCCAAAGCTGGTTTAATGTTGAGCCACCGTATTCGAAGCTGGCCAATCACCAGTTGCATCTTCAGTTCACCGTCTCGCCAACATGTCGTATATGCCGAAGTACAGGATATATAACACGTAATTACGCAAAAAGGAAAGTGTCAGTATATTTGCAGACTGTGAAAGGGATTTGCCATTGTCTGCGAGGAGGAGTTGCCTAGTGATATTTGACTAATAGTCCCCTTAATTACAGTTTTCGCCATGGATTCAACATGCAAAATAAAACTAAATTTATAAAGTGTTGTGGGTATATACATTACGACATTCAGTTTACTTAATAATGAGGTTATGGCTTGGATAACTGAAAAAAGTGTACTTATTGTGCGAAGAGGACACATCATAGCACATATTTTTCGACTTATGTCGAGTTTCTAGATGGCTGTGTTTTATGTAGAGCTTTGAGAAAGGTATCATTTAACTCTTTACTTCACTCTCGGTTGGATAAAACATTTGTTATAACACCTATTCAACTAACTTTTGTGTGGTGGCTCATTTGCGTTGGATGCTCATAAAAAAAAACGATTTTCAGCGCTGAGGGGGCGTTCCAAAGTCTCGGAAAGGGACTTTCGCCTCTGAAACGGACGAACGATTATAACATGTGATATATATATGACAGACATAATCATATTAGAAAATTATTTTAACTGTCAACATTGGCGATCTCACGTCGAGCACACTAACTTTCTGTGACACCGGTTACCCAGAATATTGCATTATTAACCCTTTCAATCCTGAATTTACCATAGTCATTTTCATCCAGTACAAGCCGCGAATTGCTGCCGCAATTCTCGACTTGTAGTGGACGAAGATGACATGATGTAGCCTAAAAATTAAAGCCAATTACCACGTATTGGTAAACCAGTTTTATGGAAATTTTTGTTCGAAAACCTGAAAAACCCTTAGTTGTAGGAAAATTAAGTATGTTTTCAGAGATGTAAAATGATGCTTTAATGCATCGTGGCGGCTTAAAGGGTTAATTTTTCTTCCAAATCTGATTCTTAGAGCGTGAAGCGTTACGGTTAGTAGCACAGGCAACCGCACCATGACTACCAGCTGAAAGGGAACAGCGACATTTAAGTGCTACTCTTGGTGCAGTCCTTAAAATAAATCCGGTTATCAAGTATCATAGAGATTACACCAGATTCGACGACACGTATAACCACGTTGCGACCCCAAGAAAAATGCCTACTGAGGAAAACTAAATATAGTTTTATGAAAAATAGATCTTTACCACAATAATATTTTATTCAATGTATTTACTGGGCTAATGATCAATGTT
This sequence comes from Flabesymbios commensalis, assembly GCA_964017125.1. Lineage (NCBI taxonomy): Eukaryota > Metazoa > Annelida > Polychaeta > Terebellida > Flabelligeridae > Flabesymbios > Flabesymbios commensalis. Next base: position 23,564,878 of record OZ024902.1, on the reverse strand, counting down.
TACAGATTGTTCACAGTGTAACACATCATGTGATAATGTAATAGGCTGTGATGAGTGTCCCCCAGGAAAGAGACTACCTGACTGTAAAAGAGGTAAGTTAATGTACGACCTATGTATGGTAATTTACCCCTTAATTTAAATAACAACTGAATGACGGCGGCGATTAACTGATATCTTCATGTGACAGGAAGAGCCAGTTTTTTATTGTTCGGGTTAGATTTCTATTGGGACCCACTTGGTCCAAGCGCACCTATTCTATTCTTTTAATTAGGCTAAATATGGTGTAGATAAGGTAAACGTTTACGAAATCCCTGTTTGATTGTCAAGCGCCACCAAAATATCATGTTAATACTTCCAGTTAACAGGTTAATTATAGAAGTTGACCTTCGTCGTTCAAACATGTATTTCATCAAAAAACATGATAAAGGCAACGCGTTCGATTTAACACCATTAATATAATATAATTATGTGTTCGGTATTGACATGTGTTATGCAATTTTTAGAATTTTTTTACCAATGGTAAGGTTCAAATGTATCTCATATATTATTGAAGATCTATCGGTATCCTGGCGCGAGATATATATTTTATATGTATATTTTCAACTAATGTCATGTTCCGTCAATTGAATAATAACTTTGAATATTGCTAAATGAAATGTAGGCTAATAAAAAAGAAGGAAACATTTTGAGATGTGTTGCTTTCAGATTGTTTGCCTGGAAGGTATGGTGTCCTCTGTAACAAAACCTGTGGGAGGTGTATCGAGGCATTATGTATTTCATCTACAGAATGTATGAATATAACATGTGAGCCTTCAAACGGACTCTGTCTCTATGGCTGTCAGATATGGTATCTGGGAGATCAATGTCACGAGTATATTGGTTAGTTATTTGAAACATTATTTTTAGGAATATCAAAATATAGTTTATTTGAAAAAAATAATAAGTGTTGCACAAGCTGTATGTGATAGTATGTATATATAATATTTATAGCGGATTAATATGTTGGTAAATATAACAGATCTGATTTATAATTTTAATAAAACTAAACAATGGTATACATTTTTATGGTTTGTTTAATACTGAAAGTGTGTCAGAGTGAAAGACAATAGGTTTAACGCCCGAAACGCTCTCAAGATTTTCCCTTGAGTTGAGTTGTGAAAGTGTGATATATTAGAAAATAGAACGTAATATGTTCGATGGATAATAAACACGATAAAAACTCATGATACATCTCTGATATACAAATTTTAAATTATTTGAGCAGAGACACCAAATATGAAAACAACCGATTTGCAAATTCAAGAAATGACAAAATATGTGACGATTTCATGGAATACTTCTTATATATATTGGAATTACTATGAATATGAAATCAAGTACAAATCAGATAGTGATGTAGACTGGAAAACTAGTGTGGTAAATCCAATGAAAGTACATTCCCACATTATCACGGGTTTACAGCACAGCAGCTTATATACGGTGAAAGTTATACCATATAGGATATTTAATAATACCAGGGAAGCCGGAGCCTCTTCACAGGAAGCTACTTTCCAAACCCCAACTATAGGTGAGTTACGTCAATTTAACAATTTTAACATGGTTAAGCCATAGAACAATGTATTTATTTCTCTCATGCTGGAGTTGCTAACTCAGCTTCTAGTTTCAGTCTCAATAAAATAGTTAAAGCACCAAATTAAACACTGTAATATTGAGCAAAAACAATGCTTTGGTTATCATTCGTAAATATGTATGTGAGATCTACTATTTTTAAATAGCTGTATTTTTATTCGATTCATGTTTTCAAACACACATAATATTTGTATTTCTGACAACAAAGTTAAGGCATGTTTATTTTAATTCAATGATGAAAAATATTTCATAGTATTATTCTCTTCAGAAAATACAAACCCACCTGCTGTTCCTGGTAATACCTCCATACCATCCGTGAACTCAGAAGAGGATATCACGTCTGCTAAATCAATAATACTTCCTGTCGCTGTCGCGTGTGGTCTGTTTGGCATAATCTGCCTGGGTGGTATACTAGTATGTATCATTATGAGGTAGGATACTCAGAATTATAACATTTTTAAATTTGAATCTAAGAGATGCTTCTCTCACTACAGAGATTTTAGATAATTGAAGTGAGATTTTTTACATTTAAAACACAGGAAGAAGAAGCCTGCACACCGACTTGATGACGATTATTTGCATGGGGACACCAAAGATGTTATCCTAAAGGACACAAATTCTCATAGCCGACATGATCATGGTAGAATTATTTGTTAAGTAGATTTTTTTCATATCAAAGCAATCGTGCAGCGCTACAAACACCAACATTGACTTAAAATCTTCGCATAAATTTCATGATGGTCACACTTTTATTCTACCGAAAGAGCCCACTAATATTAACAGAATGTTAAAAGATGTGTATAAGCTTTTAATGGGGTGCATAGGCTGTGACGTCGGTATCACTTCCACATATTGTGAAACGGTAAGCAGTAAATACAATTAGCATAGAATATGTTATTCATGGCTCAACGACGATACATTTTTAGGCTATGTTCCAAATAGGTTCCATATACTTTCTCTATGTGCCATTTAAGCTTGGAACACCCTCGTTCAAGCCTCTAAAGTCAATGGATATAATCAGTTTGAAGATATCAGATTGTGCCTTTGTAGTATCTGTCTATATTTAAATTATTGTGTGTGAAATTAGCATATGATTATTTGGATAGGCCAATACTTCAAGTTGGTAAATCCAGCGTGATATAATTGACATTAAAATTGGTTCACTGATATTAAATGTTTTGATAAAACGTAATATTTCTCACATCGCCAATGTCAGCTACCTTTAAAAATAGCGGATATTTTGAAATCAAGTTGTTTAACATTGTTGCCAAAGAGTTAGACACTGAGTTGAAGCAATGTCGGTTTTCTTATTTTCTTTTGCACATTTATCTTCCGCATTAAACTTTGTCTTTCATCAACATTATCAAGGTAAACCACCTCAGATACGACACTGATCAATCATTTATACAATGAAGCAATGTTTTTCATTTTGCGTACTGTTACTGACTTAGGTGATGGAAATAATGACATCAATAATGGAGAAATAATTGATTTGCATGAAGATGGCAGTGAACTAGAGGATGCTGATCAAGATGACATAGCTCTCAACATGAATGACTACAACGAGAATAAGAACAGTGTCGTGGTTTACAGCAATGTAAACCACAAATCTACACCACATAATACGTATGTCAAAATGGACGATTTGAAGAAATATATTGACAACAAGAAGGCAAAAGCTGGTGTTTTTAAAGAGGAACATTCGGTAACCTACTGTTTTCCTTTTTGTGAGAATATCCGGATGTACCTCGATATATACATCTGTCTGCTACTATATCTTAATATCCACAACAAAATGTTAAAAAATATATCTATTATTATTTTTTAAATATTTTTACGTACTATATTGTATTTATTTTATCAAATTGGTCCTTTCAGAATTTGCCACAAGATCTTCTGTTTAGCTGCGCAATAGGCCAGGATGGGGCACTCGTGAAAAAAAATAGATTCAAAAATATAATAGCGTGTAAGTATTATTATTATAGTGGTGCTCGCATGAATAGTTTTGAAATGGATATATATACAGAAACTAATCTTGTGTGGACCTTAGTCGAGACTTATCTCAAATCACTGCAACAATCTACAATATAATGCGTTTTCTAACCGTTGTTTACTATTATTTGTTCTTCACAGATGAGGATAATCATATAAATCTTGAAAATATGAACAATGTTCCAGACTTTAATGGTTACGTGAATGCGTCATATATACAGGTAAAAATGTTGAAAATGATTATATACGCATGCTGTACAAATATAACAAATATGCCGAAATATTTTAGCGTCTGGCTAGAGTCGACCATAACCGTCATGATGCTGTCATGACTATTTAAAAGTATAATAGCAATGAAGAGTAACACAAAATAAGCTACTACAATATTTACTATATTTGACAAAGGTGATGTACAATGCTGCGTGCTTATAGATTTCATTGTGAAAAGAAAAGTGTGAGAGTTAATTAATGTTGTTGTGTGATACTAACACAGCAACATGTCGTTAACTCCTACAATACACACAAGCAATCACATGACATGCTTGTCATGTTAACAACAGACCGATTCTGTGGCCTCTTCAAGCTCGGCTAGAGGACGATAGTTTCACCTTTAATTGCTTCTGATGAGCGTCCGTTGTTCCCACCTGTCGATCGTGTTAGTATAGCGTGTTCAATCAAGACTGTGGATTAGTTGTTAGTGGTTATTCCCATAAAAGTATATTTGTTGAGCAATTTCAAAAGTTTTTGTAATATAAATAGAATCAGTCTTTTTCTGTAGAAAAAACAGCTGAATTAATCTTTTCAGTTCCTCGGTGGTAGGCCTATTAATATGACATAAAGTGATATGAGATTGATACATTTCATTAAAATATTTCTGGTTATAGGTAGTTAGTGTGTGTGTCCGCTAACTTCATTTGTAGCATAATTGACAAGTAACAAGTGGAGTTGAAAATCTTGTTGCCATTGTCATTCAAAGCAACATTTTTTTCAAACGTATTAATACTAAGTACATTTATTTTTGTTGTATGAAGAGCTATGGCGGAGACGAAAAGCACTATGTTGCAGCTCAGGGTATGCTTATTAGTTATCTGCTATAACGATGTTTCAACATTCTACAATAAATTTTACGTACTAAAAATACAGTATCATAATGATTGTCAGTTAGGCTTGTAATTAACCTAAACATATATGTTAAAATGAGACAAACGCATTATATTGTTCGATATGTATTTGGCGATGGACAATGCCATCTATACCGTTTTTATCACAGGACCTAGAATACAGACAATAGAAGATACATGGACAATGGTTTGGCAGCTGAATATAAACCGCATTGTAATGGTAACACGTTTGACAGAGAATGCCCAGGTATGTATATTATTTATTAGTCATGCATCATAATTGAAATATTATAATGTTGATGAATCTCTACAAGTTGACAATCAACGTGATCCTTTCCAGAGGAAATGTGAGCGATATTGGCCCCAGAAGGGTAGTTTGATATATGGCAATTTTCGTGTGACATTTGTTTCCGAGGAAAAATATGCCCATTATGTGATATCGCAGCTCATTGTATCATATGAGGTAAGTTACACAAAACTGCTGCCAGCTCTTGTTCTTTGAATCTGAAAACATCGTTACCGTTTGAAATAGTAATAAAAATCCACTGAATATGCATGTAAGATATCTATCAGCCTATGAATAATATGTTTGAAGAATAAAAAGCTTATTAGTCTATAGTTTCAAAATCAATTATGTGTTGTTCCGTTTATTTCATGACACTCATTTTTTAAAACATCTTGTATTTCTTACCATCTCCTTCCGCTTCATAAGTAAATTTCTGCGCATAACATGCTGTATGACAATCTCCCGGTGTTATCATGTTTGTAAAATTATCCCAGTGTAATGTATCAAATCGTGTGATATATCAAATTTAATACAACATTATATCACAGGATGCTTAAAGGGTTAATAACATAACAATTGTATCTTACCTCATCGCAGTCAGAGACACGTACCCTGAGACATTTTCACTTCACTACATGGATGGATAAAAGTGTGCCATCTAATCCCTTCCAACTACTGCAGTTCAGAAAACGAGTTAAATCTTTCGACAAAAGTGGAACTGGTCCTCTGCTTGTACATTGCAGGTAAACTGTATATTATAATAATTTATTGCAGATTTTTCATTACTGTGTACAAATCTGGCATCATTCCTTGGCCCGAGACACACATCTGGTAAAAGTTTCATCCAAATCCGTTCATTACTTTTTAAGTAATCCTGTTTAAGGTCAGACGGACCGGCAAACAAACAAAAAACAGTTTAACAAAACAAACAAACAAACAAACAAACAAACAAACAAACAAACAAACAAACAAACAAACAAACAAACAAACAAACAAACAAACAAACAAACAAACAAACAAACAAACAAACAAACAAACAAACAAACAAACAAACAAACAAACAAACAAACAAACAAACAAACAAACAAACAAACAAACAAACAAACAAACAAACAAACAAACAAACAAACAAACAAACAAACTTGGTAAGAAACATAACCTCCTGGAAAAGGTTAAAAATGTATTTTTCACCTAGGATTTCTAATGCGAGTTTCCGAGGAGCCATGCTTAAATGGTGGCCAACATGTTTGCAATGCTGTTGTAGGTTGTACAGGGTTTTCTCCTTCAAGCCATTGTTAGTCAGGTTCACTATGTTCAGATTAATAATTCCGTTGGCTTTTTCGGAAGATTTGCAAATCTATACATTTTTGAAAACTGTGTTGCATAGGCAATCAGAAAAAGTAATGTTTCCAATTTGCCAAATGTATATATGTTGGCCATCTTGGATTTTTAAAATGGCCGCCATAAAAACATGTTTCTTTACGAAATATCTCGACATATAGGTGGCATAGAATTCTGATTTTAACAGCTCAACCTACATTCGGAGAGGCAGAGAATCTAATGGAACCAAGTACAATGCGATACGAGCAGCTATGAGCTAGTTATAGCTTTCTCCAACTTTTTATAGCAGTTGTATTGTGTAAGAAGCGTGTTGTACAACATAATACAAAATATCTACCATAACGAGACAGATCGTGAAATGTACCCTCTACCAGCGCGCTCCCCGTGCCACATTTATGGTAATTAGACATGAAGTAAATTGCTATGAGCTAGTTATAGCTTTCTCCAACTTTTTCTAACAGTTGTATTGTGTAAGAAGCGTGTTGTACAACATAATATAAAATATCTACCATAACGAGACAGATCCTAAAATGTACCTTCTACCAGCGCGCTCCCCGTGCCACATTTATGGTAATTAGACATAAAGCAAATTGCTATGAGCTAGTTATAGCTTTCTCCAACTTTTTCTAACAGTTGTATTGTGTAAGAAGCGTGTTGTACAACATAACACAAAATATCTACCATAACGAGACAGATCGTGAAATGTACCCTCTACCAGCGCGCTCCCCGTGCCACATTTATGTAATTAGACATGAAGCAAATTGCTGTGTCACCTCGTGAGTGTAATAAAAAGTTGGACAACTGTTGTAACTGGCTCATAGAGGGGCAAATTTATCCAGAGCATGTTTTCCACTTGTGAATGTTGTAAACAGCACCAGGCATTGAACATGTTGAAAGTGTTTGCATGCATTTAGCCATTTATTTTGCAGAGCATGGTGTAAGCAGCTGACCCATATTCAATTCCCCAAAGATTATTCAATTAAACAACAGTAATATGTGTGAAGGTGATCAGCTGCACAATCTGATCACATGTGCCACATATCCTGAACATTGACGCCAATTTATGAGCACACGTTATATAAAGAGTATGTGTCAGAGCGAATCAATGTGGCCGTCAGCTTGTGGGCACCAGTGAAAAAGCAGAACAAGCAGAACAAGATGTACTTGAACAACAACCATGAAGAGGCGGACACACTGCTGATCCACCATGCAGTGTTGGCATCACGGCGCCACCCAAATGATGCAGAGTTAGTGGTCTTTTCCCCAGACACATACGTCCTGGTGCTGGTCATACTAGCCAATGATGAAATGCTGCTGAGAAGTAGGTCTTTGTCGATAGCCTCAGGACAAATCCAAATACAGCCAATATGGGGAGCTCCTGGTCCAGATATAGAAAAGACTTTGCCGGCTTTACATGCATTTTCGGGGGGAGACAACACTTGGAGGTTCTCTCGTATAGACAAGGCCACCTGGCTTCAAGTCTACCTTGACAAAGCAGACGGAGAAGTCGTCAAGGCTTTGCAAATGATTTCGGATGACACTGAAATCACAGATGACCTGCTCACTATGTTGGCTACATTTGTCTCTGCTGCATACGCACCAAAGAGCATCCAGATTGCGAGCATCTCCGAGCTGCGAAGGCACCTGTTCTGCAAGTATATGGCTAAACGTGGCAAGCTGCCTCCCACCCGGTGGGATGTGCGCTCATGCATCACATCATTTGAATCCAGATCCAGGCCACAGTATGGGGACAGGCAAGCGTTTTACAGCAGCAGTTTTGAGATCATCTGAAGCACGGTTTCTACAAAGACACAAGCCAGTCACTACTAAGGTGCTCCCAGTCCCCAAGGCCATTATCGAGATGGTGAGATGCCAGTGTAGAGGTGACTGTCCTACAGCTCAATATTCATGCAGGTTCAAGAACCTATCGTGCACTGTGCAGCACTGAGTGTCAGAATGATGAGGATTCTCTGGCTGACATATTGCTGGCCAGTGACAGTGATGATGATGAATGAGAATGTTAGGTGATGATAACTATTGCCCTTGAAGTGTAATGATAAACAATTATGATTATTCATACTTTAGCTTTATACAGAGTTATAAAAAAAAATTCTCTGAAGACCAAGCCAATATGATAGGCTACTAAAAATATCGGAAGTGAAATTTCTAGCTCATTCAGATGTTTACAGTCATTCAGATCATGCACTACAGGACACAATAAACATGATAATTGACTTTGTTATTATGCTTAGCGTAATGTACTTGGCTCCACTGGATTCCTTGCCTCTCCAAATGTAGGTTTAGCCGTTAAAATGTGGACTCTATGCCACCTATATATCTATATATTTAGAAAAAAAAAATATGCCGGCCCTTTTGAAACTCCAAGATGGCCGACATATATACATCCGGCAAATTGGAAACATTGGTTTTCTTATTGCCTATACAATATAGTTTTCAAAACTGTATAGGTTTGCAAGTTTCCCAAAAATGTTTACAGTGCTGGTGTAGGGTGTACAGCGGCTTAACTATACTAAATTATAGTGCTATGCTGCTGTAGGCTGTACATCGATTTTCTTCTGTATAGTATTATGCTGACAGTGCTGGTGTAGTGCGTACACGGTGATTTCCTACTATATTATTAAGTTTACATTGCTAGTGTAGGGCGTACAGGGGTTCCCTTCTATATCGTATTACATTTACAGTGCTGGTGTAGGGCGCATAGGGGTTTTTCCTCTATAGTGTGTTATGTTTACAGTGTTGATGTGGGGCATACAGTGTTTTTTCCTATGTATTATTATATTTGCAGTGCTGGTGTAGGGCGTACAGGGGGGTTATTCTATATATTATTATGTTTACAGTGCTGGTGTAGGGCGTACGGGGGTTTACCTTGCCATTGATTATCTGATGGATCAGGCAGAAGTTGAGTCTGGTATTGATGTTTATCAATGTGTAAACAAACTGAGACAACAACGAACTAACATGGTTCAAACACTGGTAAGTTCAAAATTTGTGTTGCACATTTCTAAGTTATGACTTCAACATAATAAATCTATAGTGATATCTTACTTCACGGATATTTTATTGTGTCATACACATTTTGTTAAACGTAGGCACAATACATCTTTGTCCACGAGGTTATGGCTGATTTTCACCTAATTGGGGACACATCTATTCAATATGAGGATTTTGAAAAGCGCTATGATCTGCTATGCACGAACGGAGAGTATGCTAACTCATCCAAACTAGTCGAACAATTTGAGGTAGGTAAATTATTTATAATCGTATTTATGCAGCTTTGATCAACTGTATTTTATTGCCAAATCTTACATTTTGTTCTGCTTTTGTATCCCAGATGCTTGAGAAACTAACTCCAGAAAAATGTGAATCAAATAGTAGTGTTGGAGCTTTGCCAATCAACTCGGATAAAAACAGATCTATAGACTGTATACCAAGTATGTAGACTTGACTTTGACATAATATGTCATCACGTGAAATCTCAGTAATATTAACAACAATATATAGCATTAGTTGGGGACCAACTTTAGACGTCGATTCCCGCAGTGAAAGAATTAATATATTTATAATGGCCATAGACCCATAACAGACGGAGATAACTAAGACATTCATAAAGATTTAAAATTGAAAAAACCCTTTGATGCATACAGAAATATTTCAGCGTTGTAAGGGTATTAACAGAATGGTGGATAATAAAACTATTATCAAATAAATATACCATAATGCTTAGAGTAATCATAAAATAATAAAAAATGGGAATCAGTTTTAAACCATATCCTGCTAAGTTGATGTACGGCCGCCGTAGTCTAATGGTTAGAACTGCGGGCACAAGGTCGGCAGGTCGCGGGTTTGAATCCCACATCGGACATGATGGAGATTTTTCTGCGACCGGCCCCAACCCAGGGTGCGTTTGACACAGGCTCAATGAGTAGGTCAAGCCACTGACCGAGATTCATCCACTTACGGATGCGACATTGGGGGGCGTCTCGGAGCTATGACCCATTTGCTGATGATAAGGTACAAAGGCCTTGCAGGTGCTTGTGACGGATGGGTCCAGGTAACTGTGGGATGTAGGTCCGGTGGTCAGTCGGATCGAGGTCAGGCTGATTACATCCGGACCAAGTAACAGGAAGTTGGTCTCACAGCCTGTCAATTTGTCCCACGATCAATACGGACCTTCTGTGTCAACCTACATAGTAATACAGACTGCACTTGCACAGCACTTGCATGGCATATAATGTACAGTAAATTAAATACAATGCATCGAATTTTTCTCCTTCCTAGATGACGGAGACCGCGTGCACCTATCACCAATACCAGGGGTGGAGGGTGATTATATTAATGCTGTATTTGTAAACGTGAGTATCAATGAGACCAGCATATTGAGTCAAATTAGTATGCAACACTATGTCATGATAACATATTACCAATAAGAGAAATAAAACACAATTGTTTATATCTTCTACAGAGTTATCATGATCGTCGTGGTTTTATTGTCACACAAACTCCTCTGCCTCAAACTCACTTTGATTTCTGGCGTCTGGTGTATGATCAAGACGTCACTACTATAATAGCAGTGGATGTCATGGGAGATGATGAAGTAAGGCAATATCCTATCATAAAATAGGTTATTTAACAATTAGGAGTCAAATTCTTCAAACAAAATATGAATCAATCAGCTATCGATAAAAACACTTACACCGCTAAGTCATTTCTAATTCATTTTTTTAGCTGTTTGATATGTTTAAATCTCAGGTATTGTTAACAAAATGAATGTTTAAAAAGCAAATATCGCAAATGTTTAGTTTCAAATTAAGAAAATATGAGCATTTTTCACCTATTTGAAGTTGTGGATCGTTGTAGCGAGACACAGCAATGTGGGCGAATAATTAAACTATTTCTTGCAGTGTTTTAAAGGGTAAATACATTGCCAACTAAGGTGATTCTTGAATGTAACTCATAAGAGTACGTACGAACAAGAGCTACTTTTGTTAGAAGAAAATTGTTTCCGCCAAATTTCAGTAGCCTATATCATTCGATTGTTAGAAATGCTTGTCTTAAAGGCGGGTTACTGGTGTAGTGGTTACGATATAGCCTGAATCTAAAATAAAAAAAAATAGTTAACTAAATATAATAAACATTTTTAACCGGGTCGACAGAAAAATTATTGGTTGAGTGTTATGCAGTGTATGCAATCCACCACATTTATAATTACAATGTCAATGTTTTTTTCAGACTAGTATGCTAGTAACCTTAACTCATGACAGTCGTCTGGCCGTTTTGACTTTTGACGTCTGTGTGGTCTGGCCGTTTTTGTGATTTTGAGACATATTCTCATACTTTTAATAAGAATTTAGAGTGATGGCATATGTATTTCTCATACACCACAGGAATACACATACAATATATAACCAGAATACACTTCATGTAATTGGCAAATGTGATGTTGTCATGGTAACCGACAATCATTTTGAATATGCTAATTAGGTAGTCACATTTTCGGAAATTTTGTTTAAAAATGGTGAAAACGGTGATTCAGGAGAAAAATATTATATCAACTCACATAAAACATATTAAAATACACCAGAAACGGTTAAAAGAAGCATTCAATAGGTCTATACACACAAATTAATAGGGTAAATAAGTTATTATCATGGGATTTAGTAAAAAAAAATAAGTTTCCTTAGGGGCATACTGGATTTCATATTTTGAGATAAACCAAGTGCAAAACGGTGGGAAATACCGAAATAATTTTATTCAACTGAGCATGGAGGACTATTTTTAGTTGAGAATAGGTTGTGACGCATATAAATCACCCTTTTGTGTTCTAGGTTCCCCATGCATAGTTGCGCACGTTAATTCATATGGTGAATAGCTAAGTATTATTGCATGGTCCGAGCTGGGCTCGGACTTAGATTGAGCTATGAGTTAAACAATCCTCAGTTGCTAACTTATGTTGCTAACGTTGTAATTCATTTGACAGATTGCGTGTACAATAGAGGTAGATAAAAACATTTTGACTTAATTGTAATGTTTTATCCTGTCGCTTGATGCCTCGAACCTTCCCGGTAGTTATAAGTTGCGAGCCATGCCGGTGTGTATTGGGTTTACAGGTTTATTATATACAATTGAGTCGACCAAGGATATATTATTTCACATTTACTAGTTGGAATTTACATCGGCTATACCGATATATAGGCCTATATACTATCGTAATATATACTTACGATCTTGTATTTGTATATAGTAATATAGTTTAAGATTGATCCTTATTTTTCAATTTTTTTTTTACTAGTTTGTACATTAGCTTGAATAAAACAGTTGACCTAAATTGTTTTGATCCAAATATATGTCAGTTATTATTACCTGATTACATGCTCAAGAGAAATGTAATATATTCTAGGATGCCCCTGTGTACTGGGATGAGGAAACGACAGCTCAATTTGCCCATTTGAAAGTGGTTTTGGAAACAACAACACAAAATCAAACATTCGTTCTCAGAGAGTTTGCCTTGATCAACTGCAAGGTATTCACACTCATCTTAGTTACAAACATATTTATCAGAGTAAATAGAAATGTGTTTACTATACTCATCTCAGTTACAAACATATTTATTACGGTAAATATCAATGTGTTTACTAATAGTTTATGCCTTTTTTGAGATCCCATCAACAAATTCTGATTATTATTTTGTTAATAAGAGGCCAGAGAAGTTGAGACAAGTTAAACTCTGGCAGCTCACATGCTGGTCACGTGACGATCCACCTGAACAACTGAATAATTCTGTTGTACAAATATTGTCTGATGTGAGGACATGGGACCTGCAAAGAGCCAGCAAATCAACCATTCTTGTTCATTGCAGGTAATTATTTATCTTCTTTACATTAAGAAAAACATAATAATTATTATTCATAATGAACAAAATTACATAATACCATATACATCGAGGGCATGGACTGCTAACTTCAAATCTCACAACACTGATTGATGCGTGAGAGCTTCCGTCCGCGAGAATTGGCGAGAGAAGGGATGGTTTACTTCAGCTGTAAACATTTCTTTCATATTCTACTGACAATACTTTATTGTATTTAATCATGCTAATTGTTATAAATGTATCTAATAATTTATTTTGTCTATATTTTGTCTGGCTGATGGACATCGTTTTCGGTCGTTTCGACTCATCCATGTCATCCAATATATTTGAAACATAAATAAAGTTTAGGCAAACAAACAATGTATATTCTTATGTTTCTTTCTGTTTTAGGGATGGTTTTAGTCGATGTGGCTTAGTTTGTGGCAGTAGCTTTATTCTGGACATGATAAGAGAAGAAAGACAAGTTGATGTGTTTAGCGCTGTTAGACATATTAGATTACCAAGAACACAGATGTTACCAACCCTGGTAAACAAATAATTTAATTTACTAAATAGGATAATAAGTAACATAATGTGGTACAAGCAGATAACTGTTTATTTTTACTTACATTTACCTTGTTCTGAAGATGATTGTAATTTCATCGGCCATTTAGTTAACTTAGTATCTAAAATATTTTAACTATATAATTTTATTTTAAATTTGTGTGAAGCTGCATTACATGCACGCGTCCAGCAGAACAGATGTTTAATTATTTGAATATAATATTCGGGAGGCTGAATGTGCGATTTTGTGTTTAAGGTTTATTCCTTTCCATTTCATTTAAATTCCAAATGTATAGTCAACAACTCAATCACAATCGATCAATCAATCGATCAATCGATCACAATTTGTATATATCAAATTTGACTAAATGTTTAATCATTTAAGATTTACCTTATCGGTGATTTAACCTATTGGTGGTTCATCTTATTGGTTAATAACCTTATTGGTGATTTACCTTCTTGGTGATTTACCTTATTGCATCCTCCTGGCAGCAAGTCTTGACACAGCGAGGCCGTCAGGCCAAGCCTTGCTGAATTAGCCATACCATCCACCTATTGGGGTAGGGAGGAAGATTTAGATATTGAATATTCATTAGTTTTTCAAAAAATGTCTTTTTAATGTTGGCCCGCTGTCTGCGGCATTTGCTCACCATTAATTCAACCCTCACGCACGTTTCGGTGAGATGTGGTGGTCTGTGTCTGAGACGTTTCCGGTGAGCTACTCGGCCAGCAGACATGTGTTGTTTAATGAAGGGCCGGTGTCGTAGACAATGGCTCCACATTAAAACAACACTCATGCCAGAGGTCAAACTTGGGTCGAACAGAAAAAATATTTTTAAAGAGTCCCCACTCCAATAGGCGGATTAAACCCTGTTTCAGCAAGGTCGGTCTACGACCTCAGGAATAGCCAGCCTTGCAGAGGAAGATGCCTTATTGGTGATTTACCTTATTGGTGATTCACCTTATTGGTGATTCACATTATTGATATTTTACGTACATTATTGATGATTTACCTTATTAGTAATTTACCTTATTGGTTATTTACCATACTGGTTATTTACCTGACTGCTAAGTTGCGTACATTATTGGTTATTTATCCTATTGATGATTTACCTCATTGATGATTTACCTTATTGGTGATATACCTTATCAGTTATTCACCTTATTGGTGATTTACCTCATTGGTTATTCACTTTATTTGTGATTTACCTTATTGGTGATTTACCTTGTTGGCAATCTACCCTCTGCCCTTGATTTACACTATTGGTTATTTGCCTCATTGTACTGGTGATTTATACTGTTGGTGGTTTACCTTATTCATGATTTTCCTTATTGGTGATTTACCTTATAGGTGATTTACAATATTGACTATTGATCTTATTGTTAATTTACCTTATTAGTGACTTACCTTGTTAGGTGATTTACCTTATTAGTGATTTACCTTAATGATGATTTACCTTATTGGTGATTTACTTTATTGTTTATTTAAGTTATTGGTGATTTAATGTATTGGTGATTTAGTTTATTGTTGATTTAACTTATTGGTGATTTACCTTATTGGTGATTTACTGTATCGGTGATTTACCTTATTGGTGATTTACTTTATTGTTGATTTACCTTATTGTTGATATACCTTATTGGTGATTTGCCTCATTGGTGATTTACGTTATTAGAGATTTACCTTATTTGTGATTGACCTCATCCTTAGACAATGATAATTATACAATATGCTTGAGTTTCAGAAACAACACGAGATGCTCCACGAGATTATAAAACAGTCAGTGAGAAATGAAGAAGATGCCAAAATCTATGAAAACATTTAGCTCTGCGATTATTGTTTTATGTGTACATTTTATAATATAGACATTCTCATATACTAAAAATAATGGGCTGGACCCTGAATTTATTTTATATTTTACATATTTTTAATCAGAAATCGTATATTTAATCGTATATTTTAATGCTATATACCCGCGTTAATGTTCGTGTTTTCCTGATTGTTCGTCCCCTTGGATACGAAAGGGTGTATCTGCCACTTTGCAAAGTCCAAGGGGACGCGATATTTTTTTTAGCATTTTTTAACATATATCTGATTTACTATGCGCTCACAGCTCACCCGCATAGATAATTCACCCGTATGGGTAGATGGTGGCAGTAATAACTGATGGCTCTTTTAGTGACACAAGCTTTTATACTTAAAGCCACCAGATATCGATTTAACATCAGAGGAAAAAATATTAATAGATGATACAGGTTTTACTAGACATAGATTAGAAAACTAACAAATATGTTTTTATTTTATATTTGATATATTGTTTTCAATATCTGCGAATTCCAGCATTTTATAATCAGAAAGCAACAACACTTCTTTTGAAAATCAGTGTTCTTCATTCCCTGGCTTAGAGGTGAATGCGAAGATTTTATAAAATGTCCAAAACCCTCACAACGCTGACATTTTTTGTATAAACCAAGGAAACGAAAGTGTTTTTTTTAATAGAATCATCACATATGTTTTAATAAGCTTTTTTCTGGTTCATTTGAATACATATGTGCCATTATAAATATTTTAATTCTTTCAGCGTCTTTCTATGTCAGAATCTGACGACACAGACGTCAAGTTCTGACTTATAAAGACGGTCCCCGTGCTGAAAGGGTCAGGGATAAACATGTAGTTTTTTATTTTCATTAAATCATTATTTTATGACCACATCTGTATGTGTTTGCTTGTTGTGACTGATTCAACATATTTGTATATTACGCATACACATGTCGTCTGTATTCTTGTCCCCTTGTGTTTCTTTAATCACACCAAATAACAGCACTGCTTTTATAAACGTCTAAAGTAGAGGTTCAAATACCTGTATCACCATAGGAACATGTTTTGTAAGCGTGTTATAAAACAAGTAATTATTAGAACAGTTTCCGCAATGTAGTTCTTGCACATTCACCAGGTGGAGTTACGTGGCTACCTTCCCACGAAATAGCATATCTGTAAACATGTTGCGCCCTACAACAGCATTAAGCCCGCATTGAGACCCCGTCTTCTGTTTGCTTGGTTGTACCAAGGAATCTGTAGGGAGCTATAGATTCCTTGGTTGTACACATTGTCCGAACCCAGCCAACACGATGTGTTGAAACAATGCCGATTTATAATGGCCGCCATTGGACGTGTAGTGCTATCTGGGAAATAGATCACAACACACAACATTGATTTTAATAAATCATCATTATGTTCATCACATATAATATGATAATCTCTGATCAGGTAAATGATAAAGGTGCGAATTAAGAAACGAATTAATGAAATACAATTTATACAAATATAAATAAATAAATATAGAAATGATACTCGTGTCGCGAGTCCACACCTAGTTTTTTCACTTTGATATAAATAGTGGCAGAATACGTACATACTTGGGCCGAGATAGTGCTGCAGCAGACCCGCCAAAAAGACGTTATTTAATGAGCAACCTTCCATGAAAAAACAACATTAGTTATCATATACCGTTGGAAAACTTAAAATCTCAAGATTATGGCTAGGGGGGATAACAAGAACGAAATTTTGGACAAATCTTGCAAATTAACCCTTTGTGAACCAACATCACATATTTAGTTCGTATTTATTTTATGTTATGGTCCTCGATATATACTTGAAATAATATGCAGCAAACCATCCAACAGCACCAAACACATATATTTAACCGATCATTACTGTAAAAAATAAAAAAAATATCAATTTAATATTTCAAGCACCCTATCACTGCTAGAAAACACGCAAAAATAAATTATTGTCCTTAAAATTGTCAAAATGTTTTCTTCATAGAGATATCAATCAATAATATGCAGTAAATAATTATTAACTACCATAAAGTAATGTTTCTACATCTCCTTGACAACATTTGTTTGTGAATATACGTTCATAGACAGACAATTTGATACCCAAAGTAGGCCTATTGAAAATCAGTATGTAGTGTCTGAAAATAGGAATGCTCAAATACTCATAGATTTATTTGAATATGATGCGAAATACATTATTACATTTTTCTTTATATTTTCACTATATCAAGTGTGTCGGAAAAGAATTTAATTATAAAATAACTATGCACACCCTTTGCGCACTAAAAACTCTAATATTTTAATAAGAACAAACATATTTCAAATTTAGATATAGTGCTTCAGCAGACCCACCAAAAAAGGCGTAATACAGAGGGCAACCTACCGTGAAAAAAACAACATTTGTTATCATATACCGTTGACAAGCTTGAAATCCCAAGATTATGGTTAGCGGAGATAACGAGAAAGAAATTTTGGACGAATTTGGCAAATTAACCCTTTGTGAACCAACATCACATATTTCGTTGAGATTTATTTTCTGCTATGGTCATTGATATATACCTGAAATAATATGCAGCAAACAGTCACTCAGTACCTAACACAAATACTTAACCTACCATGACTAAAATATATATATATACATGATTTGATTATTTCAAGCACCCTTTTACTGACAGAAAACACGCAGAAAATGTGATGACCTTAAAATTGTAAAAATGTTGTCTTCATAAATATATCAATCAATAGTATGCAGTAAATAATTATTAATTACCATACAGTAATGTTTCTACATCCCTTTGACAACATTTGGTTGTGAACAACATATGTTCATAGACAGAAATTTGGATACCCAAAGTGGGCCTATTGAAAAACAGTCTGTGGTGTCTGAAAGCAGAAATGCTTGAAGCCCTATAGATTTCTCTGAATATGTTGCGAAATACATTACTAATAAAATAAAAAAAAAACATTTATATATATTTTTTCAATGTTGCATGTGTGTTGGAAATAATAAAATTATACAATAATTTGACACACCCTTTGCGCACTGGAATTTTTTATATTTTATTGAGAACAAATAAACTTCGAATTTAGATATATAGTTGAAATAATTATGCATAACTAAAACTGACCTATGTCAGCTTAAATTTATCGATAGTCTAAGTTAGCAATGCTGGTATTAATTAATTAATTAATTAACCCTTTTAGTTGGGATCATAATGGTAAGTACCGTACTAAAAATAAAATATATTAAAATGCCGAGCCACATAGTTGCTTTAACATCGTCGTTTTTACGTCAGACAATGAATCTCTGATGGTCAGAGGCGCAGCAGACGGAATATATGTAAAATATAAATTAATTAACCCTTGTGTTGCTGGACCGTATATAATTAACTTATGTGCTACTAGGACCGTATATAATTAACCCTTGCGTTGCTGGTACCCTATATAATTACCTAATGTGCTGTCGTGACTGTATATAATTAACCCTTGTCTACTCTAATCCTACTCTAATCTCTATCTAGCGTAGGAAGAACACGGACAGTTCCCTGTACAGTATGCAATATTCCACTACTCTAATCTCTATATAGTGTATGAGGAACACGGAAAGTTCTCTTTATGTCATCTTCCACCACTCTAATCTCTATCTAGTGTAGGTTATATAGGAGGAAAATGGGAAGTTTCTTACCTCCATGCCATCTTTAACCCACTTTATATTACAAAACAATTTCAAATGTTATATACTTACATACATGCATAAGAGATTCAAATAAATACAGTACACATTTGTGTAGGACATATCAATACATATTAGTTCAGTTATTTCTTCTGAGTTTCTCTGCATGATATACAAATGAAGCTAATTTCTTTATGTTATGTTCCTCAGTTTCTGTTAGTATTTCTCTAAAACTGCTGTAAGATGTATAATTCGATCTCAATTCTGTATAAGCAGGACATAACATTAAGAAATGATAATCATCTTCTAAAACAATAATATATAATTCTTTACAGAAAATTCACCATTATTGCCATTAACAAGTTATTATGTCGTCCTGCTTCAATGTGTAGCATATGGCTGGGACATCTTAACCTGGATAATGCCTGTCTATGTGACCTAATAATTTAAAAATTCAAATACCTTCCTGGTTCAAATTCTCTATTAAATGTTTAATAAGTTGCTAATTTACTTATATTTCCAAGGTCGGCAAACTACGTATTCTTAAAATGTTCCTGTAGCTTTGTTTTGAATATTTATATAAATATATCTACATCACCAACACCTTGGCTAATCCACACAAAACTAAAACCATATCTTTCCAAAAGACATCTAATATTAGACGTCCAGGTTATTCTACACCTCTCATTCAGAACTTTCAACCTTGAATAATAGACTTCGGGATGTCTGTGATCATGTATACATATAATTTTAAGCCTATATTTAATACAAATTATAAAATGCTACAGGGTATTTTCCTATTTCTTCAACTAGTGCTTGCTTAGGTGTGCATGTAATATCTTATGTAGTGTAGGAGGGACACGGAAATTACCCTATATGTTATCTTACACCACTCTAATCTCTATCTATTATATATGTAGGAGGAACACGGAAAGTTCCCTTTGTGCTATATTCCACCACAACCTCTATCTATTGTAGGCGGAACATGAAAATGTTCTTTATGCCATCTTAGACCACTCTAATATCTATCTAATGTAGAAGTACCATGAAAAGTTCCCTTTATACCATTTTTCATCACTAATTTCCATCTTTGACACGCATGGCTTCATCTATGCCATTTTGCACCACTCTAACCGAAAGTGATGGAAACGAGTGATTGTGAATACAGAATATAGTATTCTGGTAGTTTTATTAAATTTCGGGGATAATGGTATGATCATGTATGATTAATTTGCGTTTTAAACAGTGGCGTTTTAAACAGTGTCAAATGGACCCCTTGATGTCTATAACCAAATATTGAATGTAAACTTGACGAGAAGATATGGCAAATAACAGCATTTCTGCCCTTAGCGCCCAAATAAGGCGGTTAAATTATTAGGCCTAAGCTCTTAAAAAAAACGTATTTGAGAAAATGTTAACCCATATTTCATACCCTAAGATGTCTCTCATAATTTGCAGATACGGTCTAGTTTACGTGAACTAGCCTCCTGACTATTAGTAGGCATAAGTTGTATTTTTACCAATTTATTTCAATGTGTTTCCGACGGAGTACACATTTTGTTAAAAGAGTTTAGATGACGCAGAAATCATTTTAAGTAAGATATACTTTTTTGGAAAATAGCAAATTTGTATTCAGATATTTATATATGCGATATAGAATTTAAAATGTCTAAAAAAGTAGACATAATACAGATAGAACGACATGTTTGTTGTCGTTTTGAATACAAATAGTTTTTTACATTAATTTTGATGTATCTTAGCTTATTTATCCTATTTTATGTACCTTGTCTGATGAAAATATCAATAACATCATAGCAAATTAAATACCAGCTCTAAATGTTGAAAAATGTATTATGTACGTTCTCAAACAAATCAAAATAAATATATGTTGGAATTTTGTGCACAAGTACAATTTGGGTCATATTTGCCGGATTAATATTGTCAGAAAATCTTCCATATAGCCACCCTCTCCTCTCCCCCAGATTAAATGTTTCTTCCCCTAGTTGATAACACTTGGCATATAAACTGCTCACATAAAGCATGTTTTATGACTGGAACCTGATAAATTGACTATAATTACTGTACTATAACCTACTAATGTAACTCAAGCGAGTCATTATGTCGTGACACACAAATCACATTTTACAAACTTTGTCGTTTGAGGGCCTTCTGATTCTGAAGTGACGATGTGAGAGACATCAGCTCTTAGCCCTTTTCCTGTTGTGGCCGTATAAACACGGGCTGAAGCTAGTATCACACCATATAGAGTACCACTGAAATTGAAGAAATATTTTGTGATAGATGTTCAGTTATTCAAATCAATCTATTTGTCATATAAATATATATTTTTCGTCATTTGAAGCTGGAAATTTCGTTAGCGTCAGCGTTGAATCAAGTCGAATGAATGAAAACTAGAAGCAAACAATTCAGCAGGCCAAGGGTTAAGGAGGCGACCAGAGCTTAATAGTCAGACAGACAGTAGACTGTGTATACTCTATCCCCCGGGGTCGTTCGTCAAGAGGGTGAATTTGCAATACAAAGAGTCTCTTTTTCCGTCACGGACACGGCCCGCGCCACCCCACCCGCGTCACGCCATGATGAGCAGCGTAACAACTCCTGTACTGTAACAGCGACACTACTATTATAAGTACTCAGTATACGCCTACTATGTGCCGTGCTGTGTATCTTATGTACTACTCTAGAAAAAGGTAAAACATTTTCAGAATCGATAATTACATATTGTGGGATAGTATGATTATTAGCAGAATTAGAGGATTGTGTATGCAATGACGTGTGCAATCAGACACTTTATTTTTGCACACGACTGTATACATTCTATTTAGCCGGTTGATGTCACAGTAAAGGGATTCCCCGGTTTTCAGTTAACTTGGGAGTTTATTTATAACTTTGTGAGATCACGACACAGCCTCTAACTTTGAGTCGATCTAGATTGTGTCACTGTTCTGGATCTTGTTTAGAATAGCCATGGATTTATCGTGAAACGTTTTCCGACTCGCACATTATTTTTTCAGTCACGTAGGGTCGACTATTGTAAGGATAACAGAACAGGAAACCAAATACAAGCTACATGTATCGGTAAGTGTTTACGTCTGGCGTAACATCCATAGTTCAAGGTATATAGTAAGTGATTATAAGATGAAGGATTGGTCAACAAACTTCATAATTCTAGCATTAAATGAATTGCATATGATTTAAAAGTATATAAGCCACAGGATTATTTTAACTGTTTAACAGTTTTTATTTCTTTCTGAGATAAATATAACATAATTACCTGTTAAAGCTGTCACGTCTAGTTTTTCTTTAAAAAGGGTGATTTTGTAAAAAAATTCACAAAATATAATCTACACCATTTACGAATCTGTGTTGTATGACGAACCGTGGCTCACCAAGCCTACGCCAATCTGTTCATAAGACACATGGTTTACAGCTGTATTGATTAAGCATTGCAAAAATTAAGACCTTATTTTCACTGCAATGTATATTTGAACTAAACGCCGGCATAGTCTATGCACATCTTAAAACAGGTATAATTTCTATTTCGATCTCTTCAGAACTTATTACGAAATAAGGACCGTACTCATCGCCCGGCTCGTGACATAATTTGTAAAATTTGCTGATGAATCCAGCGAACACGAAACGTGAAACAATGTTGATGTATTGCTGGACTAGCGTCGCAGATGGTAGAGCAACATTAAGTCAACATTTGCTTAATCCTTTCAGTGCGGGGATACTAAGACATTTATTATGATTTCAATTTTTAAATAACCCTTTAGTATATTGGTTTAATTATAAATAATTCCGTATTTAAAGAGCTAAGTTTCGTGCTTGTTGAAATTATATCGTGCGATGAGCCAATACTGGGTTTATGTTGGGTCAATGTCGCAGACGGTTGACCAGTATTTATGATATTATCCCAGCAAACACATTATTGTGAGCTGATGTTGGTTTAATATTGGCCCACCGTCTACAGCGCTGGGTGGTCAATAAACCAACATTGGTTCAACATCTTGTGTTCTTGCTGGGATTATACCAAATCACATGTCATTGACAAATTTATGGCGCCTGATGACCGCAGCTAGTTTGATAATTCCAAAATCGATGTTGCTGGCTCGGTATTGGGACCATGGGATTGCTGGTCAGATGTTCCTGGCTGCGAGGCTAACCTTAAACCTCTAAGTGCGATTATAGTCGTTTTTATTATTTTTTTAACCGTTTAAATTGTAATTATTATTAAAGAAATGTGTGTTTAAAAATCAAGATTTGGCCTCAATTTCAATACAAATGAGTAATTGTCACTCACTTGAAGTCGTGGGCCGCAGTAGCTAGACACAACAACTTCAAGTGGGTAAAAAAAAAATTATGTAATTTATCGATTTGTGGGTTATACAATCCACATCAATACAAATGATAACTTTGTTTTGCTAAGGGTGGATCGTACGTCAACTAAAAAAAATGGACTGAAGGTGATTTATTTGGCACGTGATTGGCTATCAACAGGCAATTCGTGAAGACTAGAATACTTGGGCCAAATAGTGCACAATTACCTATATATCACCCTTTACAAGAGGAAAGACATCTTGTTGTTATGTGCTTCGTCGCCTATTAACAATGTCAGCATTATGATAGAACTATGCAAGGTGAAATGTTAATTGCAATTGCTATCTATATATACATTTTATTTAAATAGGGTTCCAACAACATCAGATTTGTCATCCTATCGCTCCAAAATATTTTTATTGTATTTAGCCTGTAACACTTCACCTACTGTGTCCGTGGACCCAGCATTTGTATAATATCTGTACAACGTCGGCCCAACGTCTACGACGTTGGTCCAACATTGTACAAATGTTGTACAAATGTTTTGTGTTTGCTGGGTAGTCGCTATCATTGGTGCTTATTACCTCCGCCAGGGAGGTTATGTTTTTGGTATTGTTGGTCGGTATGTCTGTCTGTCCGTTAGATTACTTAAGAAAGTAATTAACGTATTTGTTTGAAATTTCACCAGAGGTGTAGGCCCTATCTCGGGCCCTGGAATAATTGATGGGATGTTGGAATGATCCCAATTACGATTCAGATCCAAGATCCGTATTCACGAACCGGGTCGCACGGATTTGCATGAAAATTTTACCAGAGGTGTGTCTCGACCGAAGGACCAATCCATTAAATTTTGGGGGTGCTCCAGATTACGATCCGGATTACGATAATTAATTTCAGTGTGGGTTTGCAGTCTCTGACTGACTCACTGTCTAGTTGCACAACAGTTCTGTTCAGATCAGCCCATCTCAGCTACGTCGTAGCCAGATAGGAGCTGAGTTGAGGGAATATCAAAACAAATATTTATGATGCAGATGCCGTTTTGCGCTGGTTGAATTGTTAAAAATCGAGGAAAAAGTGAAATTAGAAATATTTATTGACGAGATATTTTAGCGTGCTCAGCCTCAGACCGCCAGGGGACGAATTTCGAATCAGGTGTCTGGAGGGCAGTGTCGTCTCATTCATCTCACCATACTCAGGAGGCTCTCCTGGCACAGTTTAGCCTATTATATGCATAAAGGTGGCCTAAGACCCCATTCATTTCATTTGATATAATCCGACGATACATTATAATTATGTAGCATATATACGGCATCAACTTATTGATTAAATGGTTATGTTATGGCTGAAGCTGAACAATTAACACGTTTTCGGACCAATAACTTAATAACGGCCTATTACTATTATTATTACGACATAGTTATTAATGCAACGACATCCAGGAACTACTATTGGGGCTCAAATTAAAGGTCGTAGATATTCATGTATGCCCTGCTGATTGCCACACCTAGCAGCCACAAAACAGTTGTATGATATTTGTACAACGTCGACCCAGCGCCTTCGACGCTGGTCCGACATTGTACAAATGTTATGCAAATGTTTTTGTGTTGGCTGGGTCTATGCATCAGTACCCTTTTTATTGACAATTATATATGTCTTTCAGTTTCCAGCAGCCATACTCCATACATCGTAAGAGTATACTAAACTAAATTTTAATTTAGGCTGGTACGGTCTGGTGTGGTAAAGGGTCTTTTCAAATTAAACAAAATTAAAAAATCCGAGAAAAACCCTGGGTGGGTCGAGCCACAACTCGCATTTTTTTGTGTGTGTTTTTTGTGTGTGTTTTTTGCACATAATGGTACATTAATTAATAATACATTAATGGTCATTAACTTGCCAAGACACCTTAACATGGTCAACCAACCCCTGCGGAATTAACACGCGAGAAATGTATGAGGAAGTGTGACACCATCATGATGATGTACAGACGAGTCGTATATCGCATGATCATAATAGCTAATGTCTGTGAACAACTAGTATTAGAACACAATCTAGGAAAGGATCAAAGCACACTGTATTCACAACAGTATGACGCGGATAAAATACAGTGTTAACGTGTTCACCTTTATGTCTGTTTAGTATAATCTACCGCAGCCTAAAATGAAACGTTTTTGTTCACAATAATTGTACTTAACTAATCAATAGCTCTGCTCCGGGGACGGTGGCCCTGGTACAGTGGTTGGAACTGCCTGCTTGGAAAGTCGGAGATCGCGGCCTTTAAGTTTCAAAGAAACAAAATGTTTCTTCCTCGTTCACTCGCAAAGATTCAATATTGTGGGGAGCCACCGTGACCGAGAGGTAGCGGGCTCGCTCTCAGACTGCCAGGACTCTAATTTCGAATCCTGTGTCTGGAGGGTAGTGCCATCTCTCCATCCTCACGAGGTTCTCCTGACACAGTTTAGCATATATGTACACATAATTATGTAGCCTAAGACCCCAATGATTTCACCTTTCTCTCTGCTCCGTTTACAAAGTTATTGGGGGTGGGGGGGGGGGGGGTTGTGTACCCCTGAGTGTGAATAAATGTTCACGTAATTAGTACCTAATCCTGTTTTTTCTATTTTACACAGATGATTATACAGACTGACACCAAATGCCTATCCGACCAGCAGACATAACCACAGCAAAGATCCGCTCCAGTGACACGCCATAAGGTGTACTAGTGCAGGATGATGAACAACTTAGGACTCGTGGCTGCCGTGGGAGTGGTCATTTTCGTTCTGTGTGTCCTCCTCATAGTTCTAGTCTACCTGATAGTCGTGTTAGTATCATACAATTCTCTCATGTTTGGTGGGTGGTGGGCGTGAGTGCTGGGCCCACCATTCACCAACCATTTATTTGACTACCGTAACACATCATCGCTAATTATATCTGTTTCTGTTAATGGACATCACACTGGCTGTGTTGCAAAATAGGTTCTATGATTTATTAATATAATCACATTACATCTCCGGAAATGATATGGTTCTTTATGTTTGAATATATGTTCACAAAGTTTTTGTTATTACATAACTGCATATTTTTATTATATTTAAATATTTATAATAAGAATAATTAACTGTCATTTTAAAAAACTATATCGAGCTTGTCGAGGTACAAATCAGAATAATCTCATTGAACCTGTCATTGTGTGCAACAATGTATTTTTTATCTGTCACAGCCTAAAAAGGAAGCAGGCTGCTCGTCATAAGAATGTTGAAAAGAGAAGGACTGTCAATCCTAAGAGGCAGAGTGCTCGGATAAGTAATGTGAATGGCAATGTGGCAGAAGATGCTGTTGATGTCGCATCACCCGACAATGTCCATCCTGATATATCCATTGTTGTCACTGAACCTCCAGCTGATGACCAGGCTGACAGTAAGTTATTGATACAACAAATAAATAGTCCACATTTTTTTCCGACGTACTCCTCCTCTCCCACCTTCTCCTCTTCTTCCTCTTCATATCCTCTCCCCTCTTCCCCATTGTCTTTATTCTTCTCCTCGTTCTCCTCTTTCTCTTCCTCTTTGTCTTTTACTTCTCTTTCTCATTCTTTATTTCTTTCTCTTTTTCTTTCTTTTTCTATTACTCTCTCCTCCTTCTCCTCCTCCTCCTCCTCTTCCTCCTCTTCCTCTTCCTCCTCCTCGTATTCCTCCTCTTCCTCCTCCTCCTCTTCCTCCTCCTCCTCCTCCTCCTCCTCCTCCTCCATTTATTTATTTCCAACATCTATACCATGTTTTGGATATATTGGAATTCAGCTTTAGAGCCATGTGTTTTTTTCATTTCATGCCCACGTATTCCTACTTCCTGGTATGGCTCTAAAATAGCTATCGTTTAGATTTATCAATATTGAAAATTGTTTTAACAAGTTTGCTACTTTATTTATTACTTTGTTAAATAAACTCGTTTACTTTTGGTTCTTTTTTAGTCCCACAGCCGGAAAATACATTCATAGAAAATGATAGATTAGAAAAATATACAATAGAGAAAATGGCGGAGACAGATGCGTTCAAGATGGAATATTTGGTAAGCGTATAGTGAGTTACCCCTGAGCTTCTAAACTTGTCTCGGGTAAATAACTATTAACCCTTAGCCTCCTGATCGCGAATATTGTGGTTTTTAACCTATTTATTAGTCAATTAAATCACTGATATTGGAAACGAAATGTCTGTCTAAACACAAAGATTTGCAAATGTTTAATCTCAAATTAAACAAACATGCAACATTTTTACCCATCTGAAGTTGTGGGTCGCGGTAGCGAGACACAACTTCAAGTCGGTAAAAATTCAAATAAATAAACATAGCAGGTTAAGAGTTAGCTCTTGACCTACTACGCTCATATATTTACGTTATAAAACAAGTTTAGAACTCATTAAATATTGTGTTATTTCCCCCGATAAAACAATACAACTTGCGCTAGTAATTCTAGCTTTAAATAAATGAGCCACTCATCCATCAGGGAAGAATTAATAAAGTATTCAAATTACGCAAATGAGCATAGCAAATAATCTTAGGAACCTTTTTCGTTTGATCTCTTGTAGTTTGGTTCGGTTGTCTTTCATTTTAATTTGTTTCGGTCCCATATCTTTTTATTTGTGTTGTTGTGTCATTTATTGGTTGTATACTGTTTTTATTAGCCCATTTGCTCGCATGTAGTTGGCGTGTTTGTTCAGTCTTGTTTTCATTCCCTTCGCTCGTTCGTTCGTTCGCTCGTTCGTCCGTTCGTTGGCTCGGTCGGTCGCTCGCTCGCTCGCTCATTCTATTGTTTGATAGCACATCGATTTGTCCGATTTTGTATTCGTAATATATCTATTATTCATTGGTTATGTACAGATTCCCAGACATGCTATCTATTGCTTGATTTGCAGGAGTTACCTAGAGATTTATATAAGCCCTGTGAAGTGGGACAGCGTGCAAACAATGTGCTGAAGAATCGCTACAGGAATATAATAGCATGTAAGTAGGCCTACACTTTGTTATCAGCTAACAAGAAACGTTGATCTGAGCTCGGTTTGATTGTGATTCGCAGACGATGGACCAATAACGAACCAGCTTTGGGTCACTGAGAAGTTAGAGCTACGAGGCACTACGAAACCTCTGCGACGGCACCATTTGCCCTTCAGTCCCTCACTATACACCAAAGCATCAGTTTGCGTCTCCGAAAAATGACCTCATTTCATATACCCAGAGGTTTTCGAACGGACATGTTCAGAAATTTTTTAATTTGTTGCTCACATCAAGTCATCCTCATAGCAACTCGCGGCTTGTATTGGATGAAGATGACAATGGTAAATTCATGCTTGAAAGGGCTAATTTCAGGGGCATATCTCCAAAATGCTGAAGGTGCTTAATTGCCCTTTTAGTCTTTGACGTTCGTGCCATAAAATTACACCATAGAGTATTTCATTTTTTTATTAATTCGGGGGGGGGGGGGTGTTCCACCAGGATCATAGGATCATCTCATCTAGTCAAGCGAAAAATCCGTGTTCAAACTTGGAAAATAGACGATGCTGAATTTGGTCTGACAATTTGGCTACATTTTAATCATGTGTTGGGATGTTCTAAATGATTCATCAAACCGTAAAAAATATGTAGATGATATGTAGCTCAAATCCTGAATATAGCTAAAATTACGCAGAACCCCACGTACTTTAGCCCACATTTTTATCCACTCGAGGTTGTGGTTCGCGGCAGCGAGGCACAACTTCAAGTGGGATAAAAAAAATCAGCTATATGCTGCCACAAGTGAATACCAGTTACAATTTGAAAGTTCACGATGGCACGGTTCGGTGCAGGAATAAGTACTTTTCACATGCGTGAGCAATATAAAATGAATTTATCTTCCTTGTAGCCACATATATATCAGTGAGAGACATATACCAGCTATATTACTTACATTACATATGATAACTTACACACCACTCGTATACGGCGTCTCATGACCCATTTGGCTTGTGTCATGCATGCATAATTCTACACATGCCTGCTGACATATTGTACACTGGGTGTCTTCTACCGTACATACACACGTACCCGCAGGCATACCCTTATAGCGCCTAATATTTTTTATATAAACCATGGAGACTAAAGGTTTTTCTTCTATTCAAAATCATCAGAAAAGTCTTTATAGTTAGCTCTTTCTGATTTATTTGAATACATCTGTTTTTCAGATTTTGACGTCTATAGTCTATAGCACTGTAACATGTGTAAGGGTTTATTACGTGTGTGTATGCGGGTGGGGGGGGGGGGGGGGGCTAGGGTGTTGGAAGTGACATAACATTTTTTCTCATTTTAATATCAACAAAGCTAAGGGCGGGGTTTATTCAAGTGATTGTAATTTATCAAATTTATTGGCCAAGGATTAGCCTTGCCCCTTATATATAGCCAATATATAATTCAGTATTGAGGATTGAAATTTGCTTTAAAAAATAAGTACCATGTGTCAGCCTGTTTGCTACTAGTATATGTACATCTATTATAAAAAAGTTTCATGTGAACAGAAGGTTTCATATCCCTCTGGGGCAACCGTATTGCATACTTTATAAGTTTGTCTATTTAACATGTAGTAACTTAAAAAAAGCGTCACCCTCTATAGACCCGTTAGCTTTGATTAGGAATGTCATTACATGTCAAAAGGTCTAGCTTCAGAATTATTGCATTCTAAAACTCAAAAGGAGGTTTTTAGAGTAGTCGCCACATGACTAGACAGCAAATTATGTGTGCAAAATGTCATGAAAATTGGTTCAGAATTGACTGAGGAATCTGTCAAATTCATTCACCCTGGTCAATGAATTTAATGTTAATTCGACTGAGATGACTGTTTAGCTATGACACTTTGATCATTCCCACAAATAATTTGCGGCATTCTTCAAACTTTTCTATTTTTCAGATGTATATTATAACAAAGGGTATTGCTTTCACATATCTGTAAATAAGTCGTAGAACGATAGTTTAGTTCTCAAACTTTTCCCTTAGCATTAGCATATATCGTCCTCTTGGATATGAAAGGGTGTATCTGCCACTTTGTCAAGTGGCAGATACACCCTTTCATATCCAAGGGGACGATATACATAGAGGAGGAAGGTACTTGTCTATGTCCAGCACGGCAGGTTTAGCAGGTTATGTATGTGTGCATTGTCTGGAATTATTGACTGTTATGCTGCCATGCAAAGCCAAAAGGCAGTAACTGCTTACTTTAAAAGTAAACAGTTACTGCCTATTGCCTTTGCACAGCAGTGTAGATAGATCAAACACACAGAACACCTGACCCTCCATAATAATAATAAGATCATGTGTTGGATGAATATAGTAGCACACACACACGGCGTACATGGTCTCACTGCCCCGGGTCAGCATTATTTAACCCTTTAACCGCCAAATTATTCAATCTGTATTTTCACCCACTTGAACCTGTGTCTCGCTGACGCGATCCACAACTTCAAGGGAGTGAAGATTATTCACATTTGACAAAATGGAGGTCAACTGGTTTCAAATGTTGCTGATTGGTGTCACATTTTATCTTTAACATGTTTAAAAGGTGGTACTTAATGTGCTAATAAAAAATAAAAACCCGAAGATATGCGGCAACGGCGGTTAAAGGGTTGACCAAATGATTACATAAACTCTTACACCGCCAAGCAGAATTTGAGTCGTTTTTTAACCCTAATTACTACTCTTAATATTTCTGTATAAATCATGGAAACCAAAGGGTTTTTAACTCATCATAAATGCCTTTCCGTTTCGTTTAAACTTCATCATTTAACTAGGATTGCAAGCAGCCACATGGCCACTAGTTGCTCTCCTTACATTCACACATATACAGACATATAAAAATGGGTGTGTGTTGCAGTGAGTAAAAGTAAAACGAAACAATACAATTAATTGTAACTCAACTACAAGAAATATATATAAATAATAGATTTTCTTATGATACAAGATACTTGGGCCAGAAGATGTAATGGGTCTACTGTTATTATAGTTGTTTAATTCTTTCAGCGCGGGTATCGACTTTAGACGTCAGAATATGACGTCTATAGACGTCCGGTTCTCTCTTCTAAAGTTGGTCGCCGTGTTAAAAGGGTTAATATGTTTTATAGGCATGTTCAATTACAGCTATTGGGAATGAGTAATTTTCACCCACCTGACTGAAGTTGTGCTGGCAAGACACAACTTCAAGTGGGTTAAAATGTATTTTTTAATCATGCGCTTCGAGGTGTAACCGTCTAAGCAATTGTCTAGTATTTAAGATGTAGCATAGCCTAGACAAATGAATTCTAAAGCCGCTTGACCATTTATTCAATAAAAAAAAATCATTTTATATTTCCCTAAATCTACATGATTGAATAAGTACGAATGATTATAGGCGTAATTCATGAATTAACAACATCATAATTCTCTGTTATATTTAAAAGGTCAACTGTTATTGTATTCACGGTAATATTGTAGGTTTGCGTGGTTTTTCCGTCTGTGTTTTGCAGATAAGCCAAACAGGACGGGCATGGGCGCAAATCTCTGCTACGATCAACACTCTGATCCCCAATCACAAACATATTTGATATGTTTATCTGTATATTTATCAAATAGGCAACTAACAGACTTTAGAAATTAGTTATCAATAACATAAAAAATGCAAAATGTTTTTTTTTTAATATGAGAATGTTAAGCCATTTGAAATTGTTGGTCGCGTTAGCATTAGCGACACATTCAAGTGGGTGAACATCCTAATATGATAACTGCGACTAAATAGTTAAGTCATCCAGACATGGTAAACAAAACGGTAGCATGTATCCATAGTACATAGCAACATGATAGTGGAGTAGTTACATTTCTAAAAATACATTTGATACCAATACGCTCAGTACAAGATCTACTAACCCTTTCAACGCGGGGTTTGACTTTATGCGTCAAAATCTGACGTTGATAGACAGCAGATTGTGACGTCTAAGTCGATTATAATGATTACAAACTGAGAAAACCCTTTAGTTTTTTCTGGTTTATACACACATATCGTCGCCTCGGAGCTAAAGGATCCTATCTGCCACTCTAACGAGTGTCAGATAGGATCTTTTAGCTCCGAGGCGACGATATGTCAGCGTTGTAAGGGTTATAAATG
>OZ024902.1:23442082-23527082 GCA_964017125.1 Flabesymbios commensalis | reverse complement strand
GGGGATCATCTTTATACGTCACAATCTGACGTCTAATTCGATCCACGCGCTGTAATGGTTAATCACGCTCATAACCACATGAAAAACTTGAACATAACCAATGACCTACAATATATTGGTAATTCCGGAAATATTTTAACCTTAATATTGTCGCATACGTAGATGTATAACTGGGAAAAATTATTGGTTGTAAAGCGTGAAAAAATAACGTTCGTTGTGACTTGACGTATATATTTTACTTAATTATGTATTACTTTTGGCTTCACACGAAAAAAAACACACTGAAAAACAAATCAATCGTCTAATGTAGAGGTAGAGAATTGTTCAGTGTATATTATACAATAATAAATTATAATAATTTAATTATTTTTGTCGCAGCAAATGGTGGCACAGTACTGGCCAGAAGAGGGAAAAGAAGAAGACTATGGAGGCATGATCGTCACCTCGGTTAAACAAAATATGTACGCCCATTTTATTCTCAGAGTATTCAAGATCACACATCAGGTATGTAACCCCTGTATATATAATCATTGGTTTAGCTATGCGTGTATTTTGTTGTCCAAATGGATTTTCCTACCACACAGAAAAACAGACTGATTGGTGAACATAGGACCATGATACATGTATGACATAACAATCATAGCATCCGTTGATGTCACAGAGAGGAAATTAAACATTTATGTAGTATCAGATAATGCAAAGACAAGCACGTTTTAGTGTACTTACACTAACGATACATATACGTAAAAGACCATGGTGCTGAAGACAGTGATTTTTAATTTACATTTTAATCTTAGCAAGTACAGTACGAGTATATACGTTTCCTTTATTATAACCAAATATAGTTATTGTTTCAAATCTAGTAATTTGTAGCTTTGATTTTTTTCTAACCACACAACGTCAGCTGTTCATGTATTTATTGTGATTTTGTGATATACAATTAATGGTTCAAATCAACGAAGAAGCTCAAGTGAACAATTTCATCCGATGTTTGTTAACCCTTTCATTGCGGGGACCGTCTATATACGTCAGAATCTGACGTATGCAGACGTCAGTTTCTGACGTATAAAGACGGTACCCACACTGAAAGAAATAAAATATTTATTATGACCGTAGACCCATAACATATGTATTCAAATGAACCGGAAAGAGCTAACTAAGACATGTGTGATGAATTCAAATTGAAAAAAATCCTTTAGTCCCCAGGATTTAAACACAATTATTTCAGCGTTAATTATTGGCCCAAGGTACGCCCATGACATTTGCCAAATTAAATCACAAAACATGTCTAACATACTAGTACATGTTTCATTCGCTAGGAGGAATCTCACACAGTCAGACAGTTACAGTACACACTGTGGCCGGACAAAGACATACCAGAATACATCTTCCCTCTCCTGCAGTTCAGAAAGCGAATGAAAAGCTTTGAGGAGACGTCAACTGGTCCCATTCTCATCCATTGCAGGTAAGATTAGCTATGACGTAATACCTATGTCATAATATTAAATCCGTGGTCCACCATGGTATTTGCATGCGCAGACTGGTGTCTAACAATACACTCTAAACAATATAGGTGCTTCAAAAAGAACCCTTCAGTACTATTACCATGCAACCCCAGGAGAACCCTGCAAGGGTTCTCCAGGGGTTGCATGATAATAGTACTGAAGGGTTCCTTCTAAAAAACCTATATTGTTTAAAGTGTAGCCCTCACAAATGTCTCCTCAAGAATGATAAGACCCGGATAACATAAATGAACATCGAATCATGTTGATTGCCACTGGGTTTTAAAAAATATATTCAACATCACCTGCAATCGGAAAGTGACAGACCGCTAAACTGTCTCTAGTGGCATAATTCTGAATTGTCACTACCTACATTGGCTAGACTATCCTGATTACAGGACTATGGTAGATTAATTTGCTGGTGGCACGAGTAAGAGGTCTCTTGTGTCAATACGAAAAATATGGCATTGGGATCAGTAGTTTCTCGGTTCCCACCGTAACACAACAGTATGTTTTAAACCCAACGCCAGACTGACAGCCATTGCTTAGAATGATAGCTGACGGACTTTTTGACTGATGGAATTATTTACTCATAGATGTCACTCAAGTATATGCTCTCACGGCGACGTTCAGTATGAAAACCATACTGTATTATGTTTGATGACTGTGGGTGGTGCCTGGGACTTTATTGTGGAATGCCCACTGGCCACTACTGCATTCTGGAGCCCCTTTGTCCCTCATATAATGAACAGTGAGTTATGGATATAATCTGTGTTCCGCTGAGCCGTGCTCTGCTGCTCAAGAATTAATTTTTCGTTTTGAAGTGGGAGCTGCGTAAGCAATTCTAGCTTCAAATGGATGAAAAAATAGCACAAATAGTTCACAATAATATTATCAAAACTAACACTACACTAAGTGTGTAGGATCAGCGAAACGTTTTATGCGTTGGCTAAACACCCATGTATAATTACTGGTATTCCTTTTATTTTCTGAAATATATCACGTATTTGTTTAACTCTTTAAGCCCTCACGATGCATTAAAGCATCATTTTACATCCCCGAAATCATACTTAATTTAACTACAGCAAAGGGTTTTAAAACTGATTTACCAATACATGGTAATTTTCTTTAATTTTTCACCTACATTAAGTCATCTTTATCCACTACAAGTCGAGAATCGCGACAGCAACTCGCGACTTGTGGGGGATGAAGATGGCAGTGGTAAACTCAGGCCTGAAAGGGTTAATCAAGTAACTATAACATATCTAGTAGGCCTATACGTCTAAAGTTTACAAATAATACACTGTTAGGTTTTCTTAACTTAGCAGTAACTAACTTGTATGGTTTTATGTTTTAGTGCCGGCGTAGGTCGCACAGGGGCATTTATAGCCATAGATTATCTTATTGAGCAGGCAAAAGCTGAAGGTGGCATAGATGTCTTCCAATGTGTGAAGAAGCTACGAGAACAACGTACTATTATGGTTCAGACTTTGGTAAGTTACCCTTTCAAGCCTGAATTACCATCGTCATCTTATCTACTACAAACACTCTACTTGCAGTGGATAAAGATGACTTGAAGTGGATGACAAATAACAAAATATGATACACCGTTTGGTTTTTCGTAAAAATCATTACAAAAACAGACTGCACTAAACAATGAGGACAGTTTGAAGGCTATCCAAACTGATAACTACTTTGATTTAAGTAAAGCATTTGATCTCGTTAACCACACATTATTATAGACTGCTTGCACGAGTGAACAGTTTTTCTGATTAAAACAGTTCGGCGTTGCTCACAGTGTGGCGTGTTGTCATTGAACAGTGTGTAACAGTTGTCTGATTAAAACAGTTCGGAGTTGCTGACTGTGTGTCGTGCTGTTATTGAGATAGGTGTATTGCTGAAGTTTAAACTTTGTCATATTCATGATGGTACAATCTGGTTTCAATCATATCTTAAAACTCGGTCACAACGAGTATGTGTTAAGAGCTCACTGTCACAACTACAGCCGACCGACTCGAAGATACCACAAGGATCAATTTTAGCCCCCTTTTGTTTTTAATTTATACAAACGATATGCCACTATTTGTTAAGCGAATCAACACGCGGTTGTATGCAGATGACGCTACCATATCAGCGTCAGGTGAAACTATTGTATGTGGGTGAGATATTACAAACTGCTATCCCGAGAGAAAGACATAATGCCATGTCAATTTGAGTACCACAAGCGAATGTCTCAGATCTAGATTCAGATTCATTTATTTGATCAAAAAGAGTAAGTACATAGTAATATAAAAGCAGTGGTATATATTTTTGATGATCAGGAGACCTCCACTAAGACCAAGCAATTGTCGCTAGCGTGGAGGCCACCTACATTACATTACATTTATATTACAGGTTTATTCAATATTTCAAATACATATTAATGAAGGTGATGTTAACTCCCTGGCTGTCACCTCAGTACTAAGATAGCTCGAAGACCAAGGCGACAGACAGGGAGCTATCATCAGACAATATAAACCGATATTGTGAATAGAAAAACTATTATATAATAGTAGGCCTAAGTATCATGAAAGTTTATTATAAAAAAATGACTAATACATTTGAGAATTCAGTTGCAATAAATACTAGAACTTAACGGGTAAATTAGACCCTTCAAAAATTAACACTCTATCAGACTGTAAGGTATAGGCAATATGATAATTAAAAAGACGGAAAATTTGTTGTAATACACAAACATATATGATTGAATTGCGCTACAAACATAGCACCGAGGAATATGACAAATACTGTCGTAGCTGTTTAATATTGATGATTTTGCATAAGTGATTACACCTTGCAAACTGTGAGTAAAAAACTTTTCCTTTATATTTGTTGGGCAGTTATTGATTGCATCGGGTATATTATATAATAAGCACTGTCTACCAAATTCATGTTTTATACGACATTTATATAGATCTTGATTTATTGTATTATAATTATGTTCACTTGTTCTAAACTGGATATTCAGAAAGAATGTGGGCAAAGTGTGTTTTAAGTGTTTGTAGTAGAATTTAAATTACTGTATTTTAAAAATATCCCCTGCTTTTAAAATATGCAAGTTTTTAAATAGTGGAGCAGTATGGGCAAACATTGTGTTTTTTGTTATAATTCGAATACATTTATTTTGCAAGTTTGTTAGTTTGGATGGCTGGTGTCCCCAAACTATGAGCGAATAATTTATGTGTGGTAATAACAGTGAGTTGTAAAGCGTGATTAAAATATTTAAGGGTATATGATTTTTCAATTTTGTTAGGACGCCGATGATGCGTGATATTTTCAGGACAATGTGGTCTATGTGATCATTCCATTCCAATTGCTTAGTAATAATTAAACCTAAGAAATTAAAGTTTTCGACGCATTCAATAACGTTATTGTCTATTTGTATTAATGGTATAGGTGTTTGTTTTCTTGCCGAACGAAAAACAATAAATGTGGATTTGGAAATATTTAGAGAAAGTTTGTTTACTAGTTCTGCATTGATAATATCTGTATTATAAATAGCATTCTTCGTTATTAGAGTCGTGTCGTCTGCAAAAAGGATAAAATGAAAGAGATTGGAAGATTTCTGTATATCATTCATAAATTAAGAATAGTAAAGGCCCCAAAATTAAACCGTGAGGTACCCCAGTAGTTATTTTTAAGAACTTTGAGTCAGTATTATCATAATGTACATATTGTTGTCTTATTGTCAGCAGTTTAGTGCCGCGCTGTATCTCTATGGTAAAAGTAAAATAATGCATATTTACTGCCATCAAGTTTGCATTTTTGCTATTAAAAACCTATTATTATTTTCACTATACCTACCTAAACGTACCATAACTAGAGGATTAGTATTTCCCCTCTGTACACCAGCTTGTGTGTTAACAGAGGCAGTACATATTCATCCATGAGGCAGTAGCTGAGTGGCTGCGGGTCGGCGACACAGTGATCTCTTGTGAGGATCTGCCGGATGTCTACAAAAATCTGTCAGAAGAGACAGGAGAGTACATGAACACCAACAAAAAAGCTGAACAGTACCAGGTGACTTTGTAAAATCCCCTTGAACACATTTGTGAAAAATAAATACGGAAAAATTAAATTTTATGTTTATGCTCTCTTTACTCTAATATGTATCCACTTATTTGCCAACTTTACAAATCTAATTCGATAAGTTTGTGCAACTGACTAAGCAAAAATATAATCACTCAAGCAATCTTGATTATTTATCTATATTTGTTTGTTTGTTTGTCTGTTTGTTTGTTTGTTTGTTTGTTTGTTTGTTTGTTTGTTTGTTTGTTTTTTTTGTTTTTTTGTTTGTTTGTTTGTTTGTTTGTTTGTTTCACCTAATTTTATGGTATTGATTCTTGCTTAAATGATCTACTCTTACTGTTTTAATGTAATGATGTCATTATTGTTTCAGCTCTTACGAGAAATAACCAGAGCTGTACCACGTGATAACATTGAACCATCATCTGAGGATGAGAACAAGAACAGAGACCCTGACATTATAGCCAGTGAGGGAATAGTCGTAGTAATATGTGTAGACAACGTTTAGTCACACCGTTTTATTATTATTATATTTAATTTAATTGATCATGCTTTTAATGATCATCAGGAACATAGTGATTATTAATTACAGTGTTTGTAATAATGCGAATGCACTAACGAGTATTTTACTTACTTTTTTGTAGCCCGTTTTTTATATATAAACTAACCAGTATGTACTGGTAGTTCATTATATTCTGAATGAAAAATATCTGTATGACGACTATCAAATTCTCATTGGGTATTATTATGTATTCTCGTTGTTTCTAGCATTCCGACATCGTCCCTTCCTGGCACACATAGAAGGAGGTAGCAGTTATATAAACGCCGTCTATGTCAGCGTGAGTGGTTTACTTCCTCCTATCGCCAAGGAAAGGGTATATCTTATATTTTGTGTATATATATATACACACAAAGTGGCAGATACACCCTTTTATTTCCAAAGGAGCAACTTATATTCTGGAAGCTTTCAAGCCCAAGCCTTATAATGCAAACACAATTACAAAGCATGACTGTAGCACTGTACAATAAATTGGAAAGACTTCTTCGGACTTGAACCCTTTAACCGCCCAAATAATTAGTTGTCATTGTCACCCAACTTAGTTGTGTTTGTTGAATTGTCACCCAACTTAGTTGTGTTTGTAGAAGTTGTGTCTCGCTAACGCGATTCACCACCTCAAGTGGGTGAAAATTATTCAGATTTGACAAAAAGGATGTCAACGAAAGTTGTTTAACATGATAACTAGCTGGTATTTGGTGGGCAGATAAAAACAATGAGACAAACAATAATATAATCGTGAAAGTTGCTTAAAGGGTTAAAGTGAGGAACGTTGGTATAGTAGTTATGCGAATCAGCGATTAAATTTTGTATTGTACATGTATTTAAAATCATACCAAGGTCAGCCTGTTGTCAAACGATGAGCTGTATGGAAACATTGGAACATGATAAACAACCCGTTTTATCAAGAGCATGCAATAATTATGTCCGAAAACTATGTCTTACAAACATTATTCAGCTCAATGGTGTCTAAGTGAAATCTCAGCATGTTACACATTGTTATTTTGTCTTGTCTGTTATGCTTTAAAAAATAATAGGTTGATGTTGTATTTTTTATGTTTACTGTAGAGCTACAAGAGACCGCTTGGCTTCATTGTCACGCAGCTCCCCCTGGCGAATACAATCACAGACTTCTGGAGATTGGTTTTTGACAATAACATTAACAGCATCATTTTGGTTGATTCAGTTCCTGCCGACGATGTGAGCAAATATACCATTTGTAAATATACAAAAATCGTGTAATCTAATTCAAAATTAATTAAAATTTGAACAGTCTAGTTCGTAAATATGTTTTAACCACACTGAAATGAGATCGTGATGATTATTAATGCTACCTCGGTATCTAAGGGTAATATCTGCGATTTTTAGCTTGCAATATATTACACCCATTTAAAGCTCAGGTGAAAAATTGCAGTAGGCACATGACAGTTCATTTTTTACCTGAAATTAATTCATATTTACAATCTATGACTAACTTGTGTACGCGTTATACACATATTGTTATCATGATGAATAATAAATTGATGTGATACATCGTATACGTGTATGTAAATATATCATGACTTTGAATACCGCATTAACCCTTTGACCGCCAAATTATTTAATTGGAATTTTCACTCACTTGAAGTTGTGTCTCGCTGACGCGATCCACAACTTCAACTGAGTGAAAATTATTCAGATTTGACAAAATGGAGGTCAACTCTTTTCAAATATTGCTGGTTGATGTCACATTTTATCTTTACAATTATTTAAAATGTGGTACTTAATGTGCTAATAAAAAATGAAAACCCGAATATATGCGGCACCGGCGGTTAAAGGGTTAAATATACCGTATTTCATAAGTATATTTCCTTTCCATGTTACTCACACGTAGTTGTTACAATAGACTGATGGATATAGGTGGTGATATGCATTATATAATGCGCTACATTTTAACCATATTGTGTGCGTTGCCTTGAAGGACTACCCTGCATTCTGGACCAAGGACTCCGCACTAGAGCTTGACTATTTGACCGTGACCCCCGAACAGGAAGGGGACCTAAAGGAGAGCAGTGTATCTGGCTGTGTGTCCACTCTGTTAACAGTAACCAGTCAGAAGGTGAAATTACCTCACATAACTTCATAGCATTTATTTTACAAAATCACATGACAAAAAGTAGTTCATATTTGCAGCTGTTTTATTACAAACATTTTTGTATTGAAACATTATTTTTTCATTTTGTTTGTAGTTCAATTTCTAAAAACAATTAGTTCTTCAAGTTACTTTTACATCAATAAAACAAGAATTACCTGGTTTTCGTTTCAATTTACAATGCCCAGCACCATGCGCCATTCATGTTTTATTACATATAACAATATTATATCAAGAGTGACTACATCATTTCCATCGAATTAAACAAATTGTATATCTAATTTCACAAATTAAAAACAAATTTAAAATGCAAAAATATGGGTGATGCTAAAATTTGTGAAAAATTAGGAACAAATCTGACATCACTGATATTAAAATATCCCACGTGATCCATGAAAATCTCAGGCTTCAAAACAAACAACGGCCGATGATGTCGAATTATTAACAAGTGGCATTATTTCTATACTTGATCATTAGCATGATTAGTATCACTTATTCAGAATCAAGTGGTGCCGTGATCCGCACTCAAAAATATCTTCAGAGTTACTCACCAGGTGGCGCTCATTCTTGACTATCTCTGAAAATCGAGCGATGCTTTCTGGCTTTACTCATAGACTGTTGTTGGTGCACAGTGGCTTTCTACTTTAAGGGATGCATATACATTTATTGTATGAGAATAAATTATCTTTTTTTTTATGCCTAAATCTAAACAAAACACACGGGTGTATATTTCAACGTCCGTGAGATTATAATCATTAATCAGCTAGCTAGGATATATACATCTCTTGACTCATCTCAAGCATAACTTTCGCACAGAAACAAGACAGTCCTTTGAAAGTACAACAGTGGGAGATTCAGTGCTGGCCATCTGAAGACGAAAATCCCCCTAACGTGCTTAAGTCCACCATGATCAAACTACTGCAGACGGTAGAGAAGCGGCAGAAGGAACACGGAGAAACACCTGTACTGGTAGTCTGCAAGTAAGTATGTAAATTAAACACCTGTAGCCTACTAGTACATGTAGTCTGTAAGTAAGTCTGTAAAAGAAACACCTGTACTGGTAGTCTGCAAGTAAGTAATAAATAAAACACCTGTAGCCTATTGGTGGTATCCACGTAAGTATGTGAATGAAACACCTGTACTATTGGTCTGCAAGTAAGTCTGTAAATGAAACACCTGTACTGGTGGTATGTAAGTAAATCTGTAAATGAAACAACTGTACTGTTGGTCTGCAATAAATCTGTAAATAAGACACCTGTACTGGTGGTCTGCAATCAATCTGTAAATAAGACACCTGTACTGGTGGTATGTAAGTAAATCTGTATGAAACAACTGTACTGTTGGTCTGCAAGTAAGTCTGTAAATGAAACGCCTGTACTGGTGGTCTGCAATGAATCTGTAAATGAAACGCAATTAAGTCTGTGAATGAAACAGATGTGGCATGTGGTCTACAAGTAAGTCTGTAAATGACACACCTGTGCTGATAGTCTTTAGGTAAATCTGTAAACTACCACACGTTAACCCCATAGTATGCTGGGTTAATGTTGGTCTAGTGTGTCATAAGGTGGGCTAAGACCAAGTACAGCATGTATATCTTAGCAAACATGACATACTGATACAATGTTGGTCTAATGTTAGGCCAGTGTCAACGATGATGGGCCAACATTAAACCAACATCGTGATAGCATGTCGTGGCTACACCTAACCAGTAAATCTAATCACCGCCGTCGGTTGTTATTTAAATAAGCTGTAACTAAACATATTTGTGTCTGATTTCTCTGATCTCATTCTGGCAATTCTTCTTTTTTATAATTGTTTCTATTTGTAATAAATATATAATGACTCTAGATTCTCTCAAAAATATAACATACATTGTACACATTTATATAACTATATTGTGTATATATGTAGTCTTTTCAGTTAACTACAAGAATTGGTTTTATAATACATACAAATGTGTTTATATTTATATATCGTACTATATGGTGTGGGAACTAATACGTTGTTGACAACGTTACAGAGACGGTGCCAGACGTTGTGGGTTGGTGTGTGGCAGTAGCTGGCAGCTTGACATGATGTCCGTAGAACAGAAAGTGGACGTGTTTAACACCATAAGATATCTCAGAATACCTAGACAACAGCTTATACCTACAGAGGTAAGGGGCGTATTAAATCACATTATTAGAGAGGGACATGGTGCAATGTCATGGCGCTTTGCTAATGTCGCTGCCTGCCGTGCGGTTTTGAATCCCGCTTGGTGCAAGATTTTTTGAGATATCATGTTTATCCCCTCTTAATCTTGGGATATTGTTTCGATGTTGTGTCCTTGGGCAAGGCACTTCACCCTCAAATGCTTTACTTGACTCAGGTGAAAATGAGTATCTGGTAGGACGGAAACGGCAATGTGTAAGATTAGTTCAATACGCCGGAATGGCTGCAGGACTGTATGTTTTCCGTGGAGTTGAAATGACACACGAATGAACTAGTCTAATGACCAGGGGGTAAAAGCCACCAAGTATGATGATAATACTTTTTTAATCGTACATTTATGATATTATTCACCATCGTGTCACACGCCTATATATTAACTCACTTTAAAAATAAAATCCCTTTGGAAATTGGATTTTGGATCAGAAGATTTCGGTTCCTGATAAGATATTGCAACATACAATTATAATTATGAATTATATGATTCAGATCAATGTACATTGATGCCACATGAATTTATTATTAAAATTATTATTATGCGAATTTTTCTTTTTTATATTTCAGGCGCAGTATACCTTTTTGTACGAGCTGGCTCTCGAATATTTTGAACAAACTCACACCTATGAGAACTTCGGTGCTGGTGGTCAAATGTCTTCAATATTA
This sequence comes from Flabesymbios commensalis, assembly GCA_964017125.1. Lineage (NCBI taxonomy): Eukaryota > Metazoa > Annelida > Polychaeta > Terebellida > Flabelligeridae > Flabesymbios > Flabesymbios commensalis. Next base: position 23,515,957 of record OZ024902.1, on the reverse strand, counting down.
TGACAACCACCCTAATTTAGATGGTACGCTTCTCATTGGTTGAGATTCCTCATCTCCACCTATCAGATCATAGGGGTCTATAACTGGCGAATATTGACCCTGATATCAACATGTGCCTGAGCCCGTATTCTCGTATAAGGCTTCTGATTTGTCGAGATGGCCATCTCGACCAATCAGAAGCCTACGATATATCGTAACTTGTACGAGAATACGGACACTGACTTGTTTTGCTGGATATGCAATGAAAACTAATGCTTAAGTTTGCAATGTTATTGTTATATTTATTCTTATTTGCTAACAAATAATTATACTTCATTTATTTGCACTGCACTACAATTCAGTGTCGTGTTAAGCAGAGGGTGGTTGTGGTATTTTGAGCAGCCAGATACACGATTACTAATTGTTTAATTGTTAATTGTTACATTTACTGTTATCACAAGCTGAATATTATAACATAGTCATGAAGTTCTCTGATTACTTAATGAATGATCAGTTTATATATATTGCGTTCGACTATAAAAAACGCTATAGTATGTTTATTTATTCATGGCTCATTTAGTGCAAAATATTCACGTGATATTAATCAATATACTGTCAAACTATTGTACCTTTTAACCCTCACCACGCAGTTATATTTTTGCATTAACCTCGGAGACCAAAGGGTTTTTTCAATTTGAAATCATCATTAATGTCTTCGTTAGCTCTCTCCGCTTCATTTGAATACCTATTTTGTGGGTCTAGAAGAAAAAAATTCTTTCAGTGTGAAGGCTGTCTTTATACGTGTTACATGAGTAATGCTGCATGTTACGTGAGTAATGCTGCATGTTGCATGAGTAATGCTGTGTATTACAAGAGTGATACTGCGTGTTACATGAGTAATGCTGCATGTTAAATGAGTAATGCTGCGTGCTACATGAGTAATGCTGCGTGTTACATGAGTAATGCTGCGTGTTACATGAGTAATGCTGCGTGTTACATGAGTAATGCTGCGTGTTACATGAGTAATGCTGCGTGTTACATGAGTGATGCTGCATGTTGCATAAGTGATGCTGCGTGTTACATGAGTGATGCTGCATAAATGAGTGATGCTGCGTGTTACATGAGTAATGCTGCATGTTAAATGAGTGATGCTGCATGTTAAATGAGTGATGCTGCATGTTGCATAAGTGATGCTGCGTGTTACATAAGTGATGATGCATGTTACATGAGTAATGCTGCGTGTTACATAAGTGATGCTGCGTGTTACATGAGTGATGCTGCGTGTTACATGAGTAATGCTGCATGTTAAATGAGTGATGCTGCATGTTAAATGAGTGATGCTGCATGTTAAATGAGTGATGCTGCATGTTAAATGAGTGATGCTGCATGTTGCATAAGTGATGCTGCGTGTTACATAAGTGATGATGCATGTTAAATGAGTACTGCTGCGTGTTACATGAGTGATGCTGCGTGTTACATGAGTGATGCTGCGTGTTACATAAGTGATGCTGCGTATTACATGAGTGATGCTGCGTGTTACATGAGTGATGCTGCGTGTTACATAAGTGATGCTGCGTGTTACATGAGTGATGCTGCGTGTTACATAAGTGATGCTGCGTGTTACATGAGTGATGCTGCGTGTTACATGAGTAATGAAGCATGTTACATGAGAAAACCTGCATGTTACATGATCACTGCTGCATGTTACATGAGTAATGCTGCATGTTACATGAGGAATGCTGCATGTTACATGAGTAATACGGCGTCTTGTATAAGTAATGCTGCATTTTAAATGAGTAATGTTATATGTTACATAAGTAATGATGCATGCTTCATGAGTAATGTTGCAAGTTACAATAATAATGCTGCATTTACATGAGAAATGCTGTATGTTGTTACAATAGACACATTGTTCTGCTAATAGCTAACGTATAACGCTAGTTATGAAATAAATATATTATGTTTATGCTGCTGCTGCTGCTGCTGCTGCTGCTGCTGCTGCTGCTGCTGCTGCTGCTGCTGCTGCTGCTGCTGCTGCTGCTGCTGCTGTTGCTGCTTGTTGGTTGCTGTGCCGTTTTTATATCCACATGTTAATCAACAACGTGAAACGTTTATACCCTCATAGCATTATTTTGCAACGATGACAAAATTAAATGTTTAGTTTCCCATGTATGATATATATGATAATGACATATATGATAATTAATCATTCCACAGTGATGTAATGCACATCATGCCCAGATGTAATTATCTACGCAGAATCTGAATTATGTATTGTACACTCTTTTAACGAATCACATAGCGCCATCACGTATATTATGGCGAAATACGTTACAATAGTAAATGTGAACAAACTCTAATTTCATTCACACATTTGTCATCATGGATCTTACAAACTCGCAGTGGTTATTTAATTCAAAATTGAAGCAAATAAGATATTATTGTATTAAAATGTGTATCCGGCTACGCAGCGAACGCTCTACATTACGAGTATGTATACTGAAAATATTACATCATATATAATTTGTTCTCATTATATTTAGTGCCCCTTGGTCTCTGCTAATACAGGAACGCTATACAGGTATCGTCTGTACAAAACTTAAACTGTGAAGTGTCATGATGTAGGATTTCAATAATGTTGATTATTCTGAAGTTATACTGTAAAAGTGTGCATATCATATAGATAACAAACAACAAGGCTATTGTTATTACTTATGAAACATAATTAACAAAGACGTAGCTGACATTGAGGAATTATTAATAAGTAAAATCCCAATACATGTGAGTCAATATTCTGCTTCTGTAAAAACACTTACAAATATATTCATCAATAAATCTTTATCTTGATTCACAACATCATTCAAGGTTATGTTATGTGTTTCTTACAGCTCTATGATGATGACAAAGTCACGATTTTCTATCGCATATTTTTGGAACAATACTAGAATGCACGCACATAAATAAATGATTGTACCATTTTTTTATTGGGACGGTAAACTACGTCCAAAGGTTTGTTTTCAAAGTAGATACTTTCTTACTTTTTATTATTATTATTTTATGGCCATTTATCGTGAGTGTATTATTCTGCTTTTAAATTGATTGACTTGACACTTAAGCACAGTGGTCTTTTGTTAGTGCAGTGTCTATTAAACTATGCGATCTTATCAATAACGTGCGTCTACGGCAGGGTGAAAGGTAAAATAAATCCCATTGGCAATATATTAGCCAAACTTCAAACTGCCATATCTATAAAAAACGGTGCGTCCGTAGTTAGGACTGAACAATAGTTCGGTCTTCGGAATAACCCAACAACTCTGTGGACAGACTCTCGGGCCTTTGCATGATGTTACAGTCAAATGCCATATTATGACTCAGTCGTCCAAACTCAGTCGCAATAACACGAACTATAGTGTTTCTAGTTCATGAGTATTTTATGGAATCAATATTTATTCTTGTTATAAAGAAACCTGACCATCTTAAGAAAAATACTTGCCTATCGACTCATGTGGGCACACCAAAGTAGCATGCCGAATCGATGATTACGTGATTATTTACATTATAAGATATTAAAGTGAACCAAGGTCAACTTTTCGAGATAAGCATTACATGATGGTTGTAAATTATATAAAAAATCAATAGCCATATATTGAATGATTTTATGGTCATAGGGAATGTTGTGTTCGATACATTATTATTATTATATGAGATGATATGTCACATTTGAACTACGATATTAAGCCTGTGTGTAGATTGCATTTTGCATGTATTCAGCACTACCACACGTCACATCAGCACTCGCTCCCGGTATAACCAAATAATTCTTACACAAGAAACGTTTTGTTTTGTCTCCGCTTTCTGAGAATAATACCATATTTTAGATATCATATGTGATCGCGATATCGTATGATCGGCCTCGATCAATTTATCGAATTTTGAATATTTTGTCATCTGATTCATTTCAACATCTTCAGCATCTTCAAGAGGTTCTCAAGGCTCATTTAGACTGTATAGGTACAAATGAGGCCTAAATCCCCATTCATTATTTCATTCATTAATTCATTTCAGAGCAAATTATTTATCTATCTTCTGAAATTGAGAAATTGTTGATAGACAGGTATATGTGGAAAGCTATGTAAGCTCTAACAATGACATGGAGGATGCAGTTTTATTATGTATGTTTCATTATTGGGTCCAATATTAACCTTTACAGCGATAATCGATAATCGACTTTAGACGTCAGAATCTGACGTCTGTAGACGTCAGATTTTAACGTCTAAAGTCGATTCCCGCGTTGTAAACTAAGAAACAAATATTTATATACAAACAAATATTTATAATGCCGTAGATCCATAACATAGGTCTTCGAATGAAGCAGAAAAAGCTAAGACATTTATGTTGATTGCAAATTGAAAAAAACCGCTTTGTTCTCCGTGGTTCACACGAAAGTATTTCAGCGCTTCAAGGGTTGAACAACACTGGGTCAACTGTTTCTGATTGCTGAGAGATGTAATTGTAGTACGCACTACATATCGTCATGGTTTACATATTCCACATCACGTATATATTATATCTACAGAATAACATAATCATGTCAGTATTTTGTTTTGATGTTTATCGACTATATCTTAACGTATATGGTACTAGCTAAGTCCATATGTAAAATAAATCTAGTCGTTTGTCATACATAAGCCCGCAATTAATTATCCTAAATCGTTTCCACAAAATAAATAATTATTTTATTTTTTTTGCTGGAGCACTAAACTGTAATCAATGTTTGCAGAAAGCTTGAAATCGTTTGATGTCTGCTGAAGCTGGCGGTGAGTGTGCTGTCAAATATAAATTTTATAATATGGCTATAATATAGCCTGGGCCTATTCATTTAGTATTTTTCTAATTTGATCGTTTACCTAAGCAATGTTACCTAATGTTTTAAATAATTTGCACTCACTCTCCTCAATACTGATGCTCCTTATTTAATACATCCATATTTGTTTTCAATTCATGTGATAGTTGCTTTTCTAAATGGCCGAATAACATTAGCACAAAACATACTTGATAAATCAATAATTCTGAATTTAAAAGGTGCTAGCATGTTTTTAGAATTAAATCCACATAGTTTCAACCCCATATTATTTAAGAATAATACTAATTTATATTGAAATAATATATTAATATCATTATCTAATTGGGATTAAAATATCATTTAGGAATGGAAAATAATTAATATGGAGGATGTGAAATCAAAATTATATTTGAAATATTGAGAAACAATGGCAACTCGAATGTAATACGTAGTAAGGTAAACACCGGGACGATATAACTAACAACGTATATTATTACCATTAAAACACCTGGCCTATGTATAGTACTCTACACACCAATGTATTATTGTTAAGTGACAAGTAAGATATTCGCTAGGTGGCTCTTAACACAAAACTTAAAATGGGATTGTCTCTTTTCACTAGGTGGCTCCCACCGCAGCCTCAATGCGTAATTGCGTGCCAACACACACAGCGTAGTCCTGGTGTTGAACTGTCTGCCTGAAAAGTCGGAGATCGCAGGTTCGTTCATAAGATTTGTGAAATCAACCAAACATAAACATGATACACTAAGCAATTTAGTATAGCATCATCATGATCATGTCAACAATAAAAGTAGTAATACCCTTTTTAATGTTAAGAAATCAAGATTAAAATCATCACCATTTCAAGAAGATTTGCGAGCACTATTTTTTGGTCATTCAGCGACGACCCAGGATAAAAATTCGCAAAATTGTAGTTATTATATTTTAGATCATTTGACATGTAGTGCAATTGTGAGATAAAATTAATATAGAGGCGACATTTACTATAAATGCTAAACAAATTTCCCTTGCATCACTAGAAAATAGTGATATTACAATTCATTAAAATAGTTTAATAATTTTGACTGAGGAATTTGCGAAAGTGATTCACTACGGCTAGTGTGGTTTCTGAGATAAGCAATATAACAAAGTAGTTTTGTTTTATTTATAATTATTGAGAGATTGCATGACAGAAGTCAATTTATTATGGACTATATATATATTCCCACAACTTTGTTAAAACGTGTCAAAATATTGTTACATTAAATACTATATCTAGAGACATGTCAATATATTTGCTGATTGCAAATAAAGCAAAAATTGTCTATAATTATTATATGGACCTCCCGTTAACAAGCATAGACGTCTTTTTATTTGTTTATAGCTGACAATTGCGTGAAATGTGAAACCATGGTAAACGCTGTGAAATGTGGTGACATTTGGTGTTTAATGTTCTATAGCGGAGCCATGCAGAATACGTATTAATGTATGTCTTTCAGAATTAAATTGTACATAAAATTCATTTTATTGAGACAATTCATCAGGTTGTGACAATTGCGATAGTAACGCAAACCATGGCCTTTAGAAGCTGCCGCCTTGTTCTTCACGCCAGTCCTGTCTAAAGATATATAACGGCATAATGCCCACCCATCATGGTATCAATTAAAGTTTAACAAGAAAATTTCACCAAGATATCATTTGAACGCAAACGGTTGTATGCTAATTGAAATTGCTTCTGTCATAAGAATTTTTTTGATCTGCGTATCGGTAGTTGAGCCATATACAAAGGCCTGCATTCTATTTTTCAACTGCAGTAACTGTTTGTGTGCCTCTTCTACAAATTCGAATTTCTGTATATTTTCATACACCTGAAGGTCTAAATCTCAATAGCAATGCGAATTGGGATGACAGATGAATTGGGCCCAGTGATAACTCACAGCTAAAATAACATTTCAAGCATTTATCCACCAATTTTATTGTTTTGGCTGGAATAGACCGTCTGTGAAACTGCATCAGTCACATAACTAAAATGTTTAGTTGGTTACCAGAAGACGCGCGGAAGCAATGCTGGCTTAATGCTGGCCCACCGTCTACGACAGTGGACCAACATTACACCAACACTGGTTTAACGTCTTGTGTTTGCCTGGTGAGTTAACAAGGTAGGTAAAGGAAAACTCACATAAAGGGACGTCAGGCGTTTCAAGTAGTCTACATTTGGCAGAATATGGAATTCCACAGATTAGTTGATTGTTCCTGATGTGTCAGATCAAAGACTCACATAGTTACAACGTACAATACTGTGTAAGAAGTCCCATTTTATTACATTGTACATCTTAAATTGGGGTGTCTAATGGCAGGCCTAGGCCTACATTGTGTAGGTATTTTATAGGCATATAGAGCAACGGTCAGAGATACTGCAAGTGTGAAATATATAGCGATATTTATCTACATTATTCGTGTAGTTAGTGCAGACATTATTTTTTCTGGCATGTAATACCTGGAAAACAAAAGTAAATTTAATACAAAAACATTGTCAAATTTTATATTTTAACATTTGGCCCCAAAAAGATAACATGTAATATCAGTTACTGTATTCAGTTTCAATTGCCAAACAATTTAATTTATCTTTTAGAGAAAAAACGTTGCATGAGCATAGGCCTAGTTGTAATATTTTCAATAACATTGTATATATTGTCAAAAAAAATGTACTCTATATCAGTGAAGTATAACGAGGCATTATATTATAATGCATTTTGTTGAAGTTAATTTTATCAAATATTAACATATCTCATCGACATAATATTGAAGACGTCTATCTGCTATTATTACATATATTCGTCGCTTTTTTTAAACTATTTTTTGACATAAAATGCAACATATATTTGATGTGGAGCAAATCAACTAAATTTAACACTATGTATCAATAATGGAATCGGAAAAAGATGAGAGTTTCAACTGCAGATAGTTAGTTTATCAATACAGTATAATAAACGTGGTACAGGAGAAATAGTAAACCAATTAGCTAATATAACCATCTAAGTTTAGCATTAGCATTAACATTTTTAGAACATGCATTAAAACTAATAGTAAATGTATGTTAGTTTATTTTTGATCATACCTCTACTATAGAATCGTTTTAATATTTGCTGACACGATAGTGAGTTTTCTGTTCCCATAGGGTGTTCTATCAAGCCGCATGAGGTCAGCAGTCATTGTGGGCCGCGATGCATGTGGGGACATTTCGGCTTCTTTTGAACTCTCGGCCTATTTCGGGTTCCCAAACCCCTTTCACTGTTACAAGTTTCGTCAACAGAACAATATATGTATGTCAATCCTATTAAAGAAATACCTGCAGTGATTTTTCTACGTTTCTCGAGACAGACGTGGGAAGTAAAGAGGAATAGGTAGTTTTTATTTGACTTTGCTTAGTGCTTAATTTTCAAAATGGTTTCTTGATAGTGTAGTATTTTTTCTTATACATACACATTGCACTCTAAATGTTGCGGTTAGAAGTATTTGGAGTATTATCTTGTCAATGATGTATGATTGTAACAGTCCGTGTAAACCATTTCCTTGCTATCACAGTAGACACAATATTAAATCAGTGTTGGTTTAAGGCTGGATCAGCGTAACAGACGGTCAACCAACGTTTAACCAATACTTGGTCAACGTCTCGTGTTCGCTGGGGTAGTTATTGAAACAAGTTTTACAACAAACAATGTATCCAATCGTATTCTTAAACTCTCAAGTGCAAATCGTTGAAAAATTTGTTTCAAAGCTGTAGCGATGCAAAAAATTTGATGGTCATCATAGTTTATTCGTCCAAAAAAAGTAGAAGTAAAGCAATTTTAAAAATATTTATGGACGATTTTTTCACTTCCAGCCTCATGTCAAGCTATATTATCTGAAATGTTCCATAATTATTATTCTAAATACATAATAACCAGATATGCCCGAAAAACGTGTACAGCAATTATCTCTGTACAGCAATTATCTCTGAAAACGTGTATTGATTTTCAAGGTACATGTATATAGAAGAAAATATAAAACCACAACGTAAACATAGTGAATTAGTGACCGGTTCGAATGTATACTGTCCTCTTATAATTCTAAGAATTATTAAAATGGTGTTCCATGCGAAAACGTTGATTTTTATCTCACTGTTTTTTTTTAATGTTAAATATATATTGAACGTCGTATCTTTGACAATTGTTCAGCACAAACACAAACAGAAATAAATGATGACATTTTTAAAGTAATCAGTTAATGTTGATTGCCTTCTCCTTGGAAGCATAATGATCACTGCGTGGCATTCTCACGGGCCACAAAATGAAATCAAACGTCTACTCAGTCTGCAAACGAGTGAGTGATAGATGGTCATTTAACTAAGCTCTGATTGGGTCAATTCTAGACCGGAAGCCAATTAGCCAGGAAGAAACCTGCTGTTTATGGCAATGGCAAACTGTAAAGCACTGATCAGCAATCATTGGCCGCTAATTGTTTATATCCTGACCCTTTGGCGGCGTCTGTTTGATCTCCTGTTTGCCAGTTTTACGACACCGCCGTAAACTGGTCGTCACTACAATAATGCTTGTTTTGATTGGAAGGCGTGACGGGAGTGTGGTATGTAGCGAATTCTTCAATTACTGACAATGTCATATTGTGAGAAAACACCCTGCGGTAGATCACTTGTACCTGATCAGAAGAGACAGAATATAACATGCTCTTTGTAATCAATAAAATATTACATACCATCAGAGAGATTGACCGAAATTCATAATAATGTATAGTTTTTTGTATAATGCATATTTATTTGTCGACTCGAATAACCTATTTTACTCGTCACAGTTTCAAGTTGATTAATTGTGTTTGGTTTGAAACTAAACATTTCCAATTTGTGCTGACTAAGTACAAATAACACGCACAAGAATACTTCTTTGCCACTTTAACCCTTTCAAGCCTGAATTTATCATTGTCATTTTCATCCACTACAAGCCGCGAATTGCTGTCGCAATTCTCGACTTGTAGTGGATGAAGATGAGTTGAAGTGAGTGAAAAAGTACAGAAAATCGCCATGTATTGGTAAACCAGTTCTATGGAAATTTTCGTTTTGAAACTCTGAGTTGACGGAAAATTATGTTTGTTTTAAAGGATTTAAAATTATGTTTTATTGCATCGTGAGGGCTTAAAGGGTTAATTAACCGCTGAGCACGGCTATAAATTAACTGTCCCTGGAAACAAAATGAGCGTCTTAAGATTTGCAATATTATTGCTTAACCTCAAATTAAATAAATATGAGTAATTTTACCCACTTGAAGCTGTGTCTCGCGGTAGCGAGACACAACTTCAAGTGATTTTTTTTAAGTGAAGAGCCGTTGAAAAGCTAAAAGGGGAGAGCATATTAAATAATTTTAGTCGTGGTTGGCGTAGTATGCTAAGTTAGGCTATGCATAAAAACACTAAGGTCATAATATACCTAAGGTCAAGGTCATAATTATGATGGATATATATTTTATTATCACAATGTGTTTTGGATATGTTTCTTATGTATTGGGCACTTACAAAATAGTTATTACATCATTTTTATTTGTGTAGTCGATATCGACTAGCGAAAGCTTTTCCTACCGAGAATTGTTCAGATACGAATAGTATATAAAGTATATAAAGCTCATGCGTTTTCGGAGCAGTAGGCTAAAGTACAAAAGGTATGAACACACATATTACTCTTCATAAGACATACCAATAAAAGTTATTTGTCAATACTGCCAAAGCTATAATAATAGTATAGAAATACAGTTTTCGATTATGGCAAAAAGTATTATTACTTAGAAAATGTATGCAAATACACTGTTTATTATCAGATTATTGTCACAAAAATACTCAGTTATACAATCATCTTAACCCTTTAAGCCCCCACGATGCATTAAAGCATCATTTTACATCCCTGAAACATACTTAATTTTCCTAAAACTGAGGGTTTTAGACCGAAAATTTCCATGAAACTTGTTTAACACTACGTGGTAATTTTCTTTAATTTTTAAACCACATCAAGTCATCTTCATTCACTACAAGTCGAGAATTGCGGCAGCAATTCGCGGCTTGTAGTGGATGATGATGACTATGGTAAATTCAGGATTGAATTTACCTACTAAATGTTATGTTTGCCTGGAAATTATGGTGGAATTGTACTAATTAGAATAAAAGCACTACAGCCACCTGGTCCGTAAATTCTTCCTAATATTCCGTTATAATCACACACGAGACAGTGTGATTACAACGTTAGTGTTAGTATTTTTAAAGATGTTATATTATTTTTAGTTTACAGATATCGAACCCCAAGATAACATGTAATTAAGTAACTTAAATATTTTTTTACAGTAAACCTGATATAACAGACATCCCAGGGTAAATATGATATTTAAAAATATCGTGTACATCGTTAATGTACATTTCCCATGTAACTCCTATTTGATTACCAATATCAAGTCACACAATCTCGTTTTTTTCTCAATTAGCTTTAATCATGGTAAATTATATACAGAACTGGTCAAGTGCTTAGGTAGCATGAGTACCTCTGCAATGATACTGACATGAATATGTATGCGGTACCAGATACACCAATGGAAGGTTTCTATTGGGCGCCAGAAAAATCGCGACCGAAAAATGAAATAAATCGGGTTTTTAGGCCACTTTAGTACAAATCCAGGCTATATTGGGCCAAGAGAACCTCCTGAGTATGGTGAGATGAGTGAGATGACACTGCCCTCCAGACACAGGATTCGAAACTCAAACCTTGAAGAACTGAGGCCGAGCACGCTACTTTTCGGTCCCGGAGGCTCCCCACAATACGAGTGTTTTACGAGTGGATGGAGAAGAAACATTTTTGTTTCTTTCAAACCAAAGAGACCGGGAAGCGAGCCCCGAACTCTAGTGTGAAAGGCAGCGGTGCTAACCACTACTCTAGGGCCCCCGCCCATCGCGACCGAGGAGATTTTTTGCCAAAATGATTTTGCCATTGCTGATATGTCTGTGACATGTTAACATACCTCCTTGATAATGTACTTGTCTCTAAAACGTAGGCGATAGCAAAACCCCTTTTCTCGCCAAGTTAATACATTATTTTCACCCACCTGAAGTTGTGTCTCGCTACCGCGATCCACAACTTCAAGTGAGTGAAAATTGCTCATAAATGTTTGAAACAACACATTTGCAAATCGTGATGTTTAAACACTGCTTCCGGTCTCAATTACAGTGATTTGATCGGTTAACCCTTTAACCGCCGGTGTCGCATATATTCGGGTTTTCATTTTTTATTAGCACATTTAGTACCACCTTTTAAACATGTTAAAAAAATAAAATATGTCAGCAATCAGCCATATTTGAAAAAAAGTTGACCTCCATTTTGTCAAATCTGAATAATTTTCACTCACTTGAAGTTGTTGATCGCGTCAGCGAGACACAATTTCAGGTGGGTGAAAATTCAGATTGAATAATTTGGCGGTTAAAGGGTTAATAAAACAGATTGAAGACGACAAAAGGTTAAACGAAAGTCCTTCTTCTCTATACAGTCGTGCTGGTGGAGTAATGAATATTCCAGATAATTGCCATAAAATAAATCCATGTTTTGAGTGAAACTGAAGGATGTAAAGTTCAGTAAGCCCCTACTTATGTACAATCCGTACAAGTCTCTTAGATTAATGAACATATACTAGTCGGGGCTGTTAGGGCAATACATGGACTGTTTGGGGCAAATTGTTCGAAAGCTATCAAATTTGGCCCAGATGTTGACAAAACCGTATTTGATCGATTTAGGGTGGATGCCAAGAAAGACATCGCCTGGCGCCATAGTAGGGGCTAAATCTAAAATGGCCACCACTAGATATCAGAAATATCAGAATTAAGCAATGTAATATATAAAATCTTAAATTACACGAAATAAAACTCGCTACTGAGCAGCCTAATTTATGATCTGTATGTTTTTCATAAGTTTCGATTGATTTCTGCCCAAAATGTCACATTTTTATGCGAGTTATTGGCACAACGCTCAATTATCATGATCTGTTCATCCTATATCAAATAACGGCACTTTTTTCAATCATGTCCACACAAGTATAACAATTATATAATCACAGGGCAACCAATACTAAATAAACAGTATCAGTGATAAATAGTTAAATTGATTATTGAACATAATTGATTTTGTACTTTGACGTCAATAAAGTTAATACGACACCTGAAATTAGGAAATATACAATACACTAAAATTATTAACGTATTATTAAAAGTGTAATAAATTAAACATATAACGTGTTTTCAATATAATTAGTTTAAAAATAAATTGTTTATGTCATGCAGTCATTGCCAGTGGACCAGGCCGTGTGTGATCAGTGTACGTTTGTATCGTTAATTTTTGCTTTGGGCACTGGGGATTGTGTTTTCTTTCTCAAATCTTGAATGATCCGTCCACATTATGTCAAATAACTGCACGATTTTATTAATTTTCAGACATATATATTAATTATATCAGCATGCCAATAGAAATAGAGATACATGTTGCCAATAGATAAAGCCTAACCTAAAGTATAGTCTGTCCAACGGTGGAAGATGGTCTAAAATTAAGGTTTGCTTCTCGTTGATTACTCCCAAGCAATTCCCTGTCAATTCCCAAGCGTTTTCATGAAATTTTGTTAACACTAATCTCTAGTCATTTGCCATATTATCATGATTATATATCTTGAAGATATTGTGTAGTTCAAAAGCTAGGCCATTTGATGTGTAGTACATATTTTTAAAGCGACACAATCAGGCTAAAATCATAAAAAAAAAATATTTTGGCTTCTTAATATGACCATATGATGTAAACATGTCCATAGACTGCAACTGCAAAAGTTTTTTAATTTGTGTGTTGCGCATTTACCAGTTAAGCGAGATATAAAGACGAAATTCCCGTATTTCTTATTTTGAACATGCATGTCCGAAATAAGGAATTAACTTCATTCCGGTTTATTCTCAGAATTGTGTTGTATGTCAAATGGTCTCCCTTTTGAAATACTCACTATAAATTCGATAAATGTTGTTGAGTATTTCAAAAGTGATCTTGACCACTGACGAAGTGATCACAGCCACTTTAAGTTATCTCAGCCACTACAAAGTTGCTCTGATTACTTCTTCAGTTGACAAGATCATTTTGTTTGTAATGGCTTAGGTATTTTTTTCAGTGGCTGACACCAATTTGTTTGATGTCAAAATCACCTTTGTAATGGCTGAGATAACTTTTAAAGTGGCTGTGGTCACTTCTACAGTGGCTAAGATCACCTTTGTAGCGACTGAGATAGCTATTAAAGTGCCTGTGATCACGTCTTCAGTGACCAAAATCACTTTGCAATGGCTTAGATATTCTTTCAGTGGCTGACACCAATTTGTTTGAGGCCATATTCACCTTGGTAATGGCTGAGATAACTTTTAAAGTGGTTGTGATCACTTCGTCAGCGGCCAAGATCACGTTTCTAATGGCGGAGATAAATTTTAAAGTGGTTGTAATCACTTATTTAGTGGTCAAGATCACTTTTTTTGTGGTGATATAGCTATTTTAGAGTGGCTGTGATCACATCTTCAGTGGCCAAGATCACTTTGTAGTGGTTTAGATAACTTTTTCAGTGGCTGACACCAGGTTGTTAGTGGCCAAGATCACCTTTGTAGTGGCTGAGATAACTTTGAAAGTGGCTGTGATCAGCATGTGGTGGTTAATATCACTTTTGTAGTGGCTTTAATACTTTTTAAGTGGCTGTGATCACTTCGTCACTTCGCCAAGATCACTTTGTAGCGGCTTATAGATAAATTTTCAGTGGCTGACACCAGTTTGTTAGTGGCCAAGATCACATTTGTAGATAACTTTTTGATCACTTCTTCAGTGGTCAAAATCGGCTTTGAAAAATGGCTCCAGAAAATGTAAACGTAATAACAAACATTTATACAATAAAAAGTTAACATGAGCGATATGAAGTCATGCTGTTATTGTTCAATAATTGTAAACAAATCCAATTTTTTAAATAAGATAACAGCAGTAGCTAAATTGGCGATTACTATAACACATAGCGATATATCACGTGGTCACAGCCCTTTGGGTATCCCTAGTAATGTATACCTCAAATCTGAATGGCGGCCATCTTGGATTTTGCTAATACACCAGCCCTGAGCGATTCCCGTCTTGGCATCCATCGCAAATCGAAAGAGTATTATCTGTTCTATGTATTTGCCAAATTTTGTAGCTTTGGAAGAATTTGCCCCAAAATATCCCTAACAGTCCCGACTATACCTACTGACTGTTTCTGAATCAATAAGGCGCGTGACGAAATAGCTTTCTTGACGACAATAATAATTTATTGTATGCTAGTTGTTCACAACATTCACTACCAACAAGTGTTTGCGATCTGTGAATGATTTTTGTTGTTTTGACACAGTACCTAAGGATTACATTTGTTGGATATATGACGCTATTTGGAGGCTCAATTATTGTTTTGAGCCCATTGTCCAGTGCCACATGCATGCACTTGGACCTTGAATTAAAAAACACAAACACTTATCTTCTAAGATATAAGCTTATGTTTGTAAATTATAAATGATCATAAGTTCTTCCACCGCTCCCGGTATTCAAGTTTTAAAGAACCAGAATGTTTCTTAATGCCAGTGTTTTATTGATGACATCACCGTTGATTATACGTAGACGCATGATAACAGGTATAAAACACAAATGACGATGTTTAATAACTCAAAATGTCGACCCATATAAACCAAGAGAACAACGAGTTCTATTCAATTTGAAATCATAATACATGTCTTATTAATCATAGTGCACAATATCAGATGTCCATTAAGTGGAATATGGCGCATTGGTAGAATTCTCAGGCTAGTCATGCAGGCATCCCGGGTTCGAGCCCCGCTGATCCTACTTGGGACTTTCAGATAATCCTGTTAAGTTTATCGACGCCAATTTCATCAAGGCTTTGTTGTGATTGACAAAAAATGAAAACCCATCTCATAATATCAAGACATATCACATGATCGTATAGGCAAATATAATATGTTCATTATGGAGTGTTAAAATTTGAACGGAACCTTTTGAGATGATCTTGTTTTGTTTTCATTGTGTAGGCTTTTGGTTGACTGCTGGTATGTGTGGCCTCGTAACACAAAGAGTGACACCATGTGTACAAGCGGCTCTCTATGGGTGGGCGCCACATTACTGGCACCCTCTGATTACAAGGGGGTGACATATAAGCAAGGCGGTTAGCGAGCGGTCCAGCTTGTGTGTATTTCGTTTTTAAAACACTGATACCAGTGCTTTAAAACTGAGATACACACAAACTTATTCAAAAAATTGTCACATAATATTATCAATCAACTACGTGTGTCCCTACAGGAAATCATGTTGATGAAATCATACAAAAAGGAAGACTGGCGTTTATTTTCACACATGAGATGCACGGCTATTGGAAACCAATTAGTTTTCTGTGAACCGTCGCCTGAGATAATTAGCCTAATGATTTGGAAACTGCCCAGCGGTAGTCCGCAGCGCGGTGACATGTGCACTTCCCGTGCCTACTGAGCCGACCTATTCACAACTCTACCCGTCGTCACACGCGCTAACAAAAAGTGCCCAGTGTAACCTGCGAAGCCCCAAGTCTCTAAATAAAATTGATTATTTACTCAGATATACGCAATAAATATTCCTAAAACAATTTGTCCTAATTTGACGTCTGACAAACCATTATCAATTATTATTGACGTATGCTTATATTAAAGTATATACACTTTATTTTAGATAGATTATAGGTGTATGGGAGCAATTGTACTGTTTTTTAATGGTAATGCTATCCACAAGTTATATATATAAATGCATATAGTACCAGTATCGGCAGTACAATAGTAAACAACCACATGAGTAAAATGAGTGATATTTCCAAAAATAATAAAACTTAATTTAGCTGAACTTAGATGTAATTATTTAAGAATAAATACCTTACTTTAAAGTCGCTACGATATAGCTACAGTATTTACTCGGAAACGCAAGTGAGCTCCCTGGGTTGTAATGGTTTGAAGAAAGCCGTGAAATAAGGGAGGACACTGCACTGATAGAGACACATCTCTTTACTGATTGGAAAAGTGATGGTACACTTTCGTTTGATCACAAGGTAAACACCGGTTACCAGAGAATATGGGCGTGTGTTAAAATGGACAAACACGTGACCAGATGGTCAATACAGGTACGCGCGCTCTACATATGTCATACAATCAAATGAGTGAGACTAGTTCTTGAATTTATAAATATATATGTAACCATCTGAACCATATCAGACACAAAACAGGCGTTTTCTTTTAAAATGTGTACTATCTAATAATATTTTTTTGCGTGACTTGCAGTATACAATATCTTCAAATACGCTAGCATTACGTCTGTGTAGCTGAATTGAAGTATCCATTTTATATACCAAATAGTCTTCACAAAAAAAAACATTTCTGGAACAATGTTCTTAGCTGATGAATCTAAAATCTATTGCAAAAGTCACACCATTACAAATATTGATTCTGCAAGTAAATCAATAGATAAAAATTACTTTATTTTAAAATGCGTAGAGCAGTATGGCGACCACGGAAACAAATGATAGAGTAAATATGTATATATACATTTTATTTGCTATTTAGTCGACTTTTGTGCACAGACGGTTAATTCGCCTGGCATTCACCAGAGGGCACCTCGTGACAATCCTGCAGTAAGGTACCTCGCCCTGTAATTTTGCCAGGGGAACAAAACAGAACATCAGTTCTTGGGCGGTGTTCATGGGCACCTCACAGGTCCCTATAATACCAAGAAACGCCCTATCTTTTCTACTTGTGAAAATTCACGCACCAGTTTGTCAATTAGAGGCTCCTGGTAAGCTCGGGACCAGTTGGTGACCGAATGGCTTTCCAGGCTCTTCTGCACCAAACAGAATAATGACCCTATAAAGTGTCGTTCATCAATCCAGAAACAGTGGAAAATAACACATGACAGTTCAGATAAGACGTTTACCCATCCCGTCTTACTTTTAGAAATTTACATTTGCCTAGTTTTTTTAGATGTGTCGCGTTACTGCGATCTACAGCTTCAAAGGGTTTGTGAAATATAATCTCGAATGATTCAATCTCAAGCAGCATTGGCTTCTAGAAATCAATGCTCCTTCCGAAGTATAACAAATCAGATTGCAACGAACACATTTGTGTTTTTGACAAAAATAAGTCAAACTAAAATGCAATTTTACAACACTAATCGCTATAGTTCAGCATGGAATCTGACAGTAATTTCAGCGAAAGAATGTCAAGAATGGTTGTTATAATCGACCTGAACTATCAATAATAATTAAACAAAGCACAATAGTAATTAATATGTTAAACGTACGTTTCTTCATTTTACTTTGTTTAAACATGTACAATATGTCTCTCTATAAATGTATATTCACAACGCTTTGCGACAGTTTTTTAGCATTGTGTTAATTGCGAAAATGTGTATCTAACAAATGAAAAAGGCTTTAAAATATTGATTTGTGTAAAATATGCTCGCCATCACGATTTGGTGTTTGCAATTCACATTGAACATAGGGTGCAGTAGCGCTAATTATTATGATCAAACAAACCGTTTCTTCGTAAGGTTTACCCAAAAATAATTGTGTGTCAATTAAGACGTGAGAAATATTGACCATAATGTATCAAGTGATTGTTAGTGGTGCATAATACATACTTGTTTGAGAAATGATCAAGTTAACACTGGACATAAGTCAACAACAGTGTATTTAATTGGGTTCCAATCATATTAATTAGACAATTATCAGCATGAAACAAGTTGTACTACAACGAGCTCACACGTCAATTACAACATAACATGAACCCTTCTGCTGTGAGGATCATATATATATTATACTGAAATAAACAGGCAAACAACAGTAACTACCTACTTGAAGTCTTAATAGTTTCTGCTGTTTCATGATGGTAACAATAGAACTTCCACATTCGCACTGTAAAACTTGATCAACAGTTTTTCTAAGTGGCTTATACAACCTCGTTTTAAATATTAAAATTAGTGCTTTGGTGTGCTTTGCTCTATGAAAAAAACCTTTTAGATTTTAATTAATTAAAAATAACAATTTGTATTAAACTGCTAAGTTTAAGTTTCAGCTGCAGCAAATTAGAAGTCTATGCTGACTCACGTATATGTACTCTATTCCCATGAATAACAACAGAATGACGAGGATAAGATGATTCTATGACGCGATAAAACATCATAAATTCAACAGCGAGTCAAAAACATATAAAATGATATCAAGAACGGATTCAAGAGGATTCTATGACAGGATAAAACATCGTAAATTCAATAAGGAGTGAAACAAATACAATGGTTTCATGAGCGCTTTCCAATTTCCCTTCAACTAATGACACCAGCTTAATTAACCTATAAAACGGTAAGTTAAATAATGTATTTATAGCTTAAATTACTAATATTTTTACAGACTTGAAGTTGTGTATCGCTTCCGCCACCCACAACTTCAAGTCGGTAAAAATGTTCATATTTACACAATTTTAAACAAAACATTTGCCGTTCTGACATTTGTAATGCTCATTTCTCATTTATATTTTCTAGTTTGAAGATTAAATAAAAAGGCTAAAACTACTCAAGTCGTGAATAGCGGTGTAAAATATTATATAATTATAAAAAACTTATCTATTTCTTTATCCAAGATTGGTGTTCCACTCTAACTTAATAAAAAAACACATAGCGGGCGTTGATTCCGTCATGTAGCAGAATCTACCACTGTCAATTGATCAGGAGTATAAGGGTATATTATTCATTATAATACCATACTTGGTCTAGTTTATTTATGGTAATGTAAAAGTAAACATTTTAAAAATACACTCATGATTATAAGTCGACAAATTGATGTTGTAGTGATTTAATGCTCATCTCACGCTATGGTACAACATTGTTCCAGCATGGTATTTGACGGAAACATGAGGTCAACTAGTGTGGTGATCTACACTATCCTATTATGTTTCTCCTCAACAAAGGCTACTGGTATACTTGATATTTATACAATGTCATTGTTCGCACCGTGTACATTAGGTCAGTCAGAATCATTGTTTTAAACCTGGTATTGTAATAGCTGAAAAGCTCGAGCATCATTCAATGTTTGATAACAGGGAATTTGTTAGGTACGGCATTATTCCTATATTTTTATACGTTTTATCGATATTACTGGGAACTTCTATAATTAATTATACCTTACGAGAAAACGGGCTCATGTAAAACAAAAAAATATAATAATACACATATCACAGCTATTTTACGCCGGTTCACCGTGTACGGTGCTTGCCAACATTTTTCCAACGATGGGTCAAACGTCTCATTTGTGTGCGTTTCCTATGTCGTGATGTGTCATTCGAATTGTTCAGCTGTACTATGGTAGTGCTATTTTGCCCTTTATCATGGTTATGAGATTGCTATTGAGTGTTAACGCCTACAACGCTGAACTATGTTTGTTCAAGCCATGGAGACCAAAGGTTTTTTCAATTTTAAATCATCCTAAGTTAGCTATTTCAGCTTCATTTGGATATCTATGTAATGGGCCTTTAGTCATTATAAATTTTAAAATTATTTTAGTGCTGGGATCGACTTTAGACGACTAAATGTTTTGTTCTAACGTCTGAAGACGGTCCCCAGGGCTGAAAGGGCTATATCAATGACAAGTTATATCACTTCATACACAGTTCTCGTAACCAGGTAACATGAACTGTTTCCCTTTCTATAATATATGTGGTGTGTCTTGCTACATTATCTTATATCATAACAACTGAAAGACGGCTGCTGATTAGCTTGAATGGTCACGTGGTCCGCAACCACGATCCCAAATGTGGCATGTCACAGGTGGAAATCGACACATTATGATCTATAACGAATCCTATAAAGTATGACTACTTAGGTATTATTGGGTATAAATGCAGCACTGTCGCCGGCGATGGGTCAACATTAATTATTTTTGGGCTATGCCCAAACATATTGAGTTTTCTTTGGTTCTTTCTCGTTTTTCTGCTTTCTTTGCTATATTTATGCATGCTATATCTAGTTTAAGAATTTTCAGTTGTTTTTCTGGATTTATTCAGGATTTTCTTGATCACTGTGTAGATCGGTGTCGGTTCAATGATGTAGGCCTACATATCAGATGCAGCCACATTCGTGGTATGAAATAGACTTAGGCTGAAATGCTGGCAGTGTGTCAAAGCTCGGTCGCCCTATTAACCCTCTAAATGCTAGATTTTATAATTAAATTGCATTTGCATAATGCTGTTTCAATGTAGGGTCAGTATTGTAGACGGATGACCACTATTGAAAGAACCTTGAGTATTTACTATGGACAGTAGTAACATTTTAAGTGCTACACTTGACAATTACAATAACAGTTGTAATTCTAGCAAACACAAAACGTCGATCCATTGTTGTTTTAATGTTGAGCCAGCGTCCCAGACAGTGTTACAACATTTATCCAACAAAGAGACAAGTCAATGTGTTTACTGTTTTTGCATTTCACAAACAAATATATATTTATATAAAAGTACAAAAGCTCAGTGGGGAATTCTGATTTCTGAAATTGAATTCTGAATAGGTATTATTCTGAATTCTCAAGTATGAAATTTAAAATTCCAATTCAAAATGGCTTCCAAAAAAACTCATGAACGAAATTCCAATCAATCTGTCAAAAATAAAAATAAACCAACAAAATGGCCGACAAAAATGTCCCAAACCCTAGTCCAAACATTATTGTTACTTGAAAAGTCACAATTCCCTTGAAGTTCAACATTGAACCAACATATCGTGTTTGTTAGGATATGAATGCAGATTGCAGAGACAGGAATACAGATATTATTAAGCCTCAAATGATATATATACAACATCATTATCAGGTTTTAATGAACTTAGAAGATATGCGGGTGAATACAATAAATCTTAGTTATGGTCATACTGACCTTGATATAGTCAGAGTTTATTGATTAGAGGTCGATAAACAGTAAAAACCAGTATTTGAAAAATTGACCCATGTCATTGATTATTCGCTGGCATGTGAATTGAATTTATAGCTTCATGTATTTGGCATATTACTTTTACGCATTCGATCGTGAATTATTTAATTTGAATTGGCGTATTGTTTCATATAATTTATTTCACTTGATTTATTAGCTCGCGAAACAACTTATTAATGATTTTTTTTCTGCTCAACGCTAGAATGATTAAAGTACATGTAGAATCACATTTGAAATAAAAGAGGTTGTCTCAATAATACCTAAATGTATTTGATGACGTTTTCAACATAATAATGATCTATTGATTTTAAGATTGGCATCATCAAGATTTCTTCTCTTTAGATAACAATAAATGAATCTGGGACAGCATTTTATTTTATCATAATATGACTTTTTGAATGGAATAACCCAATATTCTATTTTCTGTGTTTATATATTTATTTTTCGTGCATTTTTCTGTAGGGTACACTACATTTTTAACCCGTTCAAGCCCATTGCAACTGTGATCGTAATCCACTATACAAGCAGAAATAATCGAATTGTAGTGGATGAAATTGATTTTTTAGTGGGTGACAAATGAAGAGATGATATTTTTATTTTTAAACATTTTATTCAAAAAAAAATTCGTTCTAAACCCCCTAGATATAAGGACATTCCTCAGAGATGCAAAAGGATGTTTTGAAGCACCGTGAGAGCTTAAAGAGTTAAGTGTACTCCATGGACACTATGCTGGTTTTCAAGCGGGATTTCAAGTCCACGATACCTCGGCTTGAAGTCAACGATTCCATAAAATAGTGCAGGAGTTGATCATGTGAACCGGACTCATTTTATTGTGTATCAAAAACACATGCAAAAGTATTTTCTGTTCATTTTAACCCTTTAACCGCTAAATTATTCAATCTGAATTTTCACCCACTTGAAATCGTGTCTCGCTGACGCGATCCCAACTTCAAGTGAGTGAAAATTAATCAGATTTGACAAAATGGAGGTCAGCTGTTTTCAAATATTGCTAATTGATGTCATAATAGTTTATCTTTAACATGTTTAAAAGGTGGTACTTAATGTGCCAATAAAAGACGAAAACCCGAATATATGCGGCAACAGCGGTTAAAGGGTTAACTGAAGCTATGTAATTACACATAAATTATGATGATTACACGTAGAAGGCGATACTCAGAAAACACAAGACGTTTCACTCGATGTTGGGTTAATGCTGGCTAACCGTCTTCGGCGCTGATCTAACATTCCGTCAACGTCTGCTGCAAAATCCCAATGTCGATTTGATGCTGGCCTGACGTCTTCAACGTCGGCCCAGCATTAATTCAACAGTGAGTCAACGTCTTGTGTCTGTTGATTAATTTGTGTTCTAAATTATTATTCTATAATTGACCAATTAAATGTTTTGAAATAATCTGATAATATGCATGGCGTGACCAGAGCACCAGATATATAAGTAGCCTGATCTGATGTAATGACCCAATGACCCCTGTAAAGTGTTCAACAACATATTGTGAGGATCCACTGTGATAATGGTGAACCAGGAATACAGGGTCATGACCTTCACGTAATCAGACAATGTTCTTTTAACACTTACTTATTTTTGTTTAAAACTGAAAAGGCTTTTTCATTTTAAAATCAGAATTGTTCTATTTAGTTCTTTCTGCTTCACTTAAATACCTATGTTATGAGTCTACGGCCAATATAAATAGTTTAATTCTTTCAGGGCGGGCACTGTCTTTATACGTCTAAATCTGACGTCTATCTGACGTATAAAGCCGGTACCTGCGCTGAGAGAGTAGATGTTGCGCCAGCGTCGCAACATTGGTTTTATGCATCGTGTTTACTGGATATTGTATTGCGATGCTAATAATACATAACTATACAGAATAACACAACACGTTTACAATTATATAATATTAAACAATCTACTTTAATGTATTTGTTAATATGTGCTTCCTGATCTGATATGTTGTATCGTCAAGCATTTTACCTATGGTATTCCAATATAATTCCAACAAAATTGATCAGGAAGCATTTGTAAAGTTTACCTATATTCAAGGAAGTGCACACATCAGCAACTAGTCACTTACGTACCACCTGGCCTTTACTGGTGTTTGTGTTTGTACGTAAGAAATGATCGTCTCACTTTCATAATCGCGAGAAGTATAAACTTTACAACGCTGAAATATTTTTGTATAAACCATGGGAACCAAAATGTGTTTTTTTTCAATTTGAAATCATCATAAATATTTTAGTTAGCCCTTTCCGCGACATTTGAATACCTATGTTATTGGTCTACGGCCATTATAAATATTCTATTTTTTCAGGGCGGGAACCATCTTTATACGTCAGAATCTGACGTCTACAGACGTCAGATTTTGACTTATAAAGACGGTCCCCTCGGTGAAAAGGCTAAACTGACGAGACCGGATAAATATAGAAAATCTTTTGTGTTTTCTTGTTCGGCACAGAGTGTAAATTCTGTTAATGATTGGCGCGTGTACGTGTCTGCTTTTCCGCATTAAGACACGGATACACCGTGAGCTTAAAGGTCATCCTACTTTGTCAAAGGCTCACAAAACGTCTAACAATGCGGCGGCTTGTGCACAGCCTGATGCCT
The DNA here is from genome assembly GCA_964017125.1 of Flabesymbios commensalis. Classification (NCBI taxonomy): domain Eukaryota; kingdom Metazoa; phylum Annelida; class Polychaeta; order Terebellida; family Flabelligeridae; genus Flabesymbios; species Flabesymbios commensalis. The sequence goes on along the minus strand of OZ024902.1, from coordinate 23,491,412 downwards.
CCAATAATGCCTTACGTCACTGCGCGCGTTCTATGGCGTGCATATAGCAATCAACGTGTCATATCGCCATCAATGCACCAGATAGATGTAATCATAGGAGCCATGGATGAATGGGAAGCCACGTAACAAAAACACAACCATTACAAAGACAACACCAGTGATACAGATGTGTAACATTGGTTGATCTGCTTCATCAGGTGTAGAGATTAGAAACCGGAACTAACAAGGCAGCTTTACACGCTGACTCGTTTAGTTATAGTAAAGAGGAGACTATATGTATTTAGGCTTGATCTTAACCTTAAATTGACAAATAAACACGTTTGATAAAATTGCTCACAATGTGAGAGCCTCACGATTACTGGATGGATTACATTATGTACCCCGATGATCCCTAACAAATTACTTACATGAACAATTTATATTTGTAACTTTTTTCAAATATCATTCATCATATAATAGAATTATCAAGTCTATGCTACTTCACTTATTCAAATCCAATGAAAATATTTCAGATTTTTTAATATTTACCTCGTATCTGTTATATAAAATACTAACACACAAGCCGATTTTATAAAAATAGAAGAACTTGAATTATTATATTTAATGATCTGGGCACTGTTTAACATCTTACACATGCTGCAGATATGTCACATGCTGACACAACTCTTGCATCTCACCTTCACTGTACGTGATTATAATGACGTAATAATAACGAGTAACGTTATGTAGGAGACTGGGAGCAGAGAAAGTGTGTCAGGTTACCGGACACTGTTCTGACACCACGCGCAGCAGTTAGTCCTTAGTGAGAGGATAATATGGACACCACCTGCTGAGTGGACATGAACTATGTGATGGCCAATTCCTCAAAGATGTCGTCGTCTATGTTCCTGTTATGAGCCACAAATCAAGAATATGTGGATATATTATTTTAAATAAATACAGCACGAATAGCTGTTTTAGTGCGACCTATCTGGTCAAAGCATTGCTCTTCAAAAAACTGATTTCCTAACGATTTTACTCGTTTGTCCCAATCTGCCATGGAGCCTAGAAGCAGTGTAATCATGGCGTCATTAGCATCCGAGCTCACTAGAAATGGCCGAAAATACCGGGTGATTGCGGACTCGTCAAGAGCTAGACATTGCACCGATGTTGGTGTATTGTTGGGGCAGCGTCTGTGACGCTGGCACAGCAATAAACCAACATTGTTACGACGCCCCGCGTTTTGTCGGGGTCGCAACCTGGCAGTTCACGGAGGACAGACAGGAAGGCGAAAATCGCCCCTAATTGTCACCAGAGTGAGATCGGCGATGGTCCGCCAATCAGGCAGCCGATTGTTAGGCGAGAACCGCGCGCGCATTTCTTTCGGCGCTGACGACCCCGAGTAATTTAGCGTAATGCCGCAGCAAGAAATCACCACTCCCTGCCCCAGCATGAAGACAAATTGCTACCAGAAGCCATGAGGGGTCGTGTGCACGCGCATGAAAAACTTTAAGGATTCGATTGTGTAAGGATCCACACGCAATTCAAATCAATAAGTTGGTGCCGTGTATTCTCTGGTATTGCAACGGTCCTATGTAGTAAAAGGGGCCCTCATTTGGGCCATGTTTTCATGCTGAGAAGACCAATATTTTGCTTTAGCACACTGCAGTTAGGCTAATGGGCTTCCTTTGGGAGGCGGTCCTTTCCACTCCCATCTAATCCGGCAGTCACTGTATCTGGATCAGAACGATCCCGACAAAGGCGCAACATCACCACAACGCTGGCTCAATGCCGGGTCAACGTCGCAGACGTTGACTCGGCATTGGGCCAGCGTTGTGCTCGTGCTGGGATTGTTCTCTTTCAGGTGAAGCAGATCCGGAACAGTGAGATCAGAGGCCAGATAAATCAGCAACGACGTCCATCGATCCATAGAAGCCTCAACCGTCATCGTTCCCGTCAAGTCCATATCGCACAACCTTAACCCTTTTAGCGCGGGGACCGTCTTTATACGTCAGAATCTGACGTCCGTAGACAAGCTTAATTCTTTCAGTGCGGGGACAGTCTTTATACGTCAATATCTGACGTCCGTGGACGTCAGATTCTGACATATTATAAAAGAGGACCCCGCACTGAAAGAATTAAAGTATTTCTCATGGCCGTAGACCCGTAGCATAGGCATTCAAATGAAGTGGAAAGAGCTGACTAAGACATTTATGATGATTTCAAGTTGACAATAACCTTTTGGTTTCTATATTTCAGCGATGTAAAGGTTTAGAAAAATTCCATGAAGTGATGAGATTTGTGACAAGTCGCCGTTTTCACTTTTTGAACTGAAGCATGGCTGATACAAAATAAAGTATTGTTTCAATCATGACTCTCCGCGTCAAATCCAGATTGGAATAAAAAAAAATCATAAAAATGCTGTAAAAATTGCGTAAGATGTGTGACATTTCATAGTTTTTTTTTAAATTCAAGCTAACATATATATATATATTAGCTTAACTTTAACTGTACTCAGAGCTCAAACAAAATACTTGGAGATCACTTTTTCTCAACAAAGTCAAACAGCTGTTACTACTTACCTGTCAAGTAAGCAGTTACTGCTCTTTTCCTTTAGACGACCAACTTTATAAACGTTGATAATTATTCCAAGGGCAGTTATTTTGTTTTCATTGAGCTGTTCAGATTCTCCTATCGTATAACAGAGTGATGTGTTATGGCGTCCCCCGGCATACCTGAGCGTGACGTACCGTGCACACATTATATACAAAATTAGACATGCTCATCAGCTCGCTCAAAACCCTGCCTTTCTGCAAAGTCAAAAGGCAGTAACTGCTTACTTGAAAAGTAAACACTTACTGCCATTTGGCTTTGCATTTACATGTACCCGCTATAAGAGGCTGTCAAGAGAGGCCGCGTAGATGTATGCCAAATTAAGTCGTCATCATAAGTCATAGTCCATTTTGTCAAAATGAATCATTTGGCGTGTGTAACTCGATCTGCGCCTGTCTGTCTGTGTTGTTGTGTTGTTGTAGCGGTACTCTCTGATTTGACAGGAGTCCACCTCTTATATTATACTGCCTGTCAAATGTACTGGAGCACCTTTCGTACTGTAGAATATTTGGTTTTTAATTTTACCCCAAAACAATATGAGTATGCTCTTTAGGAGTAACCATACATAACATGAGTACAGTTGCTCTCTGATTGAATGATAAATTCCGAAGGTTCACGCCAAATGTGAGTGTGAGTGAGTGAGTGAGTGAGTGAGTGAGTGAGTGAGTGAGTGAGTGAGTGAGTGAGTGAGTGAGTGTGTGAGTGAGTGAGTGAGTGAGTGAGTGAGTGAGTGAGTGAGTGAGTGAGTGAGTGAGTGAGTGAGTGAGTGAGTGAGTGAGTGAGTGTGTGAGTGAGTGAGTGAGTGAGTGAGTGAGTGAGTGAGTGAGTGAGTGAGTGAGTGAGTGAGTGAGTGAGTGAGTGAGTGAGTGAGTGAGTGAGTGAGTGAGTGAGTGAGTGAGTGAGTGAGTGAGTGAGTGAGTGAGTGAGTGAGTGAGTGAGTGAGTGAGTGAGTGAGTGAGTGAGTGAGTGAGTGAGTGAGTGAGTGAGTGAGTGAGTGAGTGAGTGAGTGAGTGAGTGAGTGAGTGAGTGAGTGAGTGAGTGAGTGAGTGAGTGAGTGAGTGAGTGAGTGAGTGAGTGCGCGTATATTAATTGATTATTAGTTGTTGACGATACGCTAGTGAAATATAAATACATAATTTTAATTTCGTTACAATTCTATGGCAGTAGAAGTAAAAAGATGGGAGTAAATATTTGATTTCGCTGATAAAATATGGAATCGTATTTGCTAATTACGTTTCAGATGTCGTTTTGAGATAAAGGTTACAATTATACTGGCTCTTTACTCTACACCATATTGTATGTAGCAGGTTGTAAAATTGTGATCTTAAATTGTGTTTAATGATTCCCTAAATATTTCACATATATTGTATGTACATCAATTGTGGATTATTAGATTTTAGTTTTTGTAGAATTTATTCGACGCAGAAGAAACATAGAGCATCTGGCAGATGCCAACATCATATTCGGTTTATTTCATTCTAATGAATTTTCTTGAAAACATGCCTTTGATAAGCCAATTCTTTTATATAAACAAAACTACTGAAACTCTTATGATATTTATCTCTACATGCTGAAGCATGCAAATATGATGATGAAATCAATGAAACTAATTTGATGCCATTATTTTTAAAATAACGTAAGATGATTAATTATTTTTTTAGATAGTCACGCGAATATGATCATAAAGATATATTAAAATTTGTCGTTTTTTCCTGCCAGTCACATAAAGTACGTTAGTTCCCAGCAAGCACGATCAGCTGAACCAATGCTGGTTGAATGTTGGTACAGCATCATAGACGTTGACCCAACATTAAACTAGCATTGGTTCAGTGTCTCGTGTTTGCTGGCTGATCCTGCATGCCTGACAGCTGATGACATTGCGAATCCATGCAGCACGAGACGTTGACCCAATGCTGCTTTAATGTTGGGCCAGCATCACAGACGGCGGACCAGCATTAACCGGACATCGAGTAAGGTTGTTACTGTCTCTTGGCTTTTCATAGCAGAACAGTACTGATGACAGTTTTATGGCCAGCCACTCGACCGACTCAGCACTTATCTCTGCAAGTATTCCATAGGCGAAACCAAATTATTTTGTTTATCTTGACTTCTAACAGGAGGTCAATTATTCTGGAGAATGTAATCATGCCAAATATAAATGCGTTATATTAGTCAGAACATATCGCCTTCACTAACGTCCTATTTGAAAATCAAATGATTATCATATATGACAATTTATAGAGGAGTCATCATTTACCGATGCATAGCCTACTAAAAAAAATTGTCGCATTTATTCGACATAAATAGTATACCTTTATCAGGTGTGAAAAAACAATTAACAGTCTTAATTTATGTAAAATATCGTTTATATAGTCATGCTGGTGCTTCCAGCAATGATTGATTTAATCAACATATTAGTATCCAGTAAAGGTGTATATATGCCTCTATAATTATGTACTTTATTTTTATATAGAGACTTTCGTTACCTGTTAATGTGAAATTTGTCTTTTGAGACTTTGCTGTAATTTCTGTGTCAAAATACGCCACATCGAAATACGAGCTTGGCTCCCTTTCACAACTATAACTATTGCAAAACTAGACAGTAATTTAGAGACAACAAACCCGAATCGTAAATCGGATCTTGGATCCGGATCGTAATCCTGATCATCCCCAAAATTTTGGATTCCCACTTGGCACAAGATACACCTCTGACAAACGTTTCCTGTAAATCCTTTCATTACTTTGTAGGTAATCCTGCTGACGGACAAACAAGCAAAAACATAACCTCCTTTGGTGGATGTAAGTGTTTAATTACGCCGTATTATATTTGTAACGATGTCTAAAGGCTGACAAGATAAAAACATAATATTTTCTGATAACCGCTTAGCGCTTTCTCGTATTCGTTATGTTCATTTAGACGTAATCTTAATTGAGCTACATTATATTTTTTAATGACATACTATTAACATAACTTTGGCAACACAGATTGGAAAGAAGGGATGATGGTATTTACACTTTTTTGTATAGAATCAGAAGATGTATTCTGGCGTATTTGAACATATTTTTTGTCTTTACTCTCAAGATCTAAAATAGTGCTTTATGATTATACTTTGAAAAACCTCTCTGAAAAGTCCAAATTAGATGGAACTATATACATTTTGTACTTTTTGAGGCTACTACAATATGAATATCGTGTGGATAAGTATGATAGGTAATAATGTAATGTGTAAAAAATAAATAAAAAACGATTATCACCAACTTGGATTGAACACAGGTTCTTGTTGGGACATGCTCTACGAAATTAGGAATATCAGTCGCTGTATATATTTTATATATGACCATTTAATAATATTTTAATGCAATATTCACAAGTAGAATTGCATGACCCTCAAAATATAAAATGGAAACAAACGCAACCCCAGAATCGAAGAAGCGTACTCCCTCTGTTAGTGGCGCACCTTGTGACTGAGTGATGAATTATGATGGCCGCAGTGCGCATGCGTACACTGGCCCCGGAACTTGCTTGAGAAGTGCGGACAATGGAAACAATCATCGTCCGCCATAAGTGGCTATAATCAGGCCAATCAGGCTAATCCATGTCGCCAATCAGTCACAGGAAGACCCTCTCCCTCCGCAACTCACATCCACAGATCCCGTCACCTGGTTTGCGACGGAGTGACGTGCCGTTAATTCGCGGTACCAGCCCAGCAAACCCGACACGCTGACCCAATGTCAGGACTAATGCTGGTCCAGCGTCGTGCTTGTCAGTTGGAAAACGAGTATCTGATATCCCTTTAACAGCCGGTGCCGCATATATACGGGTTTTCATTTTTATTAGCACATTAAGTACCACCTTTTAAACATGTTAAAGATAAAATTTGACATCAATCAGCAATATTTAAAAACAGTTGAACTCTATTTTGTCAAATCTGAATAATTTTCACTCACTTGAAGTTGTGGATCGCGTCAGCGAGACACAATTTCAAGTGGGTGAAAATTCTGATTGAATATTCTGGCGGTTAAAGGGTTAAACGAGTGTTAGTATAGTGGCTGTCAGTGTTCTAATGGATATACCTGGAATACAAGCTTGTCCCAATCTTGTGCCTATGTTACACTGCAGACGTCAACACAACCTTGAACCAACGCTGAGTCAAAGGCAGGAACATGAATGCATAAACATGCATATTATATATCATGTACAAAAGGCTCTGTCAAACCATCATCGTGACTCCATCCATCGCTCATATACTGGCGATTCAACTGCTATCTGAAAAAAATATAAAATAAAAATATGATAAATACAAATAATTGATGATGTTATTTTTGTACTATTATTTAAATTTTATCCCCGCCCACGAAATAGGGGCGGGAGATATTGTAATCACCATGTCCGGCCGTACGCCTGTGCATCTGTATGTCCGTGTTTCGCTTCCAGAGAGTATCTTGGAAACCGTTAGCCGGGTTGTTTTTATATTGCATACACATGTCCATCAGGGGGTGTAGATGTGCCTTTTGATTTCAAGGTGATTATTAACTTGAATTGATGGAAAAGTAGAGGTTTACGGATATGAATTGTTGTCATATTGAACATACACATGCGTTAGGGTATTTAGATGTGCCTTTTTGGGGGTTTGACCTCTGACCTAATTTATGAGCTTTAATTTTAAGGTTATCATTGACTTGAATTGATGGCGGATAAAAAGTTCAGTTTCCGGACGATATCTCAGAAAGCGTTTGTTGGATTGTTTTCATATTGCACACACATATCCGTCAAGCGGTGTAGATGTGCCTTTTTACTGCTTATGACCTCGGATATAATTTTTAGCCTTTGACCATTATCATGATTATTGACTTTAATTAATAGCGGAGGATATCGTTAGCGTCAGCGCTCTTGTTTGTATTATTTTGTACAGTGACAGCACCAGCATCAGGGTATGCTAATGTGGCAAGGATAATCTATATTATATGATTACACAATCATGATATTTATAATCGCGACAGATGGATGTTCGAGGTCGAGAATAGTCCCTACTCTTATCGAATTCCTTTAAGGGTTCTTTATGGTGCAGTACCATGGACAGCACTGAACACACCAGGTATTTGAATAGTTCGGAGCACTGTGCAGGCCATTATTTACATTACATTTGCAGTTGATGTATGAACTCATGAGGTGTGTGATTGCACCCTGAGAACGTATGTGTCTTTGGTTTTCATTGATGCTAATTACAAGCTTCAGAACATGAATTTGATGTAAGTAATATCGAAAACAAAGTAGACTTGAAAGTCTTGAATGTTATTTGCTCAAGTATTTACACAATGTAGACATGTAACTATGTGTTATAGTCGGGCTGAGAGACGATGAGTCACTTAAATCTTTTCTTGCTGAACACGACTATTGTCGCATTTAATCTGTTATATTAGTCGACCAAATCATTGTTATTGGAAATCAAATGTGTGTCTAAGAGATTTGCAAATAGTGTGCTCAAAATAAACAAATATGCGTAATTTTCACCCACTTGAAGTTGTGGGTCGCGGTGGCGAAACACAACTTCTAGTGAATGTCGTTTTAATTGCGATTGATTAACCCTGAAAGTGTGGGGATTGACTTTAGACGTCAGAATATGACGTCTGTAGACGTCAGATTCTCACGTGTAAAGACGATCCCCGCGCTGAGAATTAAATATTTACAAAGGCAGTAGACCCACAACATAGTATTCAAAGGACTAGGACTTTTATGATGATTTTAAATTGAAAAAACCTTTGGTCTCCATGGTTTATACAAAAACATGTCATATGAGTTAATGACTACCTGTCACTCACCGGGTGAGAGGATTAACTACGCAGGCGATTTCCGGACTTATTCCAAACGAGGCCGTTTTTAATATTAACAATTAGTATTGCTTAAGGCCAAATGCTACAGGCAGAGTGACATTATAAAATATATTAATATTAACCCTCAAAGCGCTTGAATATCCTTGTACAAGCCATGGTGACCTAATATGTTTTGATTCAAATATGTTTACTCTTTCATTGCGAAGATCGATTTTTAACGTCAAAATATGTCGTTTACAGACATCAGATTCGATCTCTAATTATGCCACAAGGTCAATCAGAATGTTTATAATGTGCATATATAGCGTAAAAAAATTCACTTCCAATATACCAAGACTATGGCCGCATGGGGGTAGAATCTTTTTACAATGCATACACACGGGTCTGTGGATGGGACTAATAATCAACTTGCATATCTTTCAAATATGTAACCCAAATAATTCTAATTTTTTTTTTTTTGTTATAAAAAATGTATTTTTGTCATTAGCTATTTGCTATGCTGCAGATTATTTGGGTGTAGATCATAAACTCTCAAAATATTGATTGTTCAGGTATTTCTGACGCAATATATATTGCTCATATCATAGTCAAATCTTTAATGTTTCAGAGTGGGTCGGAAATTGTACACGAGTTAAGATTTATCTTAAATTTTCTAATAGAAATGAGAGAAAGTTAAGATAATCATATTTGTAGGAATCTTAGTTAGATGGGCTCCTGATCCTAAAAAGCTACAGGTACTATTCGTGTATGGATTATTAGCAATAAAAACAATTATAGACGCCTACCATTTCAATGTTAATTGACAAAGTGTCACCAGCATACATTTCTAGAAATGTATGACATATGGATTATTCTAATGTATCATAACACACTCCCGCATGTTTGTTTCATTTCAGCCAATACTTACTTTGGTTCAGATCACCAGTTTGTTCTGAGAGCGCCTAAGCATGCTTTGGGTTTACCTTCTCTTCGTTCTGGTGATACCACTGTCATGGCACGTAATCAGAGTCTTCAAATCCAAAAGTCGCAAACCGGACAAGAGAATTCCTGGGCCTAAATCTAGCCTAATTCTGGGCAACATGGGTGAATTAAAAGGCGGCGCTGTGCAGTATCTGCACGATATGGCTAAACGCTATGGACCAATATATAAATTAAAGATGCTGAATGAGCACTGGGTTGTGATAACCGACAAGGACATGTTGAGGGAGGTGCTGGTGAAGAAGGGAGACATATTTACGGGTCGACCAACTGGTTTTCGAATGGATTATATGTGGAAGGCGGTAGGTCTAACTGGCGCCTTAGACCTCACACCAGCTACTAGAACAGAACACAATCTAATGGTGACGTCATTACGGAAATTTACCCCTGCACCTGAAAAAATGAGCAATCTAAATTTTGATATAGCATCTGATATCGTGCAGCTTCTAGTTGAGGATGGTGAAGCACATAATCGCAGGGATGTATTTAATCACGCGAGTGCATGCCTCATTATGTGTTTACTGTTTGGGGAAGAAATGGACACGAAAGGCGACTTACCAGATCAAATAGTACAACTAACAAAGGCTGTGATAAACGCCTTTGTCTGCGTAGATGGCCTCGTCTTGGATTTATTCCCTTGGATCAGAATATTTAACATTAAAGCTTGGAAAAATTGTAAAGAAGTGAGCCATATCGCAAACAGTATATATTATACAGCTAAGCCTAAGATTATGTCCAGTATAATAGATGATGGCAATGAGCAGTCAGTGCTACATGCATTACTAGGATCAGCAAGCCCGTTTTCTGATCATATTATCAAGGGAGTAATGGTGGAGCTGATTGTAGGTGGGTTATCATCTACAGCCGCTACCTTACATGATATGTTATGTGTGGCTGCACATCTTCCTCACATACAAGAGAAGATACACCGTGAGCTGGATGAGGTGATAGGTAGCAGACTGCCATGTAAAGCAGACCGTCAGAATTGTCATTATACTCAAGCTACAATGATGGAGGTACTGAGAAACACCTTGAACCCGCTGATAACAGCCCCTCGTAAAGCCACCAGAGATAGCACACTATCAGGGTATGATATACCAGCAGGCACTGTGGTCCTACTTAACACCTGGGACATTACACACGATCCTGAACTGTTCAATGATCCATACAGCTACCATCCTGAGAGATATCTAGATGAACAAGGCCATCTTCTTCCACCACAACATTCAATCAGGAAGCTGTCGATGCCGTTTAGATCAGGACCTCGGTCTTGTCCAGGAGAAGCGTTTTCTCGGGAGCGCCTGTTCCTGTTTGTGGCCTACTTATTTCAGAGGCTCACAGTGAAGCCTGAATCTAAGGCAGACCCTCTTGTCGTAGCTCCACATAATGAAGGTTTTAATAAAAATATCAAGTTAAGATTCTTTGCTAGAAGTCACTCATTTGAGTAATAAACCTACTCGTCACTCAAAGCATACGCCGAAAAAAACATCGAGACAAGGACACTTTAGTCATTATAGTCCCATCAAGGCGAAAACATTATTGCATTTATTCCATGTGCCCTTTCACATATTTACTAAAACTACCAATTACTGTTATAACCAAATCTACTCAATTCCAGAGACAAAACCAGTCTCGGGATATTACAAAATATAAGAAATGCTAATGATCTACATAGATAAGTCGGACTTGCTTGACCACATAAACAGGTAAATGTGAATTATATTTAGCTCGTAATATTGATCTTTTCTGCTAAATCTTCTCAACAATCAGATACTCTTTATATCTAAAAATCGTCATCGATATGTGTTATATATCAGATAGATTATACGTAGCTGTGAATTATATTTAGCGGGTACTATTTATCATTTCTGCTCCATCTTCTAAAAAATTCAGATATTTGTTATCTCTGAAAATCATCAGAGAGATCATTATACATATCCAGTTGTATTGGAGTCAGTTATTCCAGCACAAAACATCAACTTCAACCTCTCATGTCCTGATCAAGTCATGTACTTCAAGTTCTCTACACTGCACCTGGTGTTTATCCACTTTCAGATATCAGTAAGCTGACCAGCTTAATCTTTTTGAGACCCAGAATTTGTTTAGTCCATTAAAGGAGGATCGCCTATGACTCATGGGTTTAGATAATCCTAGACATATGTCGTGACGTTTACCTGACTGGTATTAACATATTTTAATCATAATTTCAATGAAGCTTTTCTTCGGGTCGATAACTGAGCGTGACGTTGTTTTTTAGTGTCTGGTATTCTAGGAGAATAAGGTGGGGCAATCTCACACCATGGTGACTAGTCAGGGTGTTAAGCTGACGGGCCACGCACACATGCAGCAAATATATATTAACCCATTAAACACTAAGTAAAAATATATAATTATTCACCCATTTGATGTTGTGATTCGCTACCGCGACGCACAACTTCAAATGGGTGAAAATTGCTTACATATGCAAAATTTGAATGAGAACTCATCAATCTGACAAATTGACAGTTCAGCTCTCTTTATGTTTTTCTGGTTTGAAGGACACATGATAAAGGCTGACAATTTGGTAACATTTTTACCCACTTGAAGCTGTGTCTCGCTACCGCGACCCACAGCTTCAAGCGGGTGAAAATTAGTCACTTTTGTTTAATTTGAGACCAAACATTTGCCAATCTTGGTGTATAAACACCTATTGCATTCTATTTCCAATAACAGTGATTTATGCGGCTAGTAAAACGGACTCGAAAAATTCCTGAGATGTGACTTGCTACAGCAATTCTCGTCTCAGGATAAATGAAAATAGCCTTCATTTATAATTTGCTTTCATGCATGACTAATTATGCTATGTGATGCATAATACGACGGCTTCGTCATGGACTAAACCTATCAATGCAAAAATTGTTCATATCCTGGTCAATATTGGATATGTTGGCCAGCATGTAGACCATATGCTGGACTAATGTCACTGCTCAAACGATAGCTATGCCTACAGTGCAGTAGGAATACGAATACTAAACAGATGTATGCGGGTTGCAGTAATTATATATTAATTCAACATGTTTAATTTATGCATGTGTCAATATTTAAACAAAATGTATACATTTCAAATACACATATACTAAAGGTGTGAAAACGCCAGTGGTTGATACGTTTGATACATAAGCTGTTTTCCTGTTTAGTTATAATTTAGTTTTAGCATTTTCACACAAATGTAGCAAACTATACATACAAAATAAACATGTTCAGTTCATCACCACGTGTCAAAATGTGAATATATTGTATTCTTTCAGCTGATCATAAACTTAAATATATTTTAGACACCGTTGAAGTAACACAATTAAAATATTGTAAACATACTTATAACGACCCTTATCAGTAAATAAGTAAATATTATTATATTCAAATTATCAATATCATTGTATATCATTGTAAGACAATTTTTCATATTATAAACCAGTTACATAATAATAGTATCGTAAGACAAGTATACATTAACACTTTCAGCATGGGGATAGACTTTAGACGTCAGAACGTCAGACTCTGACATCTAAAGTCGATTCCCTTGATGAAAGATTAAAAGATATAGGTATTCAAATCAATTTAGTGATATTTTTATTCGAAAACATGCTTGTAACCGTATGTATACAGGCCTAGCAGGACAAGGCTTATTATGTATATGGTACATGTTAATTTCTATCCCCGGGCGGTATGGATCTATGTACATAAATTAGGCCATGTACTATGTTTTTTCTCCGTTTCAGATGAGCGCGCACATTAAATTTTGGCCGCGCATTACCATTTCCTTCCTTGCTGTAATTATAATGTGAAATGTATCTTCAAATTGGAGGCAATAAAGAAATTCATTACCAAAAAAGTGTGTTTTTTCTGCCCAGCGCGCACATTGGATTGTTGCCGATTTAAAAAAAACAGTCGATCTCGTGAGATAAATCAACATCCGAAAACAAATCAATCCAGGTGATGAAAACATTTTTCTTGATAAGTTTTGTTTTGTTTTGTTTTTTCGTCGCCCTAATTGATTTTTTTTTAAATAGGTTGAATGTGTTTTTCTTAGATTTTTTTTATCCGCCCTCCCTCAATAAATTATATATTTTTTCTCATCAAAAACAGATAAATAAAACATAGTGGTCTTACAGACGTGGTTGTTTTCTTGTCGTCGACTTATCAGGTCAAGTTTAGTACTCTACTCCAATCAATTACAGGCGTTACTTAGTCACGTTATGATGAAATAACGGTGTAGGCGTGGCCTGAAGTAGAGTACTTGTGGTCACAACGTGGTAAACAGGGGCTCCACATCCATACAACACAGCAAGGAATACATTCCTTGAACACAGGGGCCACGTGTGGGACGATTTCCCTTAAATAACCCCGTTCAATATGATACTCTGGCTCAGTGGTGGGTCGATGCCGTTCCTTTTTACTACACGTAAGGCAATATTGTCTTTTCATCTTACCTTAGCAGGGCCTTGCTTGATCTTAACACCTTCTTGTGGACGTTAATGGACCTCATTTATGCCCCGTCTAAAACCCAAACAGGTGAGCTTTACCTGCACCCTATGCATGTTACAAACCAATTCAAGGCTATGTTAAATCAAATAATACATGTATTGTCATTTCAGTCACTACCTGAATAATGCCTGTACATCCAGCCATGGCTGGATGTACAGGCATTATTCAGGTAGTGAAGTCATAACATGTTGTTAATAGTATCTCAAAATGAAAAATAATTTCTCAATATAAAAATAAAATCGAATGAGAAATATTTGAGATGGACCAGGGACCTAAATATTTGGAAAACACCTGCGCATCCTCGGATCACACCACTAACAAGCTTGTTGGTAACCTGAGTCTTGTAGAATGACAAGGTGATCTAGAGGAGTCGTCTGTGGTCACAGTGACCGCCGTGTCAAGCTCCTCTAACCCTCAATGCGCTGAACTATGTGTATACAAACCAAGACTCCAAAGGATTATTTTTAATTTAATATCACCATAAATGTCTTAGTTAGCTTTTTCTCATTAATTTGAATTCCTATGTTATGGGTGTACGGTCATTATAAATATGTTTCCTCTTTCAGTGTGGGGATCGACTTTAGTCGCCAGAATCTGACGTCTACGTCAGATTCTGACGTCTAAAGTTGATCCCCACACTGTAAGGGGTTGACCACGCATTCTTCAAACATTTGTTGAATCTCTATGTATTGTCCAATTATTGAAAAAAAACATACAAGGCAGCACACAATTAATTTAACCCTTTAACCGCCAAATTATTCAATTTGAATTTTTACCCACTTGAAGTGGTGTCTCGATGACGCAATCCACAACTTCAAGTGAGTGAAAATTATCTAGATTTGACAAAATGGAGGTCAACTCTATTCAAATCTTGCTGGTCGATGTGGCATTTTATCTTTAACATATTTAAAATGTGGTACTTAATGTGCTAATAAAAAATGAAAATCCGAATATATGCGGCACCGGCGGTTAAAGGGTTAACCTTCGAGCCATGTAGTATTTTATCATTATTTTTTTCTCACATGATGTTAAATCACACAGCTTGGGCTTGTTATAACCAAGAACTTTATTTATAACAAAAGCAATATTTTATCACCGTTTTTATTTTTTCCATTTTGCTCTGCTAACAATGGTATTATATTATTTTCTTAAATTTGAGTTTCATTATTTGTCATTCTTAATGATTAACTACATATATCACTCTTAGACTTATTTAACATGGTAAATGTTTATTGCTATTATAATCATGGTTGGTGGTTAAAAAGTTGGTATTTGTTATGTTTGGTAGGATGACAGTTGTATAATCACACATATACATGTACCATATGTACATATAATAATCTAGTCTTTATATAACTTATGATTATTACGATTACCGTTTATGCTGATCCATAAGAAACGTATAACAAACTTGTTTAGAGCATCTTTATTTTGCTATATATTCAGTGATACATGGATGTATTTTGTTCTAATACATGATGTGTATATATCGAAATAATATTGCACATTTATCTTTGATGTTTATGTTACCCTCTGGCCATTATTATTATTATTGCACTAAAATGAATGACAACATGTCTATTCATTAACCCTTTTACCGCCAAATTATTCAATCTAAAATTTCACCCACTTAAAGTTGTGTCTCGCTGACGCGATCCACAACTTCAAGTTAGTGAAAATTATTTAGATTTGACAAAATAGAGGTCAACTGTTTTCAAATATTGCTGATTGATGTCATATTTTATCTTTAACATATTTAAAATGTGGTACTTAATGTGCTAATAAAAAATAAAAACCCGAATATATGCGGCACCGGCGGTTAAAGGGTTAACTATATATGAGTTCTTCCTTTTATCTCAGCAATCTGTATTTTTGTCACTATAGATATTTCTTCACCAAAAATATTGAACTTTTCAATAAGGACAACATATTGAGGTCACCAACTTATTCATTTCAGGAAAAAAACACAAACAGTGATCAAGACAGCATACGTTTCACTAAAACACCAAGACGAACGAGTAACAGGGAGATGTGAAATAAATATCCCTGGGTGTTGGCTTCTACAGTAACTGATCTACGCGTGCGCGTTAATCCCAGTCATCAAAGCTTCCGCTTCCGTTGCCAAGGTGAGAGCGAGGCTGGTGATTTGGGAAGCTACTGAGATATAATAATAGTAGTTATCCGATGATAGGGAGGCATGTAACGGAAGATATCTGCCGGAATTAGACGAACCACACCTGAACTGATCATTAACAGATTTAAAATAGAGTATATTTCTCATGCTGCTGTCTCGGAAACAGTATTGTTACATCCCAGCAAACACGAGGCGTTGACCCAATGTTGTTTTAATATTGGGCCAACGTCAAAGACAGTGGACCAGCATTAAAAAAACAATGGGCTAATATCTTGTGTGTGCTGGGATTGTGGTTGATATATTTTCTTGCTTCACAGGATCAGTGTGTTAATAACAATGTACATTCTTGTATAACTTTAATCATCATGTGTGCCATATGACATTTATTTCAAAGGAATTAGTGTTAAGGAACCTCTAGATCGCGCTATGCTTCCATTCTAATCCAGTATTATGTGCTGTACAATATTTGTTAATTTTCCTTGAAAAAAACCCGTGTTAAAACACTATTTTATGTGAAGCTTCGTAAGAATGGGGAGAAGGTTGTACGAAATTCTTCTTCTGTAAGGCATTACCTAGTTTTACTTTATGTAAATTTTACAGTTCTCAATAACTGTTGTCATGTCAAAGTTTGTTCAACAATCTAAATCTGAGCAGATCTATAGCCTGCCAGCTCGTTCTCGTAATCCTGGAATATTCAATACAAATGTAGCATAAAACAATAAAAGGGATGCCCTCTAGTGAACAATGAACTTGAATTAAGCAGCTTAAATGGCGATTGCACGGGCCCTTGGGTAGTGGTTAGAACCGCTGCCCCTCATGCTAGAGTTCGGGGTTCGTTTCCCGGTCCCGGCGGCTTAGAAAATGTTTCTTCCCCATCCGCTCGTAAAAAACTCAGTATTGTGGGGAGCTTTCGTGACCGAGAGGTAGAGTGCTCAGCCTCAGACCTCCAGGGTTTGAATCCTGTGTCTGGATGGCAGTGTCATTTCACTCATATCCTCAGGAGATTCTCCCGGCCCAATTTAGCCTGTATGTGCACACAAGTGGCCTAAAGCCCGATTTATTACATTTCATTTAAATAAAATGGCGATATTTAAAATGTACGTGTGGATCAGGTATCCAGGCTGCATGGTGCAAACATCACATAGGATGGAGCATACATAAATTTAATTCAATAATGCCAAATTTATTAAAAATCAAATGGCTAGGGAAACCTTTAAATGAACTTTTAATCATCGTTGAGCAGTGTTGCAGTGCGAGTGTAATATACACTGATATTTAACTCTAGTCAAATGTCGTGTCTATTGCAGCATAACTACACATGGTTGCTGACCGCTGGAGATTGAAGGTTTCACTTTCAACTGTGTCCTCAATAAGGGCAGGAAGGATGACTTGGACTAAGGCAAAGTGACAATTTAGAGCTGGCATCCCGGTGTGGGGGTGGAACGGAAGGCGTCCCTGAAACTCCCACAGTCGCTAGATGGCGCGTGCTGGTGACTAGACAACTCACCGGAGGAGAGAATAACTGCTTTATTTGTTATTTGCGCGTCACTACATCTTAAAAAAATATACAAGTACAAGCATAATTTGGTCTTAAACATACAAATTGAAATTCTAAGCGATCTAAAAAATAATTATATCCTAAATATCGGACAAACTGATGACTGTTAATTTAAATACCCCCGCCCGTTATATCATGCATTGTTTCTCTGTTTGAAAAGTAAGTCATGTCCGAAATTAAGCATGCAAATTAATGCGGATTAGCAAATCCGCATTCAATGAGGCGAATGAACAAATTATTTGATATAACATCTATAATATGTTGGAAAACTGTGAGATCTATAGGATGTAGAGGGTTAAATCAAAATTCACGACCTACAATGTTCGAGCCGTCATCATATGAGGGGGGTAGGGTAAGAGGGCGGCATACATACGGGGGGTCAAGGCGCACTGGGACTAGGAGGTATTTACCCCATCACCGTCAGTAGGGACCCCTGCTCCCACCCCAGCCATCCTAGGACCCCCACTCCACGTCCCAGAACGGCTCCTGTCCAAGACCCCATTATTACGACGCCGTATTAAACGGAGACTAATTATATCGCTGATTTATTTCCAGCCCCGAAATAGACAAGCCTGTCATTACGACTGAGCTGAATGACGGTGAAATTTACAACGGCCACCGGTGAAATAGACAACCCGGCAGATGTGCAAATGCTACCGGCCACCTGTGAGGTTTTAACCCACTGGAGCCTACAGATACGGCTATTTTTTAAATTAATATGTATGTATTAACACAAACAGATTTTGACATATTATTATTTGCATGATTATCATTTACGTCGTTTTATGACATTTTACAAAATATATTGCACCCAACATAAACTTTGAATCACTGGAGCGTGGCAAAGTCAAATGAGGGTGAAAACTCTGAGAGATTCCGGATTCTTGGGGTTAAAATCTAAACGAGTTTACAAACTTAGGATACAATGGATTTTAATGGATTGCTTTTCTTTGTGAGACACGATGTTTTCCACTTTTGACAGCTGCTCGTGGCGAGTGCTTCACAATCATACCTCTACAAAGAGGAACTAAGTGCTAAATCTGGTATATGTAAATTTGAGTGGGTTCCTATTAGTTTTATTTATGTTCCCTAAATGTAGTAACATTTTTCGTAACCGAACCATTCTAAAGCCTGCATATATTATCTAAATTTGGCGATTTAGTGCGTGAGTGCGTGAGTGAGTGAGTGAGTGAGTGAGTGAGTGAGTGAGTGAGTGAGTGAGTGAGTGAGTGAGTGAGTGAGTGAGTGAGTGAGTGAGTGAGTGAGTGAGTGAGTGAGTGAGTGAGTGAGTGAGTGAGTGAGTGAGTGAGTGAGTGAGTGAGTGAGTGAGTGAGTGAGTGAGTGAGTGAGTGAGTAAGTGAGTAATCAATCAATCAATCAATCAATCAATCAATTAATCAATCAATCAATCAATCAATTAATCATTCAATCAATCAATCAATCAATCAATCAATCAATCAATCAATCAATCAATCAATCAATCAATCAATCAATCAATCAAACAATCAAGCAATTAATCAATTAATCAATTAATCAATTAATCAATCAGCCAGCCAGTCAATCAATCAATCAATCAATCAATCAATCAATCAATCAATCAATCAATCAATCAATCAATCAATCAATCAATCAATCAATCAATCAATCAATCAATCAATCAATCAATCAATCAATCAATCAATCAATCAATCAATCAATCAATCAATCAATCAATCAATCAATCAATCAATCAATCAATCAATCAATCAATAAATCAAGCAATCAAGCAATCAAGCAATCAAGCAATCAAGCAATCAAGCAATTAATCAATTAATCAATTAATCAATTAATCAATTAATCAATCAATCAGCCAGCCAGTCAATCAATCAATCAATCAATCAATCAATCAATCAATCAATCAATCAATCAATCAATCAATCAATCAATCGATCAATCAATCAATCACTCAAGCAATTAATCAAACATTCAATCAAGTAATCACGCAATCAAGCAGTATGACTTTTAATCTTTTATTATCGTCATAGGATCGAGCTCAGAGGCATAGACATCCTGAGCATGACCATGTATCATAATTCAGACCAAAGTAAATTTGTCAACAAGGAGCTGGACTGTCGAGGTGTTAGGATGAGAAAGCTAGACCGAACAGACTAAATTTTAGTAATTTCTGGAATGTTAAGATTGTTTGGGTATTTGGTACGGGCACAGACAGAGCGTTTCAGAAGATTTGGCTCACAATGGAGGCATCAGATGATCTCCACTCACTCTTAGTTTTTACACGGGAAATAAAAAAAACATATTTGAATATGTGGAGAGTACATGTTTTGAACAAACTCGGTTGGTTGTATACTATTTTTAAATGAATGCGATCTTTGACAGGAGGCAATGTGATTGTTTTGGAATAGGAACAAAACGACTAAAACATTGAGCCTTGGCTTCTCGCTATCAGGATAGATGTTGAGAAAGAGGTAGTTACAATTTTCAAATTTGTTACTCTCTACGGCAAATTGTTGGGCGAAGACATGTTTCCACAATCAAAATATAATACAACAAAATAACACAAAATATAATACAAATGTAGATGTAAATAATAAAACACAAAGTTAGTTATTAAATTATGAAAATAGCATATGTCGAGAAGAAAAATATAAATATTAGAGATGTGTGAGTTATCATCATGTTAATTATTACCAAGAAACTAATATATAGTTAACTATGCTTATATATAGAGAGAGAGAGTTAAACTTATGCGGGGTTTGAACTGCGTACAAATTCGGCGTGGTTCGATGTGTGTGATTCCATGAATATTATAGTATTGTATTGTATTGTATAACCATGATAACAGATTGCTAAAGTAAAATATGCCTATGACCTTGAAACACTGATCGATGTTGGGACTTAAACTTAACAAATCACCTACATTTCCAGTCACTTGAAAATGTGTTTCGCGGTGGCGAGATACAACTTCATGTGGGTTAAAAATTTAATTGAAAAGCTCAGTGCTCTAGCGTTAACATTATTGTTCAGCAAGGAAAAAAAAGTACATCTTGATAACACTCACTGCTAAATCTGCTATTAGTATGTGAATTGATTTAACCCTTTTCCTGCTAAGGTAATTTATTTATATTTTCACCCACTTGAAGTTGTGTCTCGCTACCGCGACCCACAACTTCAAGTGAGTGAAAATTACTAATATTTGTTAAATTTTAGAACAAATATTTGCATATCTCAATGCTTAAACACACGTTTTATTCCCAATAACAGTACTTTGATCGACTAATAAAATAGATTAAGACGACATAGTCGTGAACAGCAGGATAAGGGTTAAAACCTTTCGAAACGTAAATAGCCAAATTGAAGAAAATCTGAAGCCAAATATTTATTGGATAACGCGTTGTGAGAGGTTGGCATGGAATCTTCCTGCGATTACGCTGCCAACAAGTTATTATCAGTAATTCGGGATAATTTGATCACGTGTGCACTCGATCTGTTTCCGCTGGAATCTGACACAATAATCACCTCTTCACAAGTGGACGATATCCTAATGACGATCACGCCAACACGCGGACACCCTCCTGTCCATTCTATATCGTTACCTCAACACGTATGTCATTAACAAGCTTTATCTTCTTATCGTCGCACCTAAACATGCTAGACAATACACATGCAGAAAAAATAAAAGAAATTGAACATTATTTTGAATTACTCTAACATATCATTAAAAGTTTAACTTACCATTAGTTATTTAGTAAATGTAAAATGATTAATAGTATTTATACTTTATTCGTATCTCAATGCTCATAAATATTATATTTTGATTATAATATATAGAGCTGCAATGTACTGTACTGCACTCTAATGCGATGAACTACATTGCACAGCACTGCACTACAATGCATTGCATTGCACTGCACTGCAATACACTGCACTGTAATGTGATTTAAGGTAAATGTTTTAAAGCTATTTAGTATATTTTGTCTTTTTTGGTAACAACGATTTGGCTTGATAAAAAAAATGAACATACACAAAAATGTTACAAGTTTATATATATATGTCAATGACGGCATATATTTATAGACTTTATTCGCATCACGTGCGACATGGGTTGATTAGTTGACTTGGGTGCTTGACCGTCTACATAATGAGCGCTGACCACTTGAATCGTGCTGAGGTCACACCCTTTGCCAGCAACTCTCTGACAGTGTGCACCATTCACTGGACTGATCCCTCAGCCAAATATATATATATAGATTTGAAATATTTTTAGTTTCACAGATGTGGAAGTGTATATATCATCACACTAAATTTCATACATATCTAAATACAGAAAAATACGAAATACAATCCATACAACGTTATCCTCTTAAGTCCTGATATATGAATTCCCAGCAAACACGATACACTAACCCAATTCTGGTTTAATGCCGGGCCACCGTCTGTGACGCTGGCCCAACATTAAACCAGCATTGGGTTAGTGTATCGTGCTTGCTTGGAATTGTTTGCCCTGAGGGTTTGAGGCACCGTGGGGACAGGTTAGGGGTGTGGGCTGTTGAGGGTGGCGGAAGGAGGTGGGGAGAAAGGGCGTCATCCAGGCTTGGACACATCTCAGCAGGTGTCCCAAAATCAATTTATTTCCAAGTAGAATCAGCCGGATTTGCCTGACATCTAGCTTCCAGGGGCGGATCAGCAATCAACACTTTCTAATGATATCACGTCAAAACCCGTCAACAAATGAAATCAATCTATGTATCAATGTATATGCGCAATTATCATAAATACAACATTTTATTATCCCAAGTAGATATATATACTTCATAAACCATGTATACAAGAGTAACATGATGTGTATTCACAATCCTAAATTAAGAAGGATCTTACCTATTGACTAAAATCTTTCCAATATGGTTTATATTTATTGATCAATAGTAATGATCTGATATATCATCAGTTTTCAAATTCTGTACAACAAATCACACCATAGACGTTGACGGTGACCATGATAATATTATTTAATTATAGATAACGTTGTTTATACAGGTTTATGATGCTTGCACTATAAATCTTGTTTAGTATACCAATAATTACCATAAAACTTTGTGTAAAAAGG
Organism: Flabesymbios commensalis; assembly: GCA_964017125.1. Lineage (NCBI taxonomy): Eukaryota > Metazoa > Annelida > Polychaeta > Terebellida > Flabelligeridae > Flabesymbios > Flabesymbios commensalis. The sequence goes on along the minus strand of OZ024902.1, from coordinate 23,468,690 downwards.
CATGTTGCATAAGTCAACGTCTATTAGTGCACTGACATTTCTAATTATATAGACTGTTAACCCTTTGAGCCCTCACGATGCATTAAAACATCATTTTATATCCGTGAAAACAGATTTAATTTTCCTACAACTAGGGGTTTTAGAATGAAAATTTCCATGAAACTGGTTTACCAATACATTTATTTTTAAACCACATCAAATCATCTTCATCCACTACAAGTCGAGAAGTGCGACAGCAATTCGCGGCTTGTAGTGGGTGAAGATGACAATGGTAAACTCAGGCTTGAAAGGGTTAAAGGATGTAATATTATGATAAATCATTTGTCCATTAGTTGTCTGACATGTAGTTCTCAGGTGATGTGAATAACGCAGAACATCAACAATTATTCAGATAATATTTAAACTAACACATTTACAGAAGACACACTGAAAGTATATGCGAGTAATTTTATAATATTTCCACACTATTTCATTTGATGTCTCGTTTTCTGGGGATGTTATTTCACGCCTATCTGGGTCGTGTCAGATGGCGTGTAACCTGACCCTGAAATAGCGCTTCTCTCAGGATCAAACATTCTAGTCAGGTTCAAAATCACATTTATACTGGTCACATTTTATCTCTGTGTCAATTAACTCATTCAGCTTCAGCTATATTTTCAAATTTAAATAACTTTTTCAACAACTTGGAGCATTCTAAAAATATGTTAATAAAATCAATATTTAAAAAAAAATTATGGTCATAATTGGCGTATTTCAAACTATTACAAATTTATACTGGTCACATCCTCCACTTATCATGTTTATGTCGATTAACTCTTTGAGCACTGATGCCGACTACAATAGACATACTGTTTTTTTATCTGCACCTGCACAATGAATTGTTAAAAGTGAAATATGCTTTAAATCTTGAAACACTGATATATTTTAGAACTTATTTTCGCATATCACACAATTTAATTTTTCAATCACTTGTGGTTGTGGATCGCGACAGCGAGACACAACTTCAAGTGATTGAAAATTCAAATTGAATAGATCAGTGCTCTAAGGATTACCTCCTTCAGCTTCAGCTATGTTTTCAAATTTAATTAACTTTTTCAACAACTTGAAGCTGTGTGCGATACATCTAGTAAATACGAATTTCATTCTAATAATATGTTGAAAAAATCAATAATTTTTAAAAATTATAGTCACAATTGACGCATTTCAAACTCTTTCATATTTATACTGGTCACATCCACCTCTATATGTTAATTAACCCTTAAAGCGCTGAATTATTTTGTATAAACAATTTTTTTTTCAATTTGAAATTATCATAAATTTATCGGTCAGCTCTTTCATTTTTATTTGAATACATATACTATGGGTCCACGGCCATTATAAATATTTGAATTCATTCAGTGCGAGGACAATCTCTACTGTAGACGTCAGATTCTGACGTATAAAGACAGTCCCGCTCTGAAAGGGTGAAACCCTTTGAGCTTCAGCTATGTGTTAAAATTTAATTTTAGTTTTCAACAACTTGAAGTTGTGCGCAATACCTTTATTTAATACAGATTTCATTCCAATAATATAATATATAATATAATTAAAAAAAACATTATAATTATATAGTCACGATTGCTGCAGATTAAAATATTTGGGCATTATTCTCAAAAATGTGTATATTTTGAACATTACGTCAACCCTTTCAGCACGGTGATTGACTTTAGACGTGCGACTGACGTATATTCAAAGAATTATAACTAAGACATTAATGGTGATTTCAAAATAATGATACAAAAATTTGGCCTCTTGTTTATATAAATATATGTCAGCGCTTTAAGGGGGGGGGGGGGGCGGGGGCATTATATAAAGTGTATATTTATTTTGGCTTCCAATGATCGCCATCAAGAGATTATGCACTTGAAGTGTTGTTATTTATGTCATATATTACTTAGATCGATATCTTAGAAGTTATCAGTTGCCTTCTATTTTGTTTTAAATGTTTATTTAATAAAAGAAAATTAGGATTACAAATTATACTTCGAATTATAATATAAATTATGATATAAAGCGTAGTGCCTTTTTCACTTATTTGTATACCTTACTTTTATCTCTACATCAAAATGTGTACTTCCATTTAAAGTATATACTGGCACACCTAAATATATTCAAGGTTAGCCCTCCTTCTGTATGTATATGACTATTTAGAATGGAATGTTGACGTATCAACAATATTGTCATAATTGACTAGATATCTGATACAAAATAAACAATAAACAAAGTAGCTACAGATTTGATGTGCATATAATCTGGACCTCTGACATAGGACATACATGATATTGGACGTTTACTGTCTTAAACGACCGTAAGCATGCAACTTGCCAAAACCAGTATGTACAAAGTATGTGATTATAACATATTGAATACCACGGAACTATCATAATTTTCAGAAAATGTAAAATAACAAATCTAGTATGTTTTTGCTATGTTTTTTTTCTCTGTATGTTTGTGTAGTGAATGTTTGATAAATATATAATCATCGCTAAAAACACAAACTTTTTTAATTCACTTATGTGGTCCAGAGATACGTAAATTAAAAATACGTGAATTGTGATAAATCATAAATAATAATTACATGAGATATTTTAATTAAAATGATGTTTTAATTTACATATCGCATGTTCAGTTGCAATATAACATTTAAGACGTGTCCTTCATTATTCGACAAGTCACGTCAATGGGTAGTCGAAAGTTAATTTGATAATTATGTTAGTATGTGGTTGCTTAATACAATAATTATATACAGGAGTTTGTTTAATATAATAATTACACAGTAAGACATACATTTGGAAGATAAGATGGTAAATATATACATAAAATGGTCACCCTGCTGTAATAAATCATTCGTTGTAAGGGGTATAGGCCTACCTCACCAAGTGCGGTAATCCTAATATATAAAATTATAAGTTTCGTTATCACTAATAAATAAATGAAAATGCAACTTGATTTGTTATTTTAGTTTACAAATTATCAATAAAGAAATATGCACACACGGGTCATTGAACCGTCTCTGGATAAATACCGAATTAAATATGATTAATAATTATAACACGAATAATAAATACTTTATTTCATGAGGGTATAATAACAATGCATGCCACATGTCGACGTAAATGTAAAAAGAGAACAAATAATTATGTATGATGAAGTACATTATGATGTATTGACCCACTGAGCATTACTCCAATTAGTGCCAATTTGAAAACATCATAAGTGTCTTAGTTAGCTCTTTCTGTTTCATACATATGTTAAGGATCTACGGTAATATACATACTTTTACTATTACAGTACGAGGATCAACTTTAGACGTCATAATCTGACGTCTACAGACATCAGATTCTGACGCCTGAAGTCGATGACCAGCCCTGTAAGGGTAAATCAAATTTAAACATTTCCAGGTGCATCTATTGTCATCCAACTTCATCTTTTATATTTGAAATACTTACTGATAATTTGCAAATGAAAAATAATTGCCCGACTGTTAATGTACGGTACTAGGTTAGTTAGGAACCTGTTATCGCCTGTTGCACATTAAACCTTGAAACATCACCCTAGAAAAATAAATGTTCACCCACATGAAGTTGTGTTTCGCTTCCGCGATCCACAACTTCAAGTGGGTGAAAATTACTTGGATTTGTAATGATTTGTGACCAAACATTTGCAAATATTGCTGTTGAAACATACATTTCATTCATAATAGCTGTAATTTACCTGCTAATAAAACAGATTTAAAACGACTATAGGCATCTTAGCGGTTTAACCCTTTCACCACTGAAGCCCGTTTTTTTGTGCTGAATGCTATGGCATTCAGCACATAAAAATGGGCTTCAGTGGTGAAAGGGTTAAGGGTTAATGGCTTTAGATGAGCACACCACACGTTCCCATGTTATTGACATTAACAGCCCTCAATAAGCGTTCTATACGTGCCCATGCAAAGCATAACTATGTCAATAATATGAGCAATACTTTATATCAAGTTATGGATACGGGTGTTGACACGACATCGACTTTACTACCACAAGGGTTCTATATGTCCACATTAAATATATTCACATGCCATTGACTTTAGTGCAATAATATTTCTATAGTTGTCCATATCACACATTAATATACCCTCGACGTCTCCACACCACACATTGACATTGCGTCTTCCTGTTAGATTGATACGCATTCTCTCCTCTGTCTCTATTATTTTATTACTAGTTTTAATCCATTTAAGTACCGATAAATTTGTCACATTGTGCTAATTTGAAAATAATATGTGCAACAGATAATTTGCATACACGCACTTCATCATGTCTATACACACGATTTTTTTTTATCTCACAGTGAATAATTAAATTCGGCTATTTATTAAATTTACTTTTATTTTGCACATACATCAGAGTGTTTAAGAGTGTGTTTTATCACCACATAGTCAGCTAAGGACACTCTTAACAATCTGCTTATCTCGGATTTCAGAGGAAAAATTAGGTATTTTAACAATGTGATATTGCTGGTAAAAAAGCGTGAGAATTTAAGAAATTGTGACACTTTTTGGAAATTGAAGAGGTTTGAGCAGGTTATGTTGACCTTGGAGAAGCATATGAGCTGATGACGGATAAAGAAACGTGACCATGGCGACATTCAAATTAAAACTTTCCGAAAATGCTCAAAAAATAATCTCAGTAGGTGCTTTTTCGGTCAGTACCGGGGGAAACCGAAACACAGTTGTTTTAAGGCTGGCCTAACTTTACCTTTTACCCGCGATACCCGTCTAGCAGCTGACACACTGGCAAAAGGCTGAGCCACCACTGGGCTGATGTCGTAAATTGCCCGGACGATGGCTCGCTCGAGGCATGACCCATTAGGTTGTCATCGGATTCCCCCTTTTCCCGTCATTCCCATGCGATTCACGCTTCCGGGGTTTGATGAGCGAGACGATCGGGGTGTTACATGGACAAGCTATCACCCCAGGGTGCATGCCCAGTAAACGCGAGACATTGAACCAATGCTGGGTTAATGCTGGACCACCGTCGCAGACGGTGGCCCAGCATTTACCCAACATTGGGTCAATGTCTCATTCCTCTCCTATTCATATGGGGTACTCTATCCCGCTTACCCACACCCCTTGTACGGGGAGCGTGCGCACATAACATTATGTCAATTTTTTTGTTTTTCTAAAAGCAACACTTTTGATTGACACGGAGAACAAATTGTCTACCCTCACATTCACACAAATTACTTCAATTATTTCAAAATATTCACACTTTCACTCCCACTCGAGGTTTAATTGAGCCTGAATTTCTAGTCCCTCTGGGGGTATAACTGTCACCGATCCTCTCTTTTATTCGCGTTTCTCGGTGCGCCGGGGTGCTACTGTGTCGCAAAATGTAGACGTCACTGCCATGATGGATGAACCCAATTACGGCAACAAGAGGCGGCGCGTCGCAGCTCCTTTGAAGCTATCGCCGCCGCCGCCACTGCCGCTGCCGCCGCCGTAGTAGTAGTATCGTTATCTATCAAGATACTCGGCCGAAACGATACAGCCCCTTAAAATGAGGAATATACTGAAAAATATAGATGACATTAACTTTGCTGGTCACTGGTAAATACAATGGGAATAAATTCAAAATGTATGTATTTTCAGCGCCATGGAAGCTTTAAGTGTAGTATTTTGCGTATACATCTTAAAATAGGACACTCTATCTTCCAATTTTTGGTTCAAATTTTCAATCTTCCCCACCGCATATTTTTAAAATTTTCAATTTTGAATCATGAGTAGTAGTATTTTCTGCACATCACATCACAGAATCGCTGAAGCGATTCTGTGATGTGATGTGCAGAAAATTTTGTGAAGTGCATGCCCCAGCGCAGCCAGGGTTAATTGGCATTCCTACGGAGATAAACTGCTATTGTCCATACTTCAAAACTTTAACAAGTCTACCCGTTTCGCCCGCTAGTGTCAGTTACATACCGTTGAAGGCTGAGGTCTTCAACCGTTTGATGTCCACAGGCGTGTTAGACATTGTGTGTATCGTATTCAACACATTGTATTTGCCAATTAAACATTTATTCACTTGCATCACAGGTTTGATTTATTTTGTTTATATATTCTCGGACTGGGCAAATCTGGGCTCTTAAAATAAAATAAAATGTTTCAGCTATAATATGGACAATTCATGCGTTGAGTATAATCGTCCTAATGTAGTGTACTGTTATCTGTTAAGCAGTTTTCATAGTGTCATGATCGTCCTTATTAGATATGGCAGGCATTTGTATGGCATATACAATATGATATGCATATAATATATCAACAGTGAAGTATTCTTGTTTACATTGACCATTAGTATTGGTTTGTTTATACTTGGAATTATTCGTCAATGCTTTGATATTTTCATGTTAATTAGTTTTTAGTAATTCGGATATCATCGAAATTACAATCTATACGGATTTCAAGTAATTCTAAAAATAATTTCAGTTTGAGATTAGGACGGAAAAAAAATCATGTCAACGTTTATTTTTATTGATATGATTAACCTGTCTATAATAATCAATAGCCTTGTAATACTTATTGACAAAATATTCCATCAATACTAACATTTGAATTGGATTGATTTAGATCCGATGATCGTGAACTCCTTGAACCCTTGAGGTGCTGAATTTTGTTTGTTCAAATCATTGAGACTAAAGGGTTTTTTCTATTTGAAATCATCATAATTGTCTAAGTTACGTCTTTCCGCTTCGCTTGAATACTTATGTTACGGATATACGGCCATTATAAATATGTTTACTCCTGCAGTGCGGAGATCGACTTTAGACGTCAGAATTTGACGTCTGTAGACGTCAGATTTGATTTACATAAAACGCGATAGTTCAAGCTATTTTATAGTAACACTATATAAAAATTGTGATGAATGATTAAATGATGTTTGTTAATGACCAAAGAAACATCGTGATATTGCCCTTCTATGCAATTTTATTTCATTTCATAACTCTTGTTCGTGGTTTAGATGGGAGTTGCAGTCATCTACAAAAATATAGATATTATCAAAACTTTTTCGTAATGGCTGTGTTTTGAAAAAGCATCTTCCTTCTATTTTTTCGGGGCAATCCGGTTGACGACGTCACTGCATACAAACCTTGGTATGTTTCAGGCAATTCTATACGTCATTTGGCATGGGTATGTATAGTAACATAACGACTTTCAAATAGAAAAGTTTTAAAACATGAATAGTGGTGCAACACGTGTATATAGATAAGAATTAGGATTGGGTGCTTAATCATATTCCGTGCCGTACAACACACCATTTTGAATGATAATTTAACGAGCATATATTTAAAAAATATCGCGAACTGCCCCCTATCCTTTTCAGAGCAGAATAAATCCACTTCATTTTACTGCTCAGATTTCGAAAATAACCTCTGGACCTGAGAAGGTTAATGAGAGTTTCTGTTCGTTGCAGTCCACTCAGAGCACCAGCTGACAGTGTCGTCACCGAGACCCGCTTTGATGCTTTCTTCCCACTAAGTGACTAGTATTGTTACCTATGCTGCCGTGCAAAGACAAACAGCAGTAACTGCTTACTTTTCAAGTAAGCAGTTACTGCTGTTTGTCTTCGCACGGCGGTATAGATGCAATCAGGCGCGGGTTTACCTTGATGACTGATGAGATATGTGATCGACCCCCTCTAAATAACTCACTTAACCTGATCTGTAAGATAACCAAACATTTTTATAACAACATATTTTCTAGTATTTCTTTAATACGAACGCACTTGTTGTCATGTGTTGCAGTCTATAGTTTAAAAATGTGAATTATTGTATTTAGTATACAAAAAGGTCATCGAAAGTCAATGCACGCAGTGTAACACAGTTATCCAAAATTAGACAATATAATCTCCGCCATGAAAGGGTTAATGTCAACATGACCCTTTAGCGGCTATGTCTATGTATGTACAACATATCTCAATTGCCTAATGACTCATTTAATACATAAACATGATACATAGAATATAAGGTTATTTCAAGCCAACAGAATATGATATTTAAATATCAAGTTATAAGTATGTTTTCCATATTTTCAGCACTGCAAATAATAGCAAAAATACCAGTTGAACCATACGAACACACTTGTAACAACGTAGAAAGTAAAGTGTTAATTGCACTAGTTTAAGCAGAATTGGTGTTCAAGCAGAGGAAATTGTAATGTCTAACTTAAAGGTGCCCACATTGCTAACATCAATTTTTAACATGTAAGCTAGAAGACAAGTGTCACTAATTACCAATCGCTAGCAGCTCCTAAAACGTGATTTCAGTACTCAATTAAAGATTATAGAGCACTTTATTTCTACATGGTGTAAACAAACCATTAGCATAACACATCACAGGTCCAGCCCATACCTTTAACCTGACATCCGATAGAATGATCATGCATCATACTAATCAGAGCTGCATGATCAGTTCGCTAAGTTTAATATAAATAAGTAATATTATCTTACACTGCTACAATATATATGATTTTTACATGAGTTAATGATAATAAAAGGACTTAGTTGATCTAAATGGAAAGGCATTATTTAACAATGCGATACATTATCAAAGCCGTGGACAGACCTGTGGGTGCGACAGAATATTTCATTTCTGCTCTAGTTTACTGTAAATACTGTGATATTGAACGTTTTTCATCATACTATATTTCTTGCTTACGTCAAACTTTTGACAATATCCTGCCACTAAAATATCACCATAATGACACACACAGAAGTATCAGATACTAGTAATTGTTAAAACATGTTGAAACATGTCTTGAAGTGTCAAGTGAATTGAAATTAACAATATTTTTTTTCATAAAAGTCGCAACAAGTCTCAGAAGTGAATATAAAGGGTTGAGAACAGTATACAATTTGCCAATGTCTGTGCGATTGGTGAATACGGCGTAGCTATCTGGCGATTGTGTTCAAATATGCTGGCGACCTGATCACAGTGACGTTTCAAGCACTCCAGATTCTAAATAGTTAAAATTGTTATATATAACTATGCCTATTTTAACATATGCAGAATATAATCATTTTTATATTGCCCATATATGAGAAGCTAAAATCAACCTTTACATTGTGAGAAATGTTTTTATCTGGTCATTATGGGAACAAATATTATCAGGATATCAAACTACTATCGACAATGGGGCGTATATGTGAACTGGAACTTTCAATGTTGCCATAAATGAACATTTGTGTAAATATAATGTGACAAAATAGGTGACGTTCATCACAGAAAAGGCCCTATTTACACAATTGTTATCCCCATTTAATAGCGAGAAATAGAAATATATCATATAAAAAATGAGTTTAAACATGTTTAAAACTAAAAAATTATAATATAAACTGTTTTGAAATGTAGAGTGACACAAATTAAACATATAATTTCAATTTGGGTACCTTTAACTTACTGAACATGACAAGCTGCTAAATGTAGGTTACCATGGGTACAAGATGGATGAAAAAACAGGTATGCCACGAAATCACTGCGCAGAGTAATCTGTTTTACCCTAATAATATATCCAGTTGTAATATAACGAATGCAATATCCAGACCACCCTATTTGGACTTGTAAACGTAAATTAATGCATTGTTCAGCCTTCATAGCAACACTTTTGCGAAAAGTGATCTTGCATACTTGTAAAATAATGATACCTCTTCGTGTAAAACTTCAAATATAACAAGAAATTTATAATTATGCATATCTGCAATAACTTTTATGACTGCCATTTCAAAATAAGTGTACCACGAACATTTACCCCAAAATAGAAAACTATTGGCCATGCTTGTCCGTCCGAAAACGAGTGAAGGAGTGAGTGAGTGAGTGAGTGAGTGAGTGAGTGAGTGAGTGAGTGAGTGAGTGAGTGAGTGAGTGAGTGAGTGAGTGAGAGAGTGAGTGAGTGAGTGAGTGAGTGAGTGAGTGAGTGAGTGAGTGAGTGAGTGAGTGAGTGAGTGAGTGAGTGAGTGAGTGAGTGAGTGAGTGAGTGAGTGAGTGAGTGAGTGAGTGAGTGAGTGAGTGAGTGAGTGAGTGAGTGAGTGAGTGAGTGAGTGAGTGAGTGAGTGAGTGAGTGAGTGAGTGAGTGAGTGAGTGAGTGAGTGAGTGAGTGAGTGAGTGAGTGAGTGAGTGAGTGAGTGAGTGAGTGAGTGAGTGAGTGAGTGAGTGAGTGAGTGAGTGAGTGAGTGAGTGAGTGAGTGAGTGAGTGAGTGAGTGAGTGAGTGAGTGAGTGAGTGAGTGAGTGAGTGAGTGAGTGAGTGAGTGAGTGAGTGAGTGAGTGAGTGAGTGAGTGAGTGAGTGAGTGAGTGAGTGAGTGAGTGAGTGAGTGAGTGAGTGAGTGAGTGAGTGAGTGAGTGAGTGAGTCTATCAATCAATCAATCAATCAGTCAATCAATCAATCAATCAATCAATCAATCAATCAATCAATCAATCAATTAATCAATCAATTAATCAATCAATCAATCAATCAATCAATTAATCAATCAATCAATCAATCAATCAATCAATCAATCAATCAATCAATTAATTAATCAATCAATCAATCAATCAATCAATCAATCAATCAATCAATCAATCAATCAATCAATCAATCAATCAATCAATCAATCAATCAATCAATCAATCAATCAATCAATCAATCAATCAATCAATCAATCAATCCAACAATTATATCACTTTTTACGCTCTCTACTCCCCCAGAATAACCAATATCATAAGCGCATCATAATCGAATAGATGCACTATAATGATTGAAGTAAAAATGTCATGGTTCCATAGGTGCAGCAACAGAGGATGCCCTGAATCCATTCCTTTTTGTAACAGATGAATAAAACGTTTTTTGGTGCCAGTGAAACAAAAGTACCTGCAAGAAGTTAGCATGGGAAGCTATCGTACATAAGTTAAAACTGTATTACTGCAGATATGTTTTACTGACTAGGCCTACATTCATGACTATTCTGTGCACTCTGCAATTGTGCATTGTCCCTCTAAGCAATGTTTCAAGAGAAGTTGAATATTGTCTATTGATACCAAAACGTTGTTATATATATTATATTCTACGACTGGGTCAGATTTTAATCAATATTAATATTATCATCCCGTCCTGTTTTCTGTATATGTTGTTGACTGTAGCAGAGAGAAGTGTCATACCTCCCACGTGTGGCTGCGTGACAATGGGTGATTCGGTTCACCAAGTCAGATACCGTGAAACATTGCCGTGTCCATAATTATGATTATTTCCCCATTTGGCAATGCTGTGACTAAATTTAACTTTACAAAATAGAAGCCACGTATTAGTTTCGGCGCGCGTCAAGTTCTCCTCAGAGTACCATTCCGCCATGTTTGATCTAGCGTGTTTATCAAGCTATATACGACACCTTTAGAATTATTACATTTTAAAACATACATATTTAAAACAGAAAGCGAAGTAATTAAACGTCCTGAGAGTTGTTGACAACATTTATATGTTTATTTTTTTGTTTGACTTCGATCTACAGGATATGGCACAACAATATACATATTTTGGTTACCAGGGGTAATACGTGTGAAGCGCACAGAGCATTGTTTATGCGCTATTTAGGATATGTCCATTATTTTTATTATTCTTAATATTCTTATTATTCTTAATCTTATTGTTCTTATTATTATTATTATTATTATTATTATTATTCTTCTTCTTATTATTATTATTATTATTATTATTATTATTATTTTTATTATTATTATTATTATTATTATTATTATTATTATTATTATTATTATTATTATTATTATTATTATTATTATTATTATTATTATTATTATTATTATTATTATTATTATTATTATTATTATTATTATTATTATTATTATTATTATTATTATTATTATTATTATTATTATTATTCTTCTCCTTCTTCTTCTTCTTCTTCTTCTTCTTCTTCTTCTTCTTCTTCTTCTTCTTCTTCTTCTTCTTCTTCTTCTTCTTCTTCTTCTTCTTCTTCTTCTTCTTATTATTATTATTATTATTATTATTATTATTATTATTATTATTATTATTATTATTTCCATAAGATAAAAGGTATATATTATAGACTTATAACTATGTGCAATTATGTTGCTGTAAATAAGCAAAAACACAAGAGAGTTAAATACCCTTACATAACGTCAATACTCATGATACCAAGGATACTGGAGAGCAAATACAAATTATTGACGCACAATTTGTGAATCTAATTTAAAAATGGTGTGTAACACGTGTGTACATACATCCGGGAACAGGGTGTTCAAATAAATATTCATCTCACGTAGATCCTGAGTCAGTACAAGGCACAAGGCTACATCTACTCAGAGAGATGCTGGGTTTCGCCCTCAGCCATAAACCCTGACAACACTGAATTATTTTGATATTTTTAACCCTTATCCTGCTGACTATTGTCGTTTTTAATCTGTTTTATTAGTCGACCAAATCAATGTTTTTGTGAATGAAATGTGTGTCTCAACAACAACATTTGCAAATATTTGTGCTCAAAATAAACAAATATGGGTAATTTTCAGCTACTTGAAGTTGTGGGTCGCGGTAGCGAGACACAACTTCACGTAGGTGAAAATTAAAATAAATTAACATAGCAGGATAAGGGTTAATATATAGGAAGAAAATGTGGCACCATCATGATTCATTATACTATAAGAGATGCGTTCACATCTGGAAGATAGGTAATCCAAACACAAATGAACAAACATTTGCTGAATATTTCTCATTTATGCCTACGGAATAATGGATAAAGCGAAAATATAAAAGAAGATGCATAAGATTGTCATCCTGTTTGTAGATCTAGATGCGTTTTTCTAGTCCTCTATGTTCTCATCCCCCCTCCCTCTTGGCTTCTTGCATTAATCAAGATGTAGTGCTATGCATTACATAGGCCTACTATATTCTGTTCTTAAGCAAACGTTCAATATGGTTTGCATCAGCTTTGAATAAAACATATTTTTCAAATAAATTATGCCATTAAAATGGTTGTATCCAAAGGGGGAACTGAATTGACATGTGATTCAGAATCTAGGAATGAGAGTGTGCGACCCCTCCATGAATTAATGTTCAAGGATCATAAACTGTTGGAGGGGTGGTTGTCATTTCTCTACAGCTAGCTTTATAAATGGTGTCTAAACATAATAATTTACTATTGCCTGATCTCACACTTACATCATAGATCATAACCGCCCTACTCTGCGAGGGGTGAACGCCTCGACCCCACACCCTCCTCAACCTCTCCTTACTCACTAGAGGTCGTGGACGTCGTGGGAGCCATGTTTTGTGGCGTGGCCCCAACAAACAATGACACATTGACCCAATGTTGTTTTATTGTTGTGCCAGCGTCGTAGACGGTGGACCAGCATTGAAACAACAGTGGACCAATGTCTCGTGTCCGGCGGGGTCCGGATTTTGTATCAATCATTCATCTCATGCGACCTTATGCGAGCGATAATAGAAGCAAATATGTGTGCTACATGCACAGCCCGTGTAATGATGTCACCCCTGGCCCCTGTTCCCCCACTCGCCTCTATAGTTTCCAGGTCCACCACGTGGACAGATTGTACGGATACCCTCATAGTATGACCTTGAATGGACAAGGTGACCTCTGTGCCCTATTGACAATTAATTGTTTAGCAAGACTGAGTGGTCAGTCCTTCTGGCCATTCAAAATAAGCACAAATACAGCTGTTGCTTTTAAATAATTGGTTGGTTGGTTTGCTGGCTGGCTAGCTGGCTTGTTGGCATACTGGTAATAGTAGGCTAATATAATTTTTTTAATAAGTATACAAAAAAACGAAGAATAATCACATCTTTGCTAAATATGAGTATCCAATGGTCGTGAATTCCATGAAAAACGTTATCAAACACATAAAAATGAAATTTCTCATTTCGCCATTAAAATGCTTTCTCTGCCAAGTAATCATATTAAAGCTTGTGTACCGAAAAATAAATTATCAACCGTCTATTATTTTTACGAAAAAAATAGACCTCATTCGGATCTATGGGATTTGAAAAAGTGCGACTTTTTGCTTGCAGTCGAATTCTCTAAGGTGTATTTTTTTTAATTCAACCTCCATAATTTGATTGATCAATAAAATTATGTTAGATGTTTTATATCGTAGCCGTGAATGTTTAGATCAACCTGAATTCTACCATATGGAGTTCTTAACTTATGTTCTACAAAATATCGCAACAAACAAACTGATGTTTTCTGGAAGAAACACAAATGACCCTGTGTGATTACGTAACGAAAACTTAAACTTTTGAAAATATTTTTTGATGTGTTGCTTTTAATTATGCGAAAGCACTGTAGTGAGCTAAAATATGAATGTTGTGGTTACCTTTATCACATTTATTTTGTACTAGGTCGCTTGTGAACAGTGTAAATGCCGTTACGTAATCACAAAATTCACCGTTACGTAATCACAAAAATGACAAATATTATGCACTTATCATGTAAGTTCCCATATTATTCGTTCTGTGTTGCCATAGTACCCACAATGAGCTGCATAAGGTGAAATATGAGTGTTGTGCATATAGTTATATCAATATTACTTTGTGTAAGTTATTTCGAATCTGAGAGAGTAGTGGGCATTACGAAATCACAAAAATCACTGTTATGTAATCACATACATGACAAGTAGGTCACAATATGTCAAACAGAGATTGTGTTAATTCTGATCTAAAATTAAAATATTGTGTAATAAAATGCGTTTACATACAGAGGTCAGATATAACCTATGTCTTTTGAGACGGGTAAAATCTTTCAATTTATTTCATGATTGAAAATTAGGTCAAAGCGGCTATCTTGAATTTTCGATTTTAAAAACAAAAATTGAAATATACTAAATAAGTCCAAAATATTGAATTAAATATTATTATTAACGTTTTGGAGCATGTGTGAGTCCAATCAAAATAAATAAAATACATTTACAGTGTAATGGCGGCCATATTGGATTTGTCCAGTTTTTAAATTGTTAAAATTATTCTATTTTGTACAAAATTATATTTTACTGGAAAATTTGCAATAAAACACATATTAACCTATGTTATTCAGAATGCATAGGCCTACTGTAAGGTTTTTACATCAGATGGAGAAAACAAAATAAATTGAGCTCAATTAGTTATTAAGTTATTAGCTTATCAATATTATATAGTAAGCTACTAAACACCACTAGTGATTACGTAACGCACGGAAATGTGATTACGTAACGATGGTATTTATTCATATGAAACATGTTAGTGAGCAATTTTGTTAAAAAATAAAATTGTGTTTCTTGTATTCTACAATAGATTAATTACAATAGAAGACTAAAAAAGTTCTTAATTTCTTTCATATTGCAGCTGTTTTTTTAATCGGAAAAATAACACATTTTTACGCTTCCATTTCTATGTGATTACGTAACGGGAATCCCAGAGGTTGTTACTCCTTTATGGGCAATGAAACTGGTTGATGCATGCTGTAGTATTGATGAGAAATGTCATATCATGTCATACGTGTATATGAGCAAAATACAGCTTGTAATGCCTTCAGGCAGTGCGAGTTGAAATCGCAAAAAATGTGTTCAACTCGTGATTACGTAACTCTGGAATTCACGTGGAACATCTAATCGTGTAGTATTAACAATATATATGCCTCTTGCCTTGTATTATATATTCCCGGTAATATGTATGTCCATATCATACTAATATTTGGCATAGATTTGGGGTCATATTGGAAATCACAACTGATGAATAAACTTGGAAAATACTGCAGCAGTGCAAATACGGAAATGTGATGTCGTAATTCATAAAAATACTTAAACTGTTTCTACATCTTCTTATAATAATTATAAGTTTTATAACGAGCCATCGTCTAAGAATATAACGTGAAAGTTAATATTAATCTTAGTGATATTGATCAATTACTCTAACAGCGAATTTTATAGCTCAGCATTAAAACTCTGCAAAATGCAAGATGTAACAGTGGAAATACACATGTAAGCAAAAATGTACACCTTTAACACTTATGAAGGATGTAATAGACTTTTTAAGTATGTTTCCTTTTTGCCAAAGGTGCGATCAACCGAACCATTTAGAAAGGAATAAGATTGAATAAATTGGAATGGCTACTTTTTTCTTGGTCATTTTACACATGTACTTTTTACATCATTATCTATTATTTTAACTTATTTGCAAATGCATTACTAGCATCAAAGAAATGAAGCTCTAGTCTGTATGACACTTTTAACATGATATAAAATATAGGGTAGAGAAATTGTAAATTTATCACTGTTGTGTACACATATATATATGTATATTTCCAAATGTGCATGTACGTTTTCTGTAATACAAATATATTTGGTTCACTATATTAATGATTCAGTGGTAACTAAAATTAAAATAAACACATAACAAGATAACTTTCTATGCAAGGCTATACTTCCAGATTTTTTTTACATTATCACTATGTTTCGAAACATTCATTTGCTTACTTAATTTACAAAGCTTTTCTGCTACTTACCAACATGTATCATATATTGCTAACTAAATTAGGCTCAAACTGGAATATCGCTGTAAGGACAAAATCTTTGGGACAAACAGCGATTGCCAACGCGACCATTTACCTGTTTACATGCAGTTGAGGTGCAGGCAGTTAATGTGATAATGTCCGTGGTAACATCAGGTGTGACAAAAAGGCACATAACCACTGACAAAGTAGAACAAGCACGCAACCACAAAAATACCCCTTGAAACCTAAGATCATTCTTGTGAAACTATTTGTAATGTAACTGCGCAGCCACGCGCATAAAAATATCAGGAAAACTAAATTTATCACAAATAGTCTGATAATTTCGATCGGTGGTGATAATCATCTTATATAATAGTCAGAAGAAGTAATGTATTGTAGTATATAATGTCAGTATATACAAACAATAATAACTGTGCATAAACAGTTCTCCAAACTGGTAAAAGGTATGGGGTGTACAATACTGCATATGGTACTGTGCATTTATAGAACCCATGAAGTCATTCGAAATAAAAGTAGGGCATAATCCCGGCTTCGGGCTTCCTTCTGTCGCGATATTGTCATGATTGTGCATAAAGCGACGTAAAGCAATATTCACTGCCATCATGAAGCTAACATAGCTACATAGTTATACACTGGACATTGACTATATTTAGCCCTTTCAGCACGAGGACCGTCTTTATGCGTCAGAATTTAGATTCCCGCACTGAAAGATTTAAATATTTATAATGACACATAACACAGGTATGGAAATGAAAGGGAAAGAGCTAACTAAGACATTTATGATGGTTTCATATTGAAAAAACGCTTTGGTCTCCATAGCTTAAACACACATATTTCCGCGTTGTAAGGGTTATAAGTGACTGGAGGCACATTTGATCAGTAGTGTTTCTCATTGAGGTGTGTGTGTCGCATTGTCCTCGGTGGCTAGGTGAGTCAATGAGGCATGCCTGGAGAACGTCCACGCTAGAGGTGACGTGTTGATGACATCCAGCGCGTCCAAGTGCCGGACATAGCGAGCCCTGTGTCAAACAACCGCATATTATAAGACATCTACATGTCTGTTCTAACGCCAACTGTGTGCGGCTAAGACAAACAGCAGTAACTGATCACTTGAAAAGTATGCAGTTATTGCTGTTATACAGCAAAGACAGACAGTAGTAACTGCATATTTTTCAAGTAAGCAGTTATTGCTATTTACCTTTAGGAAAAGAAAAAACAGCAGTAACTACTCACTTGAAAAGTATGCAGTTACTGCTGACTGACTTATGTACACAGATGCACACAATTTCCTTACCAGACGTGTCGAAATACTTTCAGTCCACAGTCCAGTCCAATAAATTTAGGGACAAACTCACTTGGTTTGCGGTTTTCCAAGTACGACTTTCCTCTGCTTTGCAAAGGCACACTTTCTCATCCCCAGGTCATAGGCGTCCATGTTTGAGGAGTATTTCTGAAGAAGCCCCAGTCCCCCCTGGCATCGCACGGGTTAACGGTCCGTATAATGAACAATAATAACAAGGAGACACTTCAAAAAATCAGCGTCGGCACTTCTACCGCTGTGCGTCCCCATAAGTTACCCTGAGTTGTAAAGGCACGCGTTCGTGTGTCTGCGGGGAAATGTCACTTGACCCAAACCAACGCCAGACGCTGGCCCTAGTTATGCTGGTTTAATGTTGGGCCAGCGTCTTTGACGCTGGTCCAACATTAAACCAACAAAACTATAACATCTTAATCACTCTAAGTTGAACTTTCAGTTCTCTCGTACAGTTTTTATCTAATGCAGCTGAAAAAAATGGAATTTTAGTGCTGGATATATGCTTTGTCTCAATACAAGAACTTGCGTTTCATTGATCATTACCTTTTACATGTAACACCACGACAATATGCCAAAATTGTAAAAAAATTGGAGATAAATCAGTCAAATGAGCAATATCAACCCATATGCAAATTTACCTTCTTGATTTCTATTTCCTAATAATGATAATTTCACTGCAAATTGAATAGTAAAAAAGGCAAGTACAATACAAAATAATGTAAAACAAAATAATAGATCTAGTTAATTAAATAATGTTGATATGTAAAATCAATTAATTATTGAATAACCAGTCAATATATAATATCATATAGTTTGACAAACATTACTGTTATTTAAATATGTTCCTAGAGACTTATATTCGTTCTTCCTTAGTTGAGAAGTGTTTAGATTTCGCAAGACTACTACTTACGTACTTACGTAATTATTAGTTAGCATGATTATTTTCAATATTACTGTCATAAAGACTTGTACAAATGCGACAAGTACATGTTCACACACTTTTAATATATAAACCATAGTATTAACATGACCAAGCTGTATAATTAGTATTATTATGGTGGCTTCCAGTATTGTAGAACTATTATTATCGTTATTAGGCTCAGTGCCATCATCATATTGTTGCAAGCATACGTCCCACAAAGAACTGATAAGTTGGATCAGTGCCAGTTAAATGTTGGCCCAGCCTCATAGACGCTGATACGACATTTAACCAGCACTGGATCAACTTCTGGCGTTGTCTAGGTAGTTACCATTATGTTCATTATTTTTAACAACACAGTATTGTTCCCCAGACATAAGTCGACCACTGGTTCTAACAATGTATTGTTCTATTTTTATATTTTTAACTCCATAATAATTGTTTAATTGTTAATCATTGTGCATAGATAATAATTGGTGCATATCTTTACTATTATACTAGTTTCAATTCGATTAACCCTTTAACCCCAAAATATTCAATCTGAATTTTCACCCACTCGAAGTTGTGTCTCGCTGACGCGATCCACAACTTCAAGTGAGTGAAAATTATTCAGATTTGACAAAATGGAGGTCAACTGTTTTCAAGTATTGCTGATTGATGTCACATTTTAGCTCTAACATGTTTAAAAGGTGGTACTTAATGTGCTAATGAAAAGCGAAAACCCGAATATATGCGGCACCGGCGGTTAAAGGGTTAATATAATGTCACTGCCGTTTGCACTTGTATTTAGAAACACGTTTAAAAGTGAAACACATTGCACCATGCAATAAAAGAAAAATCATATGATTTTAAAATTTTTATGGGATGCCTTGTATTTTCTAGCCTTAGAAATCATTATTATACATGACATTCAGAGGTAGGATTTTGTTGTTCAGAACACCATACCACTAAACAACATAAAGATTATCGTGACTTTCTCGCGTTCCCATTGAAAAGTTAGGAGCATCTTCAACTCTGAAATTTAAAATCTGAAGTCAGAAGTATGCAGTTACAAATACTCTTCAATTGCAGCATGTGTTAACCTCGATGGTCAAGTAAACAGCATACAATATTTATTCTCTTGAAGTTTCCTATATCTGTTTATGAGCCATTTCTATAGTTCTTAAACGCCATAACTAATATCACCATATTATTGAATTTAACACTTGTTAATTATGAACTATTTTCAATGTAAATGGTTGCATCTTATTTTGTATCGACTTAAATAATTTAGTTCACGCCATAATGCACGCGTCTCAAATTAATTATTTCCGAGTATTATCTACCATGTTTTTATAACATAAACAGTGATTTTCTATAACAGTCACTATTATTATACTACTACATGACTGAATGACTGACATGTGATCAAGCAAGATAATACTTAAATGTAGCCAAATTGTATTCGCTACACATGTGAAGGGGGGGTGCTAGTACAGATTTAATGGGGATAAGCACAATTTACTGGATTTGTTATATTATTAAAACGTTAGGTTCAGGGTATACCGGGGCCAACTGAGATACTTTTCTCATTTGACGCTTTCCTGCGGACAATAAAAAAATATCTTAAGAATTTAAAGGGGCCATATCTATTCAGAACCATTTAGTTCACTTTCGATAGATCAATATTGTTGAGTGAGGACTTAGGGGCTGACTCAGATACTTTTTTGTCCTCTTTAGTATTTTCTAAATATTAGAAATAAATGGGATGAAGTATGGCTTTCTGTCCCTAATTTAAATAACAACTGAATGACGGAGGTAATACAATTTGTTGATCTCGTCATGTGACATGCTCAGCCACTCTTTCGTTGTACGGGGGTAGAATACCAAACTTCCAACACATTTTAGACGTTGCGCTCGTGTAATATAAAGGTCTCCGTGATGCCACATTTTACCTATTGCCCATCTCTGTGCATAATAGAATGACGAGACAACTACCTGTAACATTATGTTTTAAGTCGTATTTATCTCCCCGTAACTGAATATAACAAAGTACAGTTTAAAAATATATAATCTAACTTTGCCCTTTTTGCTACATTTCCTCTTACTCTGTTAGTGTCCGTATGATATATAATGGAACTTACATACCCGTTCTCCATCTATACAATGTAAAAAAGTGGTAAAGTATGGTATTCTACACCACAACCAATGAAAGGTCGGCACAGCCTGTCACATGACAAGATCAGTCAATCACCGTATCATTCAGTTATTTTTT
Source organism: Flabesymbios commensalis (assembly GCA_964017125.1). Lineage (NCBI taxonomy): Eukaryota > Metazoa > Annelida > Polychaeta > Terebellida > Flabelligeridae > Flabesymbios > Flabesymbios commensalis. Next base: position 23,447,619 of record OZ024902.1, on the reverse strand, counting down.
TATAAAGGGGGTAGAATACCATACTTAGATCAGCTCTTTTAGTTCCTCTCACCGCTAATCACGATTACAATTGTCTAACCCTTTAACCGCCAAATTATTCAATTTGAATTTTCACCCACTTGAAGCTGTGTCTCGCTGACGCAATCCACAACTTCAAGTGAGTTAAAATTATTCAGATTTGACAAAATGTAGGTCAACTCTTTTCGAATCTTGCTAGTTGATGTCACATTTTATCTTTAACATATTTATATTGTGTTACTTGATGTGCTAATAAAAAATAAAAACCTGAATATATGCGGCACCAGCGGTCAAAGGATTAAATCAGTTTCATAAACCGATCAAATAATTGAATCCGTGTGTCGAAGTCTACCTGTTACGTCATAATAACTGATTGACGGGTGGGGATTTGAATCTTGATTGATAACAGGAATTAAATTTTTGTTTAGCCCTTAAAGCGCTGAAATAAATGGGGGGTTTTCAATTTGAGAATTCATAAATGTCTTAGTTAGCCTTTTCCGATTTTTTGAATACCTATGTTATGGATCTACGACCACTAAAGATATTTTAATTCTTAATGTTCGGGGATCGACATCAGACGTCAGATTCTGAGAACTTAAGTCGATCCTCGCGCTGTAACGTTTAATATCAAGATTTAAATTAAACAAATATGACTATTATATTCTTTTAACATATCATGTTATTTTCGTTTCTATATTTGGCTGTGTATAATTATTTATTTAATTATTGGTTATAATTTTTTCAAGTGGAAATTTAAGCAACATAGCGGGTAAAAGGTTATTTATTGGCGCTATATTCTGTTAGTGTTAGAGTAACCCTAAATAAAGTTAACTTATTTAATTGTACATATACATTTATTATAAGATAAACAATTTTAACCTGGTCGGCTAGCTGGTTGACCTTACCATTTTGGGAACACAATTATGCTGAAGATGATACGGTGTTTCTGGGTCAAGATCAAAGCATTCACGCCGACTTCTAGGTCACTACAGACACCAGGAATGTCACGTGGTGAACAATGCCTGATTCTAAACTGGAACCTACCAAAGGATCTCTGTTTGAAGCTGAGATCATAAACTACAATTTCCTGCTTTTAAAATTATCTATCGCGACCTGAGGCTTATTGAACACAGAAAAAACATCCATCTGATAGGAATGTTCGATCTGTAATAATATCCAGTAATTCCGCAATATGAATAAGTTGAGATAACTAGGATTTAATTCGTTGATTGAGTGGAGAGGGTGGTCATTGCCCTCACTAAGGCAAACAGCCGTAACTGCTAACTTTCAAGTAAGCAGCTACTGCTGTTTGCCTTCGCACTGCTTACCATGGCTTCAGTAGAGGTCATGAAAGTGACCATTGATGACAGTGTGGACCAGAACACCGCACAGCACCGCTACTTACTGTACCACACATGTACTTACCACACATTCCACGTCCTAAAACTGTTGAAAGGTATGGAGTGTGCAGTGTGTTATTGAGAACCATAAAGAATCATTGAAAACATTATTTTAGAGAGAGACATAGTCCCAACCGCTCGCTTCCCGCTGCCGCGATATTGCCACCGTGTGTAGAAATCGAGGTAAATCAATATTTTCACTCACTCACTCACTCACTCGCTCGCTCACTCATATGGGTAGATGCAATATCTATTTTATTATAAATGTTCGTAATTTGTTTGTGTTCTATTATTGAAAGGATCCACAAATCGCCCACGGGAGACAACAGTACTGTGGCTTACACAATAATGCATTTATGCTACTTCGCTTCAAACCATTTGTGCAAGTAAGATTGAAAACATCTATGCAAGTTCAGAAAACATATATGTAAGTACACTTAAAATTTTTTATGAAAGTTCATTGTAGGCCTATGCAAGTACGAAAATTTTTATGGAAGTTCAGAAAGTATTTATACAAGTACGATTGAAAACATTTATGTAAGTTTAGAAAGCATTTATACAAGTACGATTGAAAGCATTGATGCAAGTTCAAAAAACATTTCCCATTCCTTCGTTTCGCAGTTCCTTCTTTCATTTCTCGCTTTCCCTATGTTCCTTTATCGATTTATCCTATTCTCCCGCAATTCTGATCTTCCTTTTCTTTGATCATTTATTTTTTTCATCCTTGTATTCATTCTTCCCTTTCTTCCCCTATCCATCCGTCATTTCGTCCTTCCGTCCTTCCTTATTTCCTTCCTTTATTTCTCCCTCTCTCTCTCTCTCTCTCTCTCTCTGTCTATGTTCTTATGTCAGCTGCCTCTCTTCGTTCCTTATTTAATCTTTCTTTCTGCAAGTTTGCTTTGCTTCCTCTCTCCATCTCTTCCTCTACTATTCTTTGCCCCTCCCTGTCGCCATTCTTGTTTTCTTCCTCTCCCCATTCCTTCATTCCTCTCTACATTACTTCCTTCTTCCCTTCTTCCGTCCCTTTCTTAATTCTTTCCTTATTCTGTTTCCACATACCTTGCATAAATGTGACGCGCCACGCGAAAAGGGCCGTGTAGTCAAAAAAGTCAAAATCGATTTCATAGTTGATATAATAGCCGTGATCTTCCTGTTTCGATAACTGAAATAATTAATAAAATATTCCTGACTTTTTATTTTATGAGATTTTTAATATTTTAAAATTAGTTATGTAATCATTAAATTTAAATTGTAAATTACGTCATAAATAATTTTACAAAAGGCGCGGGGAGGTACCTTTTTCGCATGGCGGGTCACTAATGTTTTAAAGCGTCTTGCATGAATATTTTTTGAACTTGCATAATTTTTTTCTGAGCTTGCATAACTATTTTCAATCGTACTTGCAGAAATGCTTCCTGGACTTGCACAGATGTTATCTTATCTTGCATTAATGTTTTCTGAACTTGAATAAATGTTTTCTGAACATGCATAAATGTACTTGCATAATATCGTAATTGCATGAATGTTTTCACGCGTATTTGCATAGATGTTTTTTAACTTGTATAGATGTTTTCAAAACTTGCATAGATGTTTTCTGAGCATGCATAACTGTTTTTGAACTTGCAGTAATGCTGGTTTCATCAGTGGGCAATCGTACAAGATTGGTTAGAGTGTCATTGACGACACTCTGATATATTTACGATAATAACAGAATTATCATTGTGCTAACAATAGAAATACATTTAACCAATACATTTTTTTCTCGTTTTTCTATCGCAACATTAACTGATACCTTATAGTCGTGATATAGTAAAAAGAGGATACATGCAATTCAAAATGTTTGAAGTATCTATCCGGAAATCAAGCATTTCATAATATTCAACAATTAACTTTTAACTTTCTATTTTGCAAACATATTTTTTTGGCAAAAACACAACAACATTTAAAAAAAATCTACAGCAAGCCAACCAGCACACCAAACCGCAATCAATATCTATGTGGTGAAGATTATACTATTAACATATGTTTTAGGTGGCACTGCCATAGAACAGTCCCTCATGTGTTGAGCTATTCCTGCATTGAAAAACAAATAAACGAATGGCGTGGATTTGCCGAGTATGCACATGATCGACACATGAGGTCATACATCATCATCCAATCTCAAACTATTCATATTCCACATTGCAGTAATATAAGAAAATATGTAAAAGAACAATCGCTCATTCAGTACATACGTTATTCACCACAGCTCGAGTCACTTACCTAATGTTGGTTCAATGTTGGGCTAATGGCTGCAACGTTAGCCCAACATTCAATCATTTTTGGGAATCATCACATTTTATGGGATGGTGCCTCGCAGACAGTTGACAGCTAGATTCGCTTGGGGCGCTGCGGGCGACAGTTATTACACCGTATTGTGGGCTAATTAGAGGGAACTCGCAGGTGATCTCGGGGGTCACCACACAGGGAAAGCAATGTGCCACGACGCCAACTGTCCCTGCGGGGTCCGTACGGCGGCACCACGCCGGGCGTGCGATGTGCCACGACGGCCCTGTCCCTGTGGGTGACGTACCCTTAAACCGTGACTAACGTCTTCTTATATTCAAATGTTGTAAAATGTTTTGAATTGTTTGGAGTGTATTTGTATGTGATGGTCATGCATCAGTTACCTAAATGTATATTATAATACAACACTTGGTGAGGTGGAGCTGTGCTTGTTACTTGGAATTAAATTCCAAAATAATTATTGTAAAGTATGTAATATGTTTGTGCCAGGCTATAACACTATTGACTTGTCTGTGCATTTTTTCTCATATAGAGTGAAAGTACGTCATGCAAAAGACACCCTCTCGATTGTGTCACAAATTTGTTCGGCGCATCAAAGTGACCACAAAAATGTGACGACACTTATTATGGGCATTTACATTCTCTGTTAATGTGAGTGAGTGAGTGAGTGAGTGAGTGAGTGAGTGAGTGAGTGAGTGAGTGAGTGTGAGTGAGTGAGTGAGTGAGTGAGTGAGTGAGTGAGTGAGTGAGTGAGTGAGTGAGAGTGAGTGAGTGAGTGAGTGAGTGAGTGAGTGAGTGAGTGAGTGAGTGAGTGTGAGTGAGTGAGTGAGTGAGTGAGTGAGTGAGTGAGTGAGTGAGTGAGTGAGTGAGTTAGTGAGTGAGTGAGGGAGTGAGTGAGTGAGTGAGTGAGTGAGTGAGTGAGTGAGTGAGTGAGTGAGTGAGTGAGTGAGTGAGTGAGTGAGTGAGTGAGTGAGTGAGTGAGTGAGTGAGTGAGTGAGTGAGTGAGTGAGTGCGTGAGTGAGTGAGTGAGTGAGTGAGTGAGTGAGTGAGTGAGTGAGTGAGTGAGTGAGTGAGTGAGTGAGTGAGTGAGTGAGTGAGTGAGTGAGTGAGTGAGTGAGTGAGTGAGTGAGTGAGTGAGTGAGTGAGTGAGTGAGTGAGTGAGTGAGTGAGTGAGTGAGTGAGTGAGTGAGTGAGTGAGTGAGTGAGTGAGTGAGTGAGTGAGTGAGTGAGTGAGTGAGTGAGTGAGTGAGTGAGTGAGTGAGTGAGTGAGTGAGTGAGTGAGTGAGTGAGTGAGTGAGTGAGTGAGTGAGTATTTCAGGTAATTCAGGTAATTTAGGTAATTCAGGTAATTCAGGTAAGTCAGGTAATTCAGGTAATTCAGGTAATTCAGGTAAGTCAGGTAATTCAGGTAATTCAGGTAATTCAGGTAAGTCAGGTAATTCAGGTATTTCAGGTGCAATGTATCTTTGTGGAGATTTCAATGTCAGAATTGTCGATGATAAATATGTTATTGAAAGAAAATATTATTTGACCTACGTATATCTAGTTTTGGTGCCACTACAATGTCGAGAGGTCATGCATTGATTGCATTAATCATGTTAATGAGGGCTATGAAATCGTGTACTTTTATTGGTAGACTAGACACAAATAGGGATAATTTCCCTCGCAGTACTTTTCATTGACCCAGCAGGGGTTACTTTTGGCCATAGCCTAAAAACTATGATGACGACACAAATAGCTTCAGGGTTCAATTTGTGCAGCATCGAGTAGCGAAAAGCTACACAATTTTGGCCAATTGTTAATCAAATAATGTATGCAATTGATTGACGAAAT
>OZ024902.1:23258902-23441882 GCA_964017125.1 Flabesymbios commensalis | reverse complement strand
CCCTACTTTCTTGAACATGTTGACACAAGCATAACTCAAATATATTCACAGACTCAGGCATAATATGCTATGTATTCTATTTGTATTATTTTCAAAAATCAGTAGACAAAAACATTATTCGTGTTTGATCCATCTAAATAGGCATAAGACGCAGTATTAGCGGGGATCAACGTTATTAAAACATTACTACATATAAATAAAATCATCAGTATTTTTTTTCGACGTAAAACAATATTAGAGGAATTTGATCTACTGATGTACATCTTACAAATTGTATTTAACTTTTGGAATAGGCTGCAGAAACCATTTGTAGAGGTCTACTTGTAACCGATCAAGGATAATGTCTGCAAACGACGCAAAAATCAGCTCCCCCACCCATCATTCGGTTATTTTGACGTATCAGACAAATTATCTATACTAACCATATAGTCAATTATGTTATCAATCAATATTTTATATTTTAACATTTATTATGAGGCTTGTGCATAAAATGTCGTCACACATGTCACATCGGAATGATTCTCAGCATCTATTCAGTTACCCTCCTTCAGACCAGCTGCCTTCCTGGAAAGTCGACGATCGCGGGTTTGAACCACACTCTGGACACTCCGCTCACTCGTAAGAGATTTAATTTTGGGGGGAGCCTCTGTGACCGAGAGGTAGTGTGCTGGTCCTCAAACCGCCAGGGCTCGAATTTCGAATCCAGGTTCTCCTGGCCCAGTTGAAGCTATATGTACACAAAGGTGGCCTAAAATCCCATTCATTTCATTTCAATTCCTTCAGACTAAAAACCCAAGTATAGTATGCTCTCTCCTGGTAATTGAACAGTGGTTTATCCTGTTACATGACGATATGAGCTCATCGCCAATCGTCATTCAGTTGTTATTTAAATTAAGGGGTATAATTTAATCCTTATAAATACCATAAATTATTAAGAAAATATGTCTGCAATTGTCAGATTTATATCTAAATACATGCATACTGGTTGTTGGTATATATGCCCGTTACATTATGTGTCTTTTTGTCATTAATTATATAAGTGTTCAGCTACAGAAAGAAGCCATTGGAAAAAGTACATAACGAGCACTAACGGGTAATTCTTAGAATATGTGATGTTACTTAGTATAGGTCTCCTAACCTGAGCAGCAGGGTATCCAGCTGTGCAGAGTAGCTTAACAACTATATCAACCGTTCTGGCCAAGTACATAGAGGTTATAGGTTGAGATTTTTTTCACCTTTTTTCACCTTTGTTATATTTTTTTGAATATTATGAATATTATAGTCTACATACATTAATATTGGTCATACCAATCAGCTCCCTCTTTAAAATCATATGAAAATCGTGACCAAATGAGTAGGTGTTCATGTTTAAGTCAATAAATTTATGTGGACCGGTGTAGTCAATGTACGTCATCGCTGGGTGTAGACGTTTCTGAGTGCTCGGCTCGTTTTCGAAAGCTCGACGTTATTATAATATCAACAAAAAAATTCCCAAAATATTATTGTTTTTGTATAAATTCTGAGTACCGTTGTCTAAAGTGAATCGTAAGCAGACTACACATGTTTACATGTTAACAGTTAACTTTGAAACATAAACTTATATAAAAATTATATAGCCTACTGATCTTAACTGGAAATAAAAATAAGATATCATGAAAAAATGTGGAAGCCCTGAGAAAGAATATACTAGTTTGATTTCCAAGTCGTATACTGTCATGTAACACCAATTGTCTGCTCAATGCTGTGTCCAATGCTAACATTCAGCCATCCTTTGGGTGTACAGATAGTTGGTAGAAACATATTATTTTATCCTGTGAAACTCAATGACCTCGATCTCCTTTGTTTTCACCGAGCTGGATAATACAATGAAGTATGGGGAGGGTTCTTATATACCCTTGTTTTTCACCGAGTGACGTCACTGCGTTTCACAGAAAGAAGTGTGTGGGAAGGGTGTTATATAACCTTGTTTTCACCGAGTGACGTCACTGCGTTTCACAGAAAGAAGTGTGTGGGAAGGGTGTTATATAACCTTGTTTTCACCGAGTGACGTCACTGCGTTTCACAGAATCGGAATTTCCAAGTAGCACAGTCATGTGCTAATACAAAGGATCTCCAGGTACAGGTAGTTTGTTTGGCTTATCTCTGCATGGATTCTTAAAGGCGTTGATAAAAAATAGTTTTTTTAAATCCTATTATTTTGAATGCGTTTTTAATCATGACCTGTGGGATACACTGCTTCATACAAAACAAAATACCAAAAATGATGTGATCCCACGGGGCCACTTTAATTTATAATTTGATCGCTTTGCTTTTGACCGTTAACAAGACGGAACTATGCGCAATCATAAATTAGAATGCGATAGACACACCTTTATCATGAGCTGTAATCAATCAATCAATAACACTTTAATAGCGCCTTTATCCTCAGCGGACCGAGCTCAGAGGCGCACAAATCAATAGCGTGATCATGTGTCATAATCGAGGTCAAAGCAGGTTCGTCAACAGGGAGCCGGGCTGCTGAGGGGCTAGGGTGGGAAAGCCAGATCAAATAGGTGAGATTTAGGTAATTTACGGAAAGTTAAGATTGTTTTGGCATTACGTATTGGCACAGGCAGGGCGTTGCATAAGGCTGGACGTGATATAGAGAACACTCTTGACCCAGTCTTAGTCTTTATACGCGGAACAACAAATTTATTTGAATTTGTGGAGCGTAGATATTTTGAGGATTACGGCCGAACAAGTAAGTCAGCCAGATATGCAGGCTGGTTGTCTTTTACGGTTCGGAAAGTTATTGCCCATATTTTAAAATGAATGCGAAACTTGACAGGGACCTGTATAGCTGCATAGACTGCCCTGGTAAGGTGTATCACTTTGTGGGGGTCTGCTTAGAGATCTTGCCTGCGGATATGAGAGTATGTATTTAGCATAGAGCTTTTCCAGCAAACACGACACATCTACCCAATGTTTGACCAATGTTGGCCTACCGTCGACGGCGTTGGCCCAACATTGATCAAACATGGGGTAGATGTGTCGTGTTGGCTGGGTTAGAAGCTGCCTTAAGCCACGACTCCACATACGCGTGATGCGTGAAGCGTGATGCGTGAAACGTGATGCGTGTTCACCGAAACCATTGAAAATAGAAAGAGCGACTCCACACGCACGTCATGCGTGATGCGTGATGCGTATTCGTTTTGGGCTCGCGTATTCACCGCTCTGGGAACGGTCAACACGTATCACGAGACCCTACCATGACGTCATTGGATGGATTCTCCCGGGTACCCCATCCCCCTAGATCCTTGCATGTGATCCAGGGACAACCACCTCAAGCATAGGTCCTATATGAAAACGTTGCTTTGGCATTTATCATTTATCTTGCACGATTGACTTTTAGCTCGTAATGGCTCAATCTGAAACAGGATATCTCCGAACTGTTCTCTGGTCATTCGAAAATATTGATGGAAACGTTCTGAATGCAATTTAAATTATTTCACTAGATGATAATAAACCCCATATATTTTTATTTGTTTGATTATCTCATAAATCCACCACATGTGCGTTCAACGTTTTATTTTCATGTATAGGTAGGCCATGCACACAGTCTGTTAAGTTTAATCGTCATCCTAAATTTCGCTCATCAAATGTTTATATATATAGTCGGATTCGCATTAACCATGGTGAATGAATTTCGCCGATTTCTCAGTCAATTCTCAACCAATTTTTATGAAATTTTACACCCACTCTTTTCCATTCATGTCGTGACTACCCTGAAAGTTTCGCAAAGTTTTGATAAGTATTTGAAAAGTGAGACCATTTGACATGTAGTAAATAAATAAAAATGTTGCCATCTATAAACCCATTAGCTTCGTCTCAGAATTTGATTACATGTCAAATGGTTTAACTTCTAAAATGCTGATCAAAACTTCGCGAAATTTTAAGGGTAGTCACGACATAAATGGAAAATAGTGTGTGTAAAATGTCTTGAAAATTGGTTGAGAAATTGACTGAGAAATCCGCGAAATTTATTAATCCCGGTAGATGAATTTAATGTGAATCTGACTACAGACAAATAAGGTGCCATTCCCCTGTGTGTAGAAAAATCACAGGAGATCCGCACTGGCTGGCTTCTTCAGCAAAACTAACTTTGACGCATCACGCATCACATTTTGACGTACATGTGGAGTCGTGCAATACGCATCACGCATCACGCTTCACGCACGACGCTTCACGCATCACGCTTCCCGCCTCACGCGTATGTGGAGTCGTAGCTTTATTGTAGTCGCAGTGGTGGTACTGGGCACTTGTATTGTTTGTGCTTGATGTTGATCATTTATGTACATGTATTATAAAATTTTAAGTGTTACAAACGAGCATTCAAAACAATTTTTATTGAGTAAAGGGTAAAATATTTATTTTATAATTAAAAAACATTTTAAAGGCGCATAATGTTACCTTTCTACTGCATGTTTATTTTAATATCAGTGTGACAATAAATGCTTTTTGAATTGAATTTAGGAGATTTTGCATATATGTATACAGTGTTTCAAGTTATTCAAAGACGTAGAAAGAGCAATGCTTTAATATGGTAGTGTACAATTTGAAGCACCTGATATATATTGTAAAAGAGTATTCACTAGATTCAACTGAAATCAACTGAAACAGCAACACAAAAATGTAAATACAGAAATAAGTTTAATATTTCACATATATGATACAACATAATGAAAAGCAGCAATCGACACGAGTGGACGTCATAGCACCGCTATTGTCATTAATAGAACCAGCAAAATCTCACAACCATAGAAATTATCCATGCACAAGAAATATCAGATGTTTTCCTAATTGCATATAAAACAAGGGATTTTGATTCAGAGGACATGAGCATTGTTGCAGATGACTGACGTAAATGGACATGATATTGATTGACAGTCTGTCCAGTATAAATACAAGACATTAAATTGATGTTGATTTAACGCTGGCACAACGTCTGCGACGCTGGACCAACATTCAAGCAACATCGGGTAAACTTATTGTGTTTGCTGAGTGAGTACGATATGGAGCAAGCTGATGTGGGTGCGATAAAGATATAAATCACAGATTATACGTCAATGAGCATTAAACACATTATTTCAGGGGGATGGTCGAATCGATCTTCTCAGATTACTTATGTAGTTTAGATTAGATTACGTAGATGTGTTAAAATAACAATTTAAGCTCTGAATATTGACCCAGAGCACGGGTTCGTATTTTCGTACAAGTTACGATATATCGTAGGCTTTGGATTAGTATAGATCTCGACAATCGGAAGCGTCACATATACTCTGCGCTGTTTAGTCACGGTTGTCTCAAATTGAAACATTGCATCAACAGTTGATGAATTGCAACTGCATTGCTCGTTCACATACACTGTTTAGTCTTCTTACTTCAGCAGAAAAACTGCACGGTTAATGGACCAGACGAGTTCAGGCATGCAACCATGAATAACACTAGGTGGTAGGGCTGTACAATTTTTTCGTAAAAATGCCACTTTTTAAAGGTAACAGTTACTTTGCACTTGAATGCTTATTCCAAAAAATGTAGTCAATCGCAAAATAATAGTACTTCAAATAAATTCCGTTGAAATATAATAATCTTCTTGAAATATATCAAACCTACGCCGGGGTGTTTCGATTAAAAGAAACATGTGTACAGTATCATATTTATTATAAAAACCCTTATTTAAGTAGTGGACGATTTACTGTGACTATAGGAATATATGATTTTTTCTATCTTCAAATAAGCTATTATTAGGAAATAAAAAACCTTGTGATTATTGTATCCTTTTTGCATAAATTGTATCTATGCTAAGTATTGTTTACACAAGGGGATAAGTTTTCATTGTAAAAAAAAAGTAAACAATAACGAATAAATCAGAAAACAAGGTATTATTTATATCTTCAGTTTTTTATTTTGAAGAACATGCATAGCATAATAAACCCATCTTACCTACAGCAAGGCTAGCCTTGGTGTAGGGAAGATGAGTAGATCTAGGTTGTGTTTTGTGAATACAGCACATTTGTGAGGCTTCTCAATAGTAATACTGCCGAGTTATTCTTCAGATTTTTTCGTTCCGTTGAAATTGGAACTACTGAAGCATTTTCTACCTTCAAATAAATGATAAAATAGAAATATTTTAAATTAAACTCGCTTTTGACAACATAAAATAATCAAAAGGTAAACATGTCATTTTTTAAAAAATTAAAAATGCAACTTTTTTTAAATCTACGCAAGAACACGTGACAAACAATGCAATGGTGTGAATTAGCTGAGTAAGATTTCTGTCCGATAAACTAACTCAATGGTGTTTTAATATTGTGCCAGCGTCGTAGACGGTGAGCCGACATTAAACCAGCATTGTGTCGGCATCTCGTGCTTGCTGTATTCAACTGGAATGATGCGCGTCAGAGTATATGAGTGAGGTGTAAAATAAATATCAACATGAAATGTAACCTCGTGTGGATCCAGTAAGGACCGAGTCCGTCATTGAAAGATAACAACAACAATCTCCACTGAAACGCAGAGAATTTAAAAAGAGTTTTTTGTTCACGCTCCAGTTCACTTGTTTGTGGGTGACGTTTGATGTCCCATGGAGCTGTTTGAGTGGTTTAATGACGTAGGACTGACTGGGGTGTGTGGAGACGTGGAGGAGGCGTCGCCATGGTTACTGCTGCTGTCAGAGTCTGAGCCCCCGTCCTTTTTGATGCCCCCTGACGTGTGGGTCTTAATGTGCTTACTCAAATGATCGCTGCGCATGAATTTCTTGTTACACATGGGACAAGCAAACCGTTTTTCTCCTGTGTGAGTCCGCAGATGACGTTGTAGTTCGTCAGACCTGGTGAATCTTTTGCCACAGAACAACCAGTTACAGACAAAGGGTCGCTCCCCTGTGTGCCATCTCAGATGCGCCTTCAGGTGAGACGATTTGTTGTAGACTTTACCACATCCGGGGATGTGACAGTTATGTAAGCTGCGCTTGCGTATTGTCTCACCGGCAGGTCCCAGCCTATCAGCTTCCTGACAATTAGGACAGTCACAGTTTGCTCTACCAGGGTACCTTTTAGATGATCTAGATGTGGACACAGGGCCTATTGGTGTACGGCCCAGGAAGGGACTGGCCAACGAGCTACCGTAGTCTGAACTCTGTGACCCCGGCAGCTTATAACTGTCCTGTAATAAGGGGTGTCCCTGTGATGACGTAGACAAGAATGGAGTGGCGCTGCTTGTGAAGGCGTGTAGAGAGTAATCCCCCATACCGGGGTATCCCCCGGAATGTAACCCACTGGACGCTGCTGCCCCCTGGACGTCAGAGATCCAGTTACCCGTGGCGTGAGCTGCAGAATGTACATCCCACCATGATGACGTAGGTGTGACGTCACTGGCGTGTCCCCCTGCCGTGAGCGCCGTCTTGTGAGTGGCTGGGGTTTGAGCTGAGGAGTTGACGGTCATGTTGAGGGGCCAGGATTCATAGAGTCCTGTCATACCGGGATACATGCCCCTCAGGGCGGCAGACGAGTAGGCCGACTCAGGACTGTAGCCGTTACGTGGATCAGCTGTAGCCATGGACACAGGCTGGGATACTGAGGGTGTATGAGCAGCCTGTGGTGGAGAACCCGCATAGTAACCAGCAGGACCGCTACCACCAGTCTGATCAACAGGGCTAGAATAACCCATCCCTGAACAGTTATGTGATGTCATATGGGGGTATCCCTGCAGGCTGGGACTTCCGGAGCTGGTGTTGTGGGGACTTCCGCTTTGGTTGGGGTTACTTGGGCTCCTCTTCATGCCATCCAGCGGGCTTAGTGAGCAGTTAGACTGTGGGGAAGCGTATGAGGGACTTTTCTTCCAGGGCTGGAATCCCTTTCCCACTGTGACGTCAGCCAATGGCGGGGGAGTCTTTGTGCTGATCTTACTGCACTGTGCTGCCAGCATGGCCAGAGGGTTAGCTCCAAATGCACTCGCATCCTAAAACACACAAAATAACACTCTGTTAGTATATTGAAAAAAAAAGATTCCATGTCAAATAAATGCATGTACATAGAGTGATATATTGTCTAAATTATCAAATATCCAAGTCAAAAAATTTTATCTCAACTTAGATTATCCTACGCTTCTAAGATTAGTTTATTGGATCAGGCACCAGCCCAATCCAATAAATAAGCTTAAGGTAGCCTGATGTGCTTTCTCCTTTTTCTTAATTATTCATATTGCTGACCCTTGTTGTGTTTAAACACAATAGAATGGTCAAGTTCTGTTCATGGTGATATAGTTACTAACAAGTTCTTAGCGTCTGGTCGACTAATTATAACACAAACAATAAATGCACATGTTATCCGGCGGACATTCTGACATAAATTCCCTAGAAACGGGCTTCATTTACATTGACCACGCCTCTATCTGCGCGCGCACCCGCACGCTACACGCCTCCCGCTGCGCGCGCATCTGTCCAGCTGGTCACCTAAACCCCGGAACAATCCGGAGCGGCACAATAAGGGCAGGTGTAGATGAATAAAAACAAGCTTGTTCATTAAATTACAAACTGTCCGGTTGATCATTTGATTCCCCTGGCGCTCACCCTCACACAGACATGTGGATGATCCTTTAATCAGGAATCTGTAATGTCTGATTAATGCCATTTATAATTTCATTTACGGTCTCAACACAATGAATCTGATTATTTATATCATGTTATTTTATTTGACCTTAAAATTCCTCTGTTTTTGACATTTTAGTTTTTTAATGCCTGGACATATTACGTGGAAAATATATGTTTATTTTAACATTTAAACATTTATTTGCGTTAATCTTATTTTAACATAATTGCGGCCTTTTAAACAGAGCCTCTTAAAAGCATAGATTTGAGTCGTTTGGTAATTGATTAGTTTGATGGTTTGCCTTTCAGCGTTAACTGAGAACATTAGCTGTAGGAGTGAGGTGCACTTATTTGAAAATAGAGCCTCGTCAATATAAACAGTCAGCTTCAGAAATAGATTTTTCCTTGTAACCAATCTTGTCAATTGCGCATTTATCCTGTCATACTTTCCCACCACAACACAGGCTACCAGCCCCTTCACAGCAAAGAGCCGTATTGATAACTTAACAATCAACTGTTATTTACTTAACAATAACAGTAGTACATCGTCTATGTGTATATCATGGTGTAATTGACGATGTTCACATGATGATTACTAGTGTAATGTGTTTCAACGAGTCATTTTCATATTTGTTGTGAATCAATCGCCTTGTATTTATTATATTCATAGATTGATAATGTGAATATTTCGTCAATAATTATGCGATAGATGTCAAATAACTAGAATAGGGCTTTTTATTTCTACAACTGGTTTAGTTAGCAGAACAGTCACGAAAGATATCTAAAAATAGTTTACACTTTCTTCAGAATATTATTATTTTTGACAGGCTTCAGGATCGGATAAGTACAAAAAATCTAAAGCGACTGCTTTGAAAAAAAAAATTGTAATGTAACTTAACAGAATAAATTTAAGCTGTGTATGTGGAATATTGAATTTGACCCTTTCAGCGCCGGGACCACCGTCTGTTGACGTCAGATTCTATCGTCTATGTAGACGTTAGAAAGAGCCGACTAAAATATTTAGTATGATTTCAGATTGAAAAAACATCTTTGGTTTCCATAGTTTGTGCAGAAATATTTCAGCGCTTTAAGTGTTAAACTTTCTCTAAAACCCTGTGGCGATAAGAGCGTGTGCCATGCTCGGACATAGTTGACCACTGGTGATAAATATAGGTTTCTGTGCCCCGGACTGACCATGGTACCAGCACGTGGGTCAGCCACATGCCGAGATAGCTATTCATGGAAGGGAACTACACTGACGCCTTGGGCCCTGCTAGGACATATTTCTGTTTTCAAGCAAATAAAATTGATAAAATCGGTAAAGCATTGACAGATCGGTAAAGCAAATAATCCAATTATTTTACTTTATGTATCTACTTTGGGTATTTTGATTTTTTTATTTTATTTGAAGCTGGAAAAATAATAAATGTATCGAATAAATAAAAATTAGAAGCAAACAATTTAGGAGAACAAGTGTTAAATCACAAAGCGATCGAGACCAAAGATTTACCATTTATCCTTGAATATTATAGTTGTCATATGGTTCAGTTTTCAGAATATTTAACAGTCTGTGATCCGCTCTCGCGAAATCAGCCATATATAGTGTCTCGATTCCAACGGCTCAAAGAAAATACCGGACGTTGACCCAATGTTTGTTCGCTCCTGGACCATCGTCGCCGACCCTAAGCCAGCGTTATATCATCATTTTGCGCTCGCAGGGTTGGCATTCAAGTCTATCTCAACCACAAAAGTCATTTTGTAAATGTGGTCGTTTTTCTCGTATTTTTCCTCTTTGTATTGAGTTTGTCAGGGCAGGCATGTGATCATGTATACACACAGAGGGGCGCCTGTGCCGTGTCGAGAAGTCACTCAGATCAAAGTGACCCGACCCCACCACCCTACAGCCCCGAACTGCGGTCCCCCGTCTGCCAAATTACCCCCCCTAGACCTGACCAAAATGATGACGACACATTCTCTACAACCGCGAAACTCGTCCAGCAGATTGTAATTTTTCAAGCTCAGATTTAAATGAATTTTTCACATAGGGCATGCACATCGAGAGTGTGTGACTGCGATAATTTTTTTAATTTATTATACTGCTCTCTATCTTGTAATATGCAAAACCATCCCTGAAGACAAATGAGCTATTGTTAGAATATAAGAATGTGCAAATACGCACTAACTATAGTCATACATCAGCCTACAATCGTAAGCTGGTAAGTATGTATACTTGAGGGTGAAATGTGCCCGTTTACTCAACCTTTATATTTTTATTTTCTTTTAATGCATGATTTGGTTTTCAAAGAAATATACCCTACAACTATAATATTACAAAAAATGAGTCATATGAAGTGTACCCCTTTTTTATTGTACGATGCCTGACTGTTTCCATGGTCACCAAGTGGTCAGACTGAGCACCTCACCTCCCCCTCCCTCCCGACCCTGAGTAGCTTACTGCACCCCATGTCTTAACTCATGTGATGTCGTGACTAATATAATCCGCAGAACTACATCAGATTCTGACGACATCTATCTATCCATGGATTAGCAATAAGTTATGTCACTCTAATAATATCATTTTTATCTATAGGCGAATCTATTTGAAAATTTTCTTAACCCATTAAAGCCCACTGGCAAGTTTTTTTGCCAGTGACGGTTTTGTGTGACGTCACAATAAAAAAAATATTTCAAATGGCTACACAACTTGAACCCGTTGTAAACTCCCTTGACGTCTTGGCTAACTACATTTTATGCAATTTGTAATTGATACCAACGCTTAGCAACGCTTAAGTTTGTCAGAAAATAGTACTTACAAAATGCTACTTTATCGTCGTGGAAAATACAAATAAGTAGTTTTTTACATAACTTGTAGTAAGTAAGTCAATATTCATAGAGAAACTGTCATGTGTGGTGATTTTCACCATGTAATTGTAATGATAAAAAAAGATTCATACCTATGCATAAAAAGACTAATAATTTACATGGCAAAAAAATTTGCCAGTGGGATAATACATGGTATTATAGTCTGTAGTAATAAACCATTCTGTAAAATGATGCAACGAAATACACTATGCTTGTTATGTAGACTGCCTGGTACTAAATCCCCGAGCATGCTGATATGTTAAGCACATTCCCATCCTTTTCTAATAATAATTGTTTGTCTGCTAAATGACATATACTATGAAGAAATTGCAATTGAAAATGTAGGTACTGGCAAGAAAATTTGCCAGTGGGCACTTATGGTGTCTTTAATTGGCATGTATCCTCTCCATGTTTCAATACGCTGCGAGGGATGAGCCAACTACTGTAAAGCAGATCAGAAAGCGAGGAAGTAGATGGTGTCATTGAGATGTGTATGAAATGTACAAGATTTAATGAAAGAGAATGTTAAATCTCCTGGGACCGTATTTCTCTCATGTTCCCCCACAATCTGGTTGATAGCATGCAGAGGGAGTACAACCTATATTCTCAGCAAAAGGAAAGAAGCCTCGGTGTAGATAAGATGGAGGCTCTAACATTGTTAGGTATCATGCTTCTATCTGGATACAATCGACTACCATATAACAGGCTTTATTGATCAGAATGAGCTGATATTCACAATTCTCTGGTCTCTGATTCTCTGAGGCAGAACAGGCTCGATGTTATCATAAGTGATCTTTATTTTAGAGATAATACTAATTTGTTAGGTGACAGATAGGCATACTACAAGGTTCGACCGATATTTGAAGAGTTGCCTGGAGTTTTCAAGCAGACAGATGTGGCTGAGGATTCAGCATTGACGAAACCTTGATACCTTATTTTGGTAAACATGGCACAAAGCATTTCATCCGTGAGAAACCAAAAAGGCTCAGTTTCAACTTGTGGTCTCCAGGATATACATGTATCACGTAAAACCGTATATTTGCGGGTCTAGAAACACCCCCCTAGTCTCAGTATGGAATAAAATTCATTTATGTATGATACTTCTCGTGGGAGTGGTTACCAGTGTTGGTCACTACATCGACCATATCTAGGGGTACTGGGATGATTGTTAGTAGTTGTACTTGTCACCCCCATCCGGGGAGGGTCTTTAGAGATCTGTTCCGTCAGTTGCATGCTGTACGGCATGGTACGGAAGCACTAGTCTACAGCAATCATCCAAGGGAAGCTGCAGCCTCCTCCTATCTGGCCATAATCTAATCGCTGCGCGAGATGCCACGGAGTTTCAGCATTAAATTGCACAGCGAAACCAAGTCTGGGCATGTCTGGGGGTAGATCGCCTCGACATGCCCAGAACCCCTTATTGGGCGAGCCAAAGAAACGCTCTCAATAACCCACCATGTCCTATGACCCCCACCCTCACATCATCATCTGTACATCATTCATCTCATTAATTGACTACAACGTTTTTATCGCATTATAATGTCACATAAAATACCATTTGTTCCGAAAAGTGACGTAAAGCAATGATTTACTAATACTGCTACTGGTCACAATAAACACATTTCATTGACCCCTCTAAAGCCCACTGGCAAAAAAATTTGCCAGTCCCAGTAACTACTTAAAAAAAAAAATATATAAAAATTCAAATTTAAAATTGTAATAATGCTCTAATCGTAGCAATGTATTAGATTTTCGACTAGGAGGCTCTGTTTTAAAAAGTTGGGCTTTAATGGGTTAAGTGTTACCAACTCTAAATAGAATACTAACATCCTGAAATCGGTTACCGTTTGTTTGAACTATCAGGGATAAATCACATTCAAATATAGTGTATAGTTGTATACTTTAACTTCTGTTCACTCGATCTGCCTATAGTCGCTTCATCAGATTATTTATTCCCAATCTCGTGATTTGAACTCGTCGCCATTTGAACCAGGTGAGCATTGTAATCCATTAAAGAGGCGCGGATACATAATTACAGGGTACGAGATTGAACTGGGACGATTTGGAGCACGCCGACCAACTGGACAGTCCCCGAGCTCACTAGTCCCCGAGCTCACCAGCCAGCAAGCACAAGGCATTAAACCAATGCTGGGTTAATGCTGGCCCGCCGTCTACGACGTCGGACCAACATTAACCCAGCATTGGTTCAATGCCTGGTGTTTGCTCACCAGTTCTGTCATGCAATCTGCCATTACGTCTGGCAGAGTCTTACAATACGTCTAAGCTATTGTGAAGTATACGCCCCTTCTTCCGACCATACAATCCTGTTACGCAGGTACCAATCTTGCCCAATCCTACAGGTATACGCCCATTACTTTGTACCTATCCCGGCAAACACTATGTTGGGCCAGCGTTAATGATGGTGGGCCAAAATTAAACAAGCATCAGGTAATGTCTACGTCAGAGGAGAAAAAATCAATTAAATATGAAACAATTCGAAACATTTCTTAAAATAGATTGCAATTTGAATTAGCATTTTCAAAACATATATTTTATGGACGATTCAAAATATTTTTTATTCTATTCTACTCATTTTTTAAACTGATATTTTACATTATCGTATGCATTTCTCAAATAGAATTATGTATTCGCGCCTCCAGAATTTTTGACAATTCTAGCAGTCAAAAAATCTGATTGAAGAGAAAATCTAAAACTAATAAATAAGGCAAAATATCTAAATGAATTTGCAGTGGAATGATTGTAGCCATTGCATGCATGGGGTTAATTTTCTCTGATGACAGATGCACAGTGATGATAAGAAACGGAAGACTACAACAGGTGCGCATGTGTAAGGCACACCACCCTTTCACTGCCAGATGATAGAAAAATTATGAGATATATATTAGGATTTATTGCATATCCCTGGCAAAACGTATACCATGGTTACAATAAAACACTATTGTTTATTTCGACATAATCGTGCAGTAATATTTGATTAGTATTTGTAAGGATTGGTGTTAATTAAGTGCAAATAGTCAAATAATTTTTCATTAAAATATTATTTTCTGCTACCAATATTTACCTAGCGTAACATATAAAACAATTTCGATTTATTAGAATAAAACAAATCGCACGAATATTAGTTTTATTTGGTTAGTTCTGGTCACACAATGGAGAAGTTTTGAAATTAATTATTATTATTGTATCAAAATATTTAGTATGAAATAATACATTTACACTAACTTTACTAAATTATATCTGTAGACTTCAGAAAATATGATGAAGGAATACCCATTGACAAAGGAGGAGCATCATCATCTAAATTGGCCTTCAAGTTGCTGATAAAAATCAAATAAGATATATAGCTTAGCCTAGCTATTATCTTATTGATGGGTAAACTCACACAACACTGTCACTAGGCATTGACACAATGTTGTTTTAATGCTGGACCGCCGTCTACGACATCAGCACAACATTAGAACACTATTGGGTCAGTGCCTCGGCCTCGGCTGGGATATTACTCAATCAGATCGCCGCCATCCCGTCAGATTGTAGCCATTGTCACTTGGTGTTAGAAGCGGCGCCACTTCAAACGCCTCCAACCCTCCCCTAACACCAGCAATGTGCGAAATTTAAATTTCACCAATTGTTGGTGATGGGCGTCGCTTTGGTGGTGGGTGATTGAGTTGCAGTCGTTAGTATTAGATGAGGGTTTACTTTAATATTTCGTCTACGTGTATAAGGCCATGCTAGTTTCGAATTAAAAGAAAAAACGATTAAAAAGCCCAAACAATGTAGCTTACTAATTAGTTATGGTAATACAAATTATTTAGAAAAACAAAGAAGTTTAAAACTGCAAGATTTATAGGATTGAAAAAGGAAATTATTAATTTCAGGTTATGCCATCTCGGTTATAAAGATATGTAATATTTAACATGCTTGAGTCGGCTGAGTTTCAACAACAGCAAACATATGAGTGATACGCACAAAATATTAAATTTTCTTAGATATATACATATTTATTTCGCACGAATTCACCAAATAGTGCATGCACTAAAGAAGGGGTTCTCTCCGGGAGCTAAAGGGTGCAGTTGTCGATTTCCCCGAGCAGCACTTGTAGATTCGCCCCCAGCTGGTATCGGTGAAGCAGGTAAACGCGGTATATTTCACACGCGGCTGTGTTTCCCTGACTACGCGTCGCGCCGAGTGAAATCGATTGGTATCTATGGAGATCTAGATAGATCACTAACACTGATACATACGAAATGAGCCGCAAAGCGTGATTGGCTAATGGACTGGAAACGGCACAGTGCATTCAGGATAGGTATCTAGACCCCTTGGCGCGTTAGGGTAGTAAATTCTAATTTCAACGACTTAAAGTTGCGGGTCGCGAACGCGACCCGCAACTTTAAGTCGTTGCAATTGCATGTATCTCACAAAACGTTAAAAAAATAATTGTATTAATTCTATTTTTTAGGTATGTTAATATGAGATAACATCAGGTGTGAAGTATAATTGTACCGCGGCGCTTACAGGTGAGCAGAATTAATGGTTTAACGAGGGAATTACAAGCTGTAGGCTCTATCGGTGAGCTGTATGTCAGGTTAGGGACATGCCCACTTACACAGCTTACAACATAATCCCCACGCAAACTAAAATGTCTATTTTATTACAATCAAATTGTTACAAGATAACGCTTGATACAGACTCGAACACGTACTGTGTGGAGTAAATAGATTTTGAATAAATTAATTTTCATGGTTGTCTTGGATATAAACACATTTTTTAAGTTTTGTAATAAGGTGTTTATTAATACTGAATAAACTTATGTCTCTATGTCTCTCTTAACGTATCCTTAATTTGCACAGCTTATAATTAGGTTTGAAAATAACTCATTTCATTCACATAATAATTTTAATTTGAATATCATTGATGTCTTACTAATTGTGATATTTACACATATATGTTACTATATGGTATTAATAGTATATAATAATACTGTTGTATTTTTATGTATATATTTTTTTAACATACAACCCTATTTAGCACTACATTCACATTTTTCTTGTTGGCGTTTTAAAATTATAATTGTACATCCGGTTTGATATTTTAGCTGGTCACTTCTTATTAGCTTATTTATTCTCTCTCAAAAGATGACTTGCTAAATTTCTCAGTGGGTGGCGCTGCGGGCAGATTAATATACCGGAAACTGGTGACCATCAGTCGCCCAGATATGGCTAAACTGGATTTTTTTTTTATAAACCAATTGACGAAACAAATTATGAAATATATTTAAGGCACTATAATAAGTATTAGAAAGTTTCGATATAAAATTAATAACGATAAGTTTATCTCTTGCTTAGCTATGTATCTTGAACTATTAATTAAATATAGTGATATTGACATATATGAAGCTTTAATTTATATATTTAGGCATGTATTTAGTTCTGCTGCTTGCATGGTTATTGGTAATTGTAGCCGTATGCAACACAATTCTCAAATATTATCAACTGAAAATAAGTATATTAAATTAATAAGCATATTTTTATTTGTTTAGTTTATTTTGAGAATATAGATTTAAGAATTTCTAGACATTTAGTTGATTAATTGGCTAAATCATCCAGCAGAGCCCTTGGCATGAGGTACCACCTCACAATCACGGATTTTCTGCGTCATTCTATGAGAATAAAGCTTAGCAACGTATTTCCCACGATGTATGATCGTGTTAGCTTTTCCTTTTCATTGATATGTCTCTGCGGGTGGGCTTAGATATAGACATTTAGCTACAGGAAGCCATATTAAATGAATATTAAGTACACATATCTCGATGGATTATTTCACAATTAAGCAAATGTTTTAAAATTATGTTTATGAGTAAAAAATATAACAAATTTTTTCATAAATCCACCAGTTATCACGGTTATTGGTGGACCTTAAAATAACCAAAATAAGTTCTGATTTTACTATGTACGAAGTAAAAAGTAAAGGAAGTTTTAAACTGCGTGAACTTTTCTAAAACATTTAATTAATCTAATGTAATTTCTATGTCCCCCATGCGTTTATAAACTGATGACATAGAGATGTCAGTGCATGTAGTGCTTTGTTACAGCCACGAGGGATGAGCGTGAAACATGTATTTCACCTAATGACGTTGTGTGTAGCAACCGTTGTCCACACAAACGCAGGAGACCATGACATACTAAGCCTCCCAAAAGACATTTATACACAACCCTAATATTTAGATTTTATAATGGGGTATTAATTTGTTTTATAAATTGTCAATAATAAAAAAAATGTTATAGAGCTATACACAATCAATAGTAACTATAAATGTATGTGGTGAATTATATTTATTTTAATTTTCAAAACACAAATGAATTTGACATACACCCCGTTTGTAGCTGAAGTGTCATTTCTGCCACTAAAATGAGTGTCGGAAATGACACTTTGACTCTGAAGGACGCTCATATAGCTAAATGACTCAGTGCGCTCATGTAAACTATTCGCGGTAAGTATTATATACTGTTGATAAGTTCACAAAAGAAATGTCCACGTTGTTTACAATATATATAGAATATAATACCATAATGGCTGTAGGGCTATACTATACATACTGGAAGGGTGGAGATATATGGTGAGTGTATAGCACATTACTCACTCACCGCCACAAAAGCCGTATACTTTAACAAAGTTACACATAGTCTATAGCTGGAGCAGAGGAAAATACCCTCTTATCACAGTCACTGTTATTCTAACCCTCTCATCGCTTAGCACGACTGTAGTCGTTATTTACCCTTTAACCGCCGGTGTCGCATATATTCCGGCTTTCATTTTTTATTAGCACATTAAGTACCACCTTTTAAACATGTTAGAGATAAAATGTGACATCAATCAGCAATATTTTATAACAGTTGACCTCCATTTTGTCAAATCTAAATATTTTTCACCCACTTGAAGTTGTGGATCGCGTCAGCGAGACACAACTTCAAGTGGGTGAAAATTCAGATTGAATTATTTGGCGATTAAATAATTAATCCGTTTTATTATAAATTATTTATAATTATTTAGAACGTGTCGGTTTTAACATAAGGATATGCAAATGTTTGGTCTCCAATTAAACAAATATTTGTATAATTTTCACCCACTTGGCAGCTGTGGATCGCGGTAGCGAGACACAACTGCCAAGTGGTTGAAAATGAAAATAAGATAACTTAGTGGATAGAGGGTTAGCAGAGCGCTGATTGATAGAACTTCAGCGAATCACCCTCGATGTCAAGCAAATAAGAGACGTTGTGATTATGCTGGGATAATGATGGGCCAGAATCAAAGGCGGTGAGCCAGCATTAACCCAACATTGGGTGGATTTATTGCATTTTCTTGGTAGAAGGGAAAACAACAGTCAGTATATTACATATGACGCTCCGGGGAAAACAAGTAAGAGAAAATTACAATTATCTTGAGGCAGGATACTGCAGATTTATAGGTGCTTGATGAAGGAATGTATAACTAATAATATTCAGCCATATTGTAAAACCTTAACATTATACAATTTAAATTTACAGCTAATTGTAAGTTTTCAAGTGGGTACATTAATTTTGTAAAATTTGAATCAAAACAAAGCTAATTTTGGAAATTCAATGCTTATTTCACTGTCATTTTTGATTGGTTCAGGGACACTTAGAGAGGCTGAACACGGCCGTAAAACCACTTGATTGGTTATCTGATATTATATTTATGTTGATGTTCTTATAGTTATGTATATACCTATATATGAGAATATTATTATGTATACACACAGCCATAGTTTCAGAGGAATCAGAATGATATATATGTGAGTGTTGACCCACACGTACCCCGGGCACTGACGTTACATGTCGTAGATGATAAACATCTAGACAGTTTCCCACGCAAAATTACCGTGTTGTTTGGACGGGTACGGTACAGAGTCACAGGTGTTTCCTAATGTCTACACGGGGCAGTTAGATAGAGCTCACCCTGCAGGGCTTAGGTTATACGGAGGGTATATCGGGGTAGTTTGGGGGTACACCGTTACCATGACAGTACGGCGCATGTAGAATTAAAGCAGGGTTTTTTGCATGACACCTGTTCCTACACGTGCGTGAGGCCATCTCATCAGGAACTTGTTATTTAAACATGCGCGCTGCTCATACACTGATTTATGTGTCCGGCCGAGTGTCACTATATTACAATGGCTCTAACTTTCATTATTCTTTTATGATGTTACTAACTGTCGGAGACCATGTAAGTTTAAATCAATACGCCTATCATATGTGAGCTTTTACGAGCGAGATAATAACTCATTTAAACATGTATACAGAATGAAGTAAAAATCAGGCAGGATCTTTATGGTATTCCAGATAAAACCATATTTAAAATTATGATTTTTAGTTTACATCGTCGATTAAAGGCCTGACGTGATAGATTTTAGCCCCTAATTTACAATTCTTCAATTTGAGCATTTCTTGCAAATGTACTGGGCTATCGCAGATAATATAAAATGTTGATCCAAAGGATTGATAAACATGAAAAAACGACATACTACTTCACTTTCACATTTTGCCTAATCTTTGTTATGTAAGTAGACCTACATAATTAGAAATATACAATCACATAGATCTACGCACAAAACAAATAAAGAGTTTAACTATTAAAATAGACAATTGATTAAATACGTATTCGTATCATGTTTATCAATGTATTCAAGGTTGTAATGAAACCTTTTTGTCTATTACCTGTCACACATCAATTCATATCGACCCACAGAAGTCAAAACGTCATATATGCCACTGAGTGGCATATATGACGTTTTGACTTCTGGGTTCGATGTTGATATAACCCCTCACACAAGTTTATGGTGCAACTATAGCTTATATGTATGAGTATTTGATAAGAGTACTTACAAGAGTATGTCCCGATGCTAGGAACGCGGCATGTCCCCTGACTCCGCCCGGCTGCTGGGGGTACTGCTGTACTGATGACACACTCATGACTGTGTCAGTGTCACTAGAGTATAAGTCCCTGTGTCAGTGTCACTGTCAGTGTCACAGAGTTAGGTATATGTCCCTTGGTGTGGGTACCACCTAGCCACACTGGCTGTGGGTGGGTGACCTGGCACAGATCACACTAAGACTAGTGTACTATATGTTGTGAAGTCACCAGAGATCAATAGCTAATATACAGCTATATGACTAGGTCTAATCAGGTGCTGCAGCCGTCACAGACTAAATTACTGGTTTCACGGTATCACGTCAGTCAGTTATAACTAGACACCCTGAGCCACTGCTGCTAGATGAGGATGATTATTGTGGACACAGAAAGCTAAACACTGTGATTTGATGTTAGCAGTGACGACGCCCCGTCCTATATGACCAGGTTGGTAGGGCGGGTCGGGGGTTGATGCTGCACTCCGGTGGCAGGCGCCGGCCACGGTGGGGGAGGGTCCTGGGCAGGCCTACAGCTCGTCCTGGGCGAGCCGGCACCCCTAATTAGCGGATGCCTGCATTGTCCAAGGCCTGGGGTCTGTCGGTATTGTTGAAGGCCTGTGAGCCTATGAGCGCCAGTCACTAAGATCACTGTGTGACGGACCTGACTGTCACCACACCCCCCTCCCCACCCCGTACTCTGTCACGGCGTAACCGCCCTCTCTCCTCTACACGGACACGCCCACAAGTCAACCAGTGTACAGCAGTGCTGAGCCAAACAGCAGTAGCTGATTACTTAACAAGAGAAAGTTGCTGCTGTTCGTCTTTGAGCAATTGTATTGCACTAGCAAAGACAAACAACAGTAACTGCTCACTTGAAAAGTAAGCAGTTACTGCTGTTTGGCTTTGCTGTGCATAGGCAAACAGCTGTAACTGCCTACTGGGAAAGTAAGTAGTTACTGCTGTTTGCTTTTGCACGGCACTGTAAGTGATTATAAAATGTTATGAAGTATGATGTATTATGCTCACAATAAAATGGCCAAATTTCCAATCAAAGGGCTTTTATTCGCCTGTTTTTTTACTTTATACCGTATTAGATTTTATCGGTATCGGTTTGGGAATTGCTTTAATCGCGTTAAGTGTTGCACTACCTACACAGCAAAAAACTTACAATTTTGAGTTCTAGTCGTTAAAGGGTTAATTGCGACCCTGCAGTGGTCCCCTGACTTCGTAAAACGAGACGTGTCCGACCAATCAGGTGATAGGTGGAGGGGGGTGTTGTGGGCGTGTCCAGGCGGTGCCCTAGACATCATGAACACTGACCCCCACCCCTCCCACAGCTGACCCCCACCCCTCCCACAGCTCAAATCTTTTTTGAAACTCCTGTTTTCTGTCCACTTTCACCGGGCCACCTGCCTGCCGACCCGGACCCCGGGGTACCCCGGGTCCAGGTAGAGAGGGGGAGCCGGGGAGCGGGCACGGCGACCCGGTGTCTACCTGACCCCCGGACCCGCCTACAAACACGGTCTGTCTGCCAGGCCCTGCTCACTCACTCACCAGCAAACACGATGCATTCACCCAATGCTGGATTAATGTTGGCCCGACGTCGTAGACGGCGGGCCAACAATAACCCAGCATTGGGTCAATGTATTGTGTTTGCTGGGACATCACAAACATACCTCTCTCAACCAATGCTGGCATATAGTTGGCCCGGCGTCTGCGACAATGGCCCAGCATTAAGCCAGCATTGTTCAGCTGCTTGTGTTTGCCTCGCCACATCAGGTGGTCGGGACGAGGACCTGATTTAAAAATAAACATTTTTTAAGATAACAAATAAAACTGAACTATAGAAATTATGCCACTTTTATTTCAGAAAGCATAATTCGAGGCAAAGCAGCCATATGCAGTGTCATGAGTGACACTCAAATAAGTGCACGTATATCACATTCTCGCGGGGACATTTTCCCTTGAACTGCGTCTGTTTCTCACTATACATTATTCCGCAGACCGACTATAGCAGAGTTACTTTCATAATATAATTTAAAATGTAACCAACTTTGGGACTACGATAACATGTATGCTTTTGAATAAACTAAATAGGATCTATTTACTTTAGAATTATCCATTGATTTTGGTATATCCGTATATAGACAAAAACATCGAGGCATATTGTAAGACTACATATAAGCAATGTTCTAAAATAATAATTAAGCAGTTTAAATTTAATTCGATAATTATGCAGAATGTAAGACTATATATATCTTTATGTTTAAACTCACTAAACTAAATCAATGTGTGAATAAACCAAAGTATTTCACATGGATCAGGGATTTCTGGCTATAGGGGTATCCAGGGGACAAACAGGTTTGAGCGTTGTGTATGTGTAAGCACTCTGCAGCTTTAGAATAAGGGGTGCGTTTTTTCTCTTATCGTTTTGACAGGTCAATCGCTTCATGATATATACAGACAGGGCTGTCAAGATTTACTCTGATTATTGTAGAGCTTGCATACCCCTCCTATATACTACCCTACGTAAACCAAAAGGCAGTACCTATACTTACTTTACGAGTATAAGCAGTTACTGCCTTTTGGCTTTGCACGACAGTAGGCTTATATGGGGCGCAAGACAATATGATGAATGTAATATCTATTGCCGAATTATTTAAATATCACGGATCAGAAATCACCTTGAGCGATGATTACGGAAGTATTTCATATGGCATGTGATAAGAACAAGGCTTATATGCATGGTGATTGAACTGGACCTATATGACAATAAAAACACAACTCGTCCAGATCATCATAAATGTCTTAGTCAGCTCTTTTCGCTTCATTTGAGTATACCATTATATTGAAGGCCGTTATAGACATTTTACTCTGTCAGTGCGGGGATCGACTTCAGACGTCAGAATCTGACGTCTAAAGTCGATCTACGAGTTGACAGAGTTAAGTTAGAGCGATCCGGGCACATGCAGTCCTCTTCTTGAGTGAAAAACCAAATAATAATGCCAACAGAACTAACTCTCATGTCAGGTGAATTAATTAATTAATTTATCCCGTCGTAACGGACAGGTTAACTCAAAGCTAGAGTTTGGATTGAGCTTGAGCAATGTGAATGTGTTCGGCGGGTCCCTGTTCAGGGGGAGACCCGGACAGAATCTGAGATAAGAGATGGGCGGCAGATAGCAGTCCAAAACCTGAAATTATACCCGGGTTATTGAATTCACCATGTACGTCCACACACAGGTCTAAGACGTAAATAGTTGGTCTGATAACTTTATCGCCCAGAAATAATCAAGTTGTCAGAGCGGCAATGAGTAAAGAGATCGATAAAAATCAGCCGCTAAGCTTTGACGCATTGACTTGTCAATATTAAAAAATGTGTAACTTAATTATGAGAAGCTTAGACTCCCGCCCCCAAGTGATATCAATAATAACGCTATAAGCTGCATCGCAATGACAAACAGCAGTAACTGCTTACTTGGAAAGTAAGCAGCTACTGCTGTTTGCCTTTGCACGGCGGTATATAGGTTTGATTTGTTTCCCTGTCAACAGTCAAATGTGGGCAATTTCCTATGTGTCTCCTTTACAAACGGTAAAGTTGTCATATCAGTAAACATTACGTTTTCATTGTACTCCACGATACAGGTATTACATTACATCGGTATCCGATGTCAAACAAATTATTTCTTTAGACAATCTTCTCTAATTTTAGATGTACTTTTAGGTAATATACGATTCAATGTGATTAGAACATTTTACTATGCAAATGTAATAATGCATGTTTATTAACTAAATATTTAGCAATTTAGAGGGAGAACAGATCTCGTAGCTTAACGACGTAAATCCAGATTGTCAATAGACAAAAATGCAAGTGAGGTCATAAGGTCAAATGGTCAAGGTTCACTATGACAGCAGGTTTAACCTTACAGTGCGGGGACCGACTTTAGGCGTCAGAATCTGACGTCTATAGACGTCAGATTCTGACATCTAATGTCGATCCCAGCACTGGAAGAAGAATAAAATAATTGCAATGGCGACAGACCCATTACACAGGTATTCAAATGAGACAGAAAGAGGGAACTAAGATATTTATAATGATTGCAAATTTAAAAAAAATTGGGGCTTCATGGTTTATACAAAAATATTTCAGCGTTGTAAGCGTTAACATATCGCCGCCTCGGAGCTAAAGGATCCTATCTGCCACTCTGACGAGTGTCAGATAGGTCCTTTAGCTCCGAGGCGACGATATAGAGTAAAATGAGCCCCATGTGTGAATGTAGTAGGATTTTGAACGTATATCTGAAAGAAAGGCAGCTTGCGACGTCATGTAACAAAAAGTTACATTTTGTCAAAGGCTTGATCGAATTAACAATAGGACGATTTTCCATAGCAAGGTGACAAATTAAATCAAAGAAATCAGTATTTTGCCAATGGATTGCTTGCTAGCAACGTGCTTTAAAATACACAATTATCATATTTTAATAATTGATGAATCAAATATGCATATGAGATGCCTGTGAATGGACTGAGCTGCAATGACAATATTTCATATAAATATTATAGTCAACATAGAATAAACTATAGTTGGGCCTGTTTATTTCATGTATATACATTGTAATGGTAATTCAAGCTCTACAGTACATCAAAATTGTATATCTTTTTTATTTTAAAAGAGATTTGGGTCTAACTGCAGCTACATAATTGAAATGTACTAATTATTTGCGATAAACTAATGCATAGCTCATAAACAAAATGTATTGATTATGCCCATATTGGGCATTATGATTGGCCTCTTGATATGTCAGCACTTATTTCACTTGACAATAATAATTAATTGTGAATTCTTTTTATTATCAAACTGAAAAAATGACACGAAATCCACGGAGATGCAGCTGAGATGCCTGAGGCTTCGCACGCCTACCTCATAATGATATAATCGTGCATATCATTATTTCAGAGTGTGAATCTGATTACCTTAGCGTGTTAGAGTAGAGTAAATACAGAATAACTACACACTTTCTAAGTTTTGATTTACAGCTGCAACTGATATCATTATTAACTGTATTTAAATCACGTCTATGTTACACAATTCACAAGTTCACGATTTGTGAATAAACTGAGAATGTTCCGAAGCCTTTCATTTAACAGGATTCTCAACCTAGATTATATTGGCTTCTGTTAATGTGCATCACCTGATTACCACCATCCTATATCCTAACATTAGACGTAAATCCAATGTTGTGTTAATGTTGTACCAGCGTCGTGGACGCTGGGCCAACATTAAAACAACATCAGTTTGGTATATAGTGTTTAGCTGCATAGTGTGTAACAGTTATTAATAGTACGATAAAGAAATATATATTTCGTGTTTATAGCTAGGTGGATAATAAACATAACGTATAATGCATGCTGAAGGATCACAACTATAATATCCATGTCCTTGTTCTGGTAACACGTGTGTCTGACAGGCGTCCTCAATGCACCATTTGCCTCTCAAATCTATAATGTCTGTTGTAAACGAAAAAAATCATTTAAGTTACATCTATATTGCTTGTAATCTAAAGTGTACTCGTGATATCACAAGTAAAAACGAACTCGCAGCTTTGGTGAAGAAATACAAATAAAAAGTTTTCAAAATAACACATTTTGAGATACTATAGTAAGTAAAATATCGCACTTCAGTTGAAAACAATTATAATGTATTTGTGGACTATATCAGCGTGGACTACCTCCCTCGCACACCCCACATGTGCGTATTAGGCGAGTTTTGTCAGTTGGTAAAGTATAGGTTTGGCACGAGTCTGACAAAAACTGCGGCCGCCTCTGTGACACACCTAGTGGGGTACCTGGCTATTTCACGCCCCACACCCCGGTATTAGACCATCTCACTGTAAGACTCGATCTCAAGCCCCGCTAAACTCGGGTCCTCCCACAAGCCTAATCCTCATGGCCAAAAAATGTCACACAAAAGGCCAATGCTGGTTAAATTTTGGACCAGCGTCTGCGACGCTGACCCAACATTCAACCAGCATTGGACTAATTTGCCATGTGCACACATGTCAGCACGCGCCTGCTGCTGCCGTATGGCTTCAAATCGATGCTGAATCTGATAATAACTCATACCGTTCTCTAGCCGTCACAGTGTCAAATGTGTCACTCCCTTGAGCGACTCTTTGTCTATAGTGGTGGTCAATATTTCATGCAAAACCTTTACTATAATTTATTTCGTGTCTCTTTTTTAGTACAACCTATAAACATGCTACTATGGCCTACTGTAAGAAATACAATCTTGAAAAAAAAAATCCAAGAGTTTATGTAGCCTCTTTCATATACAAGTAACACATACTTGGCTGTCCAAATGTCCAGTTCTAACTGTGGTAAATGTAATGATTAAAATATACTCATATTATTATATGTTTGTAAAGCTCAGGATTCTTTCATATTACCGAAATTAGATACATCAAGCAATAATTAGCAAGGCTTATAATAACTCTTGGGATTTACTTTCGTTTTTGAAAAGAAGATACATTACCCTTATTCTACATTTTTGGGCTAAGATGGAATATATGTGACCCAGATATACACCCATATGCATGTCTCAATACATCCATATTATTATTATTAATAATATATTAGAAACAGTGGTATGTTTATACCAACTGTCATATACCACTGCTGTTCATAGTGATAACATTAAAAGTATATATCTAACACATGTTATTCTTAGTGACTTCAGTCCATAATTTATTTCAAAAGTTATGGTGTATTGTGGTAATGTACCCTGTGCCACGTATATCTTGTGGTTCACCCCCAATAAAACAAGGCAAGGACAAGCAGCAGTAACTACCTACTTTATGAGTTAGCAGTTACTGCTGTTTGTCTATGCACCACACTTTTCAAGTAAGCTAGTGCTATGTACCATTTCAGGGCAGCCCAGTAGCACCCTATCCTGCCTCGTTCTGGTTGAACCTTACAGCGCGGGGATAGATTTTAGTCGTCAGAATCTGACGTCGGTAGACGTCAGATTCTGACGACTAAAATCAATCCCCGCCCTGTATGATTAAAAATATTTTTGATGACCGTAGACTCATACCATAGGTATTCTAATGAAGCGGAAAGTGCTAACTTTGACATTTATGATGATTTCAAATTGAAAAAAATATTTTGTCTCCATGGTTTATAAAAAATGTCAGCGGTGTAAGTGTTAACCACCCTGCCCCTCATCTTGCCTCTCGCCTGGTGGTGATAATCTACATTTTTGTCGTGCAAATGTAAAAGGCAGTAACCGCTTACTTTTCAAGTAAGCAATTACTGCCTTTTGGCTTTGGCTGGCAGATTTCACCTGCCTGGCTTCTCCCTATCTAACATGACAGTCTGTGTATTTGACCAGTCAGTCATACTAATCCTACAGTGTCAGGAAAACGATCACATCCACCCTCTCTTCCCCACAGTCAATAATTAATCCACCCTCTCTCTCCCCTTATTTTAGAAACAACTCTATGCTATCTATATTTGAAAAGTTATAGGCATTCAGATCTGGTATAAGGTCAAATGGTGTCATTTTAACGTTAAAATCGTCCCTTGTCAGAATGTTAACTGACTTATATATGCATTACATTTTTGCAAAATTCCTGAGAGCTACACCTGAGTCAGGAAAAAACGCATTAAGTTTACGTTGTAGCAATGATGGTACGGTGTTTTATACGTTGGCTAATACTGTAGCAAACATTTCAACATTGTCAGGCTATAAAAATGTATATATAAATACACAGAAAGTTTTCGGAAACTGAAAGTGATGATCTACATGCATCGTTCAGTGAAAAAAATACTGTGCATTATATTCACAAAATGATTGAACCTATTGCCTGAACATATCGTCGCCTCGGAGCTAAAGGATCCTATCTGACACTCGTTAGAGTGGCAGATAGGATCCTTTAGCTCCGAGGCGACGATATGGAGTTTAATTAGTGAAAGAGTCTATACACTAAACGGGGATATATCACAAAAAAATCTAGGTTTTCATTTCTAAACCTCTGTATGTACGTAGCTAAGTTGAGCTTCCTTCAAAATGAATATCTGCATTTATTCAATAGAACTTATTATTTAAAACATGTCGTGGTTAATTGGAAAATAATTTCAAAACTTGCTAAGCTATGGTAATTTGTTCCTAGTACAATATAATACAATACGAGTGAGTTCATGTAGTATATAGGCGTTAGTGAATAACTGTCACTTATAGGACAATACAGATTGATTGATGGAGACGTTGAACAAATATATTAACAAGCCGAAAAAAAGACTAGAAAGAAATGAGATGACTATAGGTATTTAGTCAATTACATGCGGGTGCTGTGTGTATGTGCGTGTGTGGTGCTGAATTGTGACAAGGCCTGGCGACAAGGGTGTCCCCCGTGACAAGTGGTGACTAGACGGGTCACGAGATGGGTGGATGAACCATTAGGTACCATTGCTAACCGAGCAGTAACTGAAATATACACATCTATATGTACGTCAATGTTAAAAAACAATAGGGCGTGACAAGTATAGGACACACGCCAATTAAAAGTATATATGCATCATGATTTCTTTAACAGGCACTGAGAAACATGCCGTGTACGTTATACATTTTTCCCAGGTTTAGTTTTGTACATAATCGTATTCCGTACAAGTTATCATTTTAGTTGACGAAAAGTAAAATTAGTATAATAAATTCAGGATAAATTATTTAAATTTCAGGCATTAAACATCAGAATCTGACGTCTGGGTTCTGACGTCTTTAGACGTCAGAACCCAGACGTCAGTTTCTGGGATCGTGGCATACATTTTTTGAATCATATTTCATCAGCCACTATTAAATGTAGCTTGTTCATTAAGTGGCCTTATTTTTCAGTTCCCGTTGGGATTCTATCATAAGTCACGCACTGTGAACTTTATACGTGTCACATGTCACTTTCTATATTGTCCTTCTATTAGCAAAATATGTATCAAGTTATCATAAAGCTACCTAATTATCCCCCTTTCTGGAATAGGTCTTTATATATGTAAGTTTTCAAGCCAGTTTCGAACAAAATAAAATGTTCATGGCATTTATAAAATAGTTTATTGTATTTTGATATACTCAGCAAATAAAATAATTATTTTTTCAGATGTCAATTTTTCAGAAATTTGAAACATGCTTCATTTAAAGCTGAAAATGATGACTGAAATTTCAGCAGCAGAAGAAACTAGAATAATGCATGAAATTTAAAGTCAACAGTAATAATTGTAATATAATAAAGTTATTAGTAGTATAATGCAGTAGTAGATATTTTTGTTGTGATTCTGAAAATAGGAAAATTATGTTATGTTACCTTATTGATAACAAATGAAAGCCATTGAAAAGGTTAATTCCATTTATGAATCATTGCTATGGTTATTACATTTTTCACCGTTGTGCATATTTTGCATATGTTTAAAATAAGAACATTATATTGGTGAACAATGCGACATTTTATTAATCGACAATCGATTGTTGCAATTTTCAAACAAATAAAATTGTATAAACATTATCTAAGTAATCTTATTTACTTCAATCATATTCTATTTGCATAATGTGTAATTCACATAAATTCAAAGAAAGTGCGAACGCGAAAGGCTATAGCGGTATGTGGTTCCGTTTTGTTTATCAACACGTTTTGTAGTTTTGTACCCAAACAACGCACTTATGTAAATTGCGGGAGACCTCTCTCTCTGTTGTTCTGATGCTACCCCACTTTCCACGATGGTGGGCCAGCGTTAAACTGACGTTGGGACAACGTCTCACGTTCTCGAGGATATGTAAATTCCATGCACCAAACAAGTAGTTTATAACACCTACCAGACAGGAAGGTCTATTATGACATTACATCATATATAACATTGTGTAGTAGGATGTATACACATAGGTATACTATGCCATTGTATACTAACACTTCTGAAGAATAGATTATTACCAGATGGCACTTACAATAATATATGGCAATTGCGTTTCCCGTTTCCTATTGCATTTCTTTTTCCTTCATGGGATCATTTTATCAAATGATATATAAAAGTAATATATTACGTGTATAGACCATAAAATAATATAATTTAAATCACAACTCTCTCCATGTTTGTTATTATGTTTTGCATAAATCATTGTTTGTGTGCATTGCATTTTTTACTATTGTGCATATTTGACATAACATTATGATTTAAATTGTATGAATGATATCTTATATTAGGCCGATTTTATTGACATTTCAGATTGAAAACAAAATAACAATGCGACATTATCGACTGTTGCAATTTTCGAACAAGAAAACTGCATCAACATTATTTGAGTAATTATCAGTCTTTGATTATCTTTAAATTTAACCCATTAACTGATTTAGCTAAAGTCTTTGTTTTTTAACTTCAGTCGTATTCTATTTGCATAATGTATGATAAGCTGGGAGAAAGTGCGAACGCGATAATCTATAGCGGCATGTGGTTCTGTTCTGCTTATCAACACGTTTTGTAGTTCTGTCCCAACACAACGCACTTATGTAAATTATGGGAGACGTTGCCTTATGTTGTACTAATGCTGGCCAGCATTAGTACAACGTTTGGACAATGCGTAGTGTTCGCTAGGATATGTAAATCCCAGACAACAAACAAGTTGTTTACAACAACGACCAAACAGGAAGGTCTATTATGACATTACATCATATATAGTAGTAGGATGTATGCGCATACACATAAGTATACTATGCCATTGTATACTAACACTTCTTAAGAATTGATTATTACCAAATGGCACTTACAACAATATATGGCAGTTGCGTTTCCCGTTTCCTTTTGCACTTTGTTTTCTTTGTGGAATCATTTTATCAAACGTCGTAATGTGTAGACAATAATATAATATTTTAAATCATAACTCTCTACATGTTTGTTATAATATTTTATAATTTTATTTAAATTAAATTTTGTAAAATCGAGTTAATAGTAACGGCTTAGCAAAAAAAATAAGAGTATTTGGAATTGATATTAGAAGGTTGAGTGGATAATTCAGAAGGATTCAGTATTAATTGCCAAATTGTCAAAGTTTTAATAATTTTGAATGGGAGGAAACCCTCTTTTGTCATTACCAAAACTAACCATCAAGGGTTTAATAGCTAGGAAGTATATAATTAGAAAACGTATAAAAAAAGCTTAAATAGGTCAACTTCCAAGTCATGCATTAGTTTGACTTCACTGAGCCTGATTTCGGGGTATCATAGCACATTAAATTGATAAGATATTGTAGAATACATCATAATAATTTATTTTATTATAGTTCACAAACAGTAAAGTGTAGCAGTTTTCGCAGAAAAAAAAACGTATTTCTTAATGATTATTTTTATTTTATAAATTAAAGAGCTGGGGATAAGATTTTTAAACAACTTACTTAGAATTGTATTAATTCAAAATACATTATTATGTGGACTTGGTTTGATCTTAATTGACAAAAGTCACAAGGGACGAAATTTAGGAAAGAAACAATGGCCAATTGTCATACGAGCGTTCCTATCTGCTCACATAACTGAACTAGATAGACTCTCAGCAGGTATAAACCCAGCTCTATTCAAACACACATGCTGTATGGGATTTAGAAAAATATTACACATTTCCTTCTTGATCAAAACCAAATGACTGCCGCTCATTTAACTTTATGGTATCCAGAAGGCTACAATGATCATTATATACATTAAATTCATTATCCCATTTTGCTCATCATACCCTAGTGATATTTAATTTATTTTTCGATGTTATATAATTAGAAATGTTGAATATTATGATATTTCAGAAACGCAAATGTGAACAATTTTTAGAGTTTGATGATTGTGATGACCTACTGTCTACTGGGACTCAAATAGTGGCGCCCTGCGGCGATCAGCTCAATCTAGCTCATTACTGACCGGAAAAATATTTGCGCCCGTTTTAGTGATGGCCAGTTGGTCTTTGAATCATTGTTTGTAGGTTGATTGACCGAGCCTGGGGAGGGGGTAGGGGTGGGGGTTGATTGAGCTGTAATGGACTTTGATCAGGAAGGCCTTATAAGGTGCGACCTCATGCACGGACAGCACCCTACCAGAGAAAACCCAACGTTGTCTCAACACTGATTTAATGGTGGGACAGCGTCGCAGACGCGGGCCCACCATTAAAGCAGTGTTGGGTCAATCTCTCGTACTTGCAGGGCAGGGTGGGGGGAGGGGTTACTTGTGGATTTCAAAGCGTCCCAGGTTTGAATTCAGCCTGACCTCGGTGCTCCTTCGCCCGGCCTGTCATTTTCTTGTCTACCTCCCCTGAAACACCTATTTCAGTGGTCTTGGTTATTTTCTTAGGGCACGCTTCCACACCTCCGGCTGATGGCCACCCTTTAAATCCCATAGGATGTGGGAGAACTAACTGCACTCTTAGAACAAGATGCCATTAAATAACGTTTTTATATATTTTCCCATGGATTGTCGGCATATAACAGTTATATAGCAAGTAAAAGGAATACCGTTTTCTCACAATTGTGGCAATGATATGCCTTTTGGCATCGTATGTACTTCAAAAACAATTGTACATGTACACAAAAAAGAAACAATTTTACTTTTACTTTACTACTACTTAATTGTTCAGAATTTGCATAATATGTCCCAACAAAAGTGAATGTAAAAATATCAGATACGTTTAAGAAATGGAAAATATACCTAACCAATATTATTGTCTTATAATGGGTATAATATTAGTACCCAATACAGTATAAATCAGAAAGGCAGACGTAAGTTTTACTGGAAATATGTAATCATGTGTATATAGGCCCATTATGCTACTATACAAGTAAAAATTCAACATTGGTATTTGATGCATCATATTAATAGTACAAGTATATATTTTCAATTAAACAAAATTATTGAAAAGTTTTGAATGTATTTCTCGTATTATTATAACTAAACACACGTAAACGGACATTGGTTCACAGACAGTGCAAATAGTATCAAAGGGATACTATATTTTAAATTGACCTTGTGGTGTAGACCATGTAGCTTGGCTGACTGACCACAGTGAATGCCCTCCCCCCC
This sequence comes from Flabesymbios commensalis, assembly GCA_964017125.1. Taxonomy (NCBI): domain Eukaryota; kingdom Metazoa; phylum Annelida; class Polychaeta; order Terebellida; family Flabelligeridae; genus Flabesymbios; species Flabesymbios commensalis. Next base: position 23,408,361 of record OZ024902.1, on the reverse strand, counting down.
CCCTTACACAGTGACCAGACTGCCCATCTGAAGTGCTGAGCTCACGTGAACATCGCGTCGTCGATCCAATGCTGGCTTAAAGCTGTGGCCCAGCATTAAATCAACATTGCTGAGATAGCTCACGTGAACAAACATAGATAATTGGCTTTCACAAGATGAAGTGCTCATCCTCACACCCTACTATCTACCCCCCCCCCCCCCCCTCCCCCACCACCAGTAAAACCATAACATAATGGTCGTCAGCCGAATCTGCTGACTGCGAGCTTAATCCAAAACCATAATTTATTCTATCATTGTACAAGATGTTAACCAATTAAATATGTATACAAATTATATTTTAATTATATATTTGATAATAATATTCCACAATAATACGAAACTTGAGTGCAATTATGTGTTGCTAATAACCAACTCATAACCATTTACTTTATTTGTGATATACCAGAAAATCTTGCGCCACTGTTGGCGTAAAGCTGGATGGACGTCGCAAACAGTGAATCAAGAAAAAAAACATCGACTCAGCTTGTCAGGTTCTTGCAATGCACGGATTTTATGTGGTATTATTTACATTTTTTGCTATTTAAACTACAATAATACACATCTCGATGGTATATCTCTCTTGGTTAATATACATTACAAAAGGTATCCCGCTTGGATCAGACGATGTAAGAGGATGTGGTCAAGACGCCGCAATGATCAATTAACCGCCACAATGACCATACAGTGACCACATGATGACCACATGATGACCTTATACTGACCACAGCCGATGTTATTACAAATTCGCATCAAACTGTCTGATAAACTGCTGAGGAGTCGCTACTTCTAGTAGACCAAATAATACAGACAATTATATTGCTTTTCGCACATCCCATTTTTGATATTTCACAAGCTATTAACAAAATCTTGCATATCTGCATTTTTTGTTAAACGAGGAATCTCTAAGATAAGAAAAGGTTGACACCGAATTACGATGAAAACATAAAAAAAACATAAGTCGGCATTTCAATGACAGTAGCCTAATAATCTAAGGTACACACACAAATAAAACACAGGTAAAGGCATGGTAGATTTGGACGTATAACCTATTTTATATTGGAAGATTATATTGCAATAAGTGAATTTATGCTGTCATAGTGCTTCACCAAGGTTTGAATTTTTTAATTAATTAAAATGAACGTTTTCTTTGGTCAAGGCAAAAAGGAAGCTACCCGGGTCTACAAAGAGCTGCGCATGTGTGGCTCGCGGCAGGCGCGTGCGCGGTTTCTCGCACCCAGTACTTCCGCCGGAGAAAAGACAATGGATCAATTATTAGTGTTTGATTGTAATTACAGGACATAGGGCGCGCGAACTAACGCGAGCGGCCAAATGCGGGACCCAGCAGATTGAGGCTCAGCAGGTGAAGGGAGCGCACCTTGCTGTGAGCTACCTGACAAAATGAACACTCCCTCTCCACTGAACTTATGAGGAGCTTTTGATGAGCAGCATACCTCATCATTAACACTCTAAATGCTGGGGTACTTTATACTGCGACGTAATAAACTTATATTTTCTGTTATTTAATTCTCACAACCAGTTAGTCAATTTACACGCTACAGACATGAACATTTTGCTATTGTATTATGGCTAGAGATGTAGAAACTAAAACTTATACGGAATAGATGTGAGAAGGTAAGTTTGACAAAAAATTACCACATTTATTTTTGCTCTCCAAGTGTTTGATCCATCTGCTTCTGTGTAAGAACGCGGCGGGGTTTAAAAAACATCATGTGTCTTATTGGTGAATTATATATTTTAAGATGCATTAATAGAACAAAAGATTATGAAATAATTTGTTATTTCTACCGATGCATGAATTTCGGAATCTGCTGTTTATTTTTTGTTTTATGTTATATTTTAGGTTTCTGTAAATGGTAATTTTGAGCATGGGATGATTGACATCAAAGTGTCAATTGACCAGCTTACAAATGACGAACATACTAGCAGGTGTCGACTTCCGCCGAGGTCATAATTACTGACCTATGACCTAATTAGCAGCAAATTAGGGGATAAAAAAGTTTCCGGGAGGAGCAACCTGTGGATTATATCACTTGTCTTGTGGATGGCTTGTTAAAGACAACAAAACTAATTGTAAAATATGCTGGTTTTAATTGCAGGCTAACTTTGAGCATTTTAATGACGTCGCTATTCTTAAGTTCAACTGAGGATTATTGTCATTTGTCTGGTGGCTAGTTTGTAAAAGTACTAATTGTGAGATGTGTAAGCTATAATTGTGGACTATTCTCTAAAACTATCTGTAGCAAGACAAAATGAAGGACTTTCAATAAAATTAATAAAAAAAAATTTAAATCAAGGTCATCAACTCACATATCAATATATCGGATTATGATAAACTTTCAAAATATACCGACATGTTGTGTATGTGCCTTTATCTTTTGTTCTTGGAAGGATAAAACAAAAAAAAAGCTGGGTATATTATTAGCTTTATACTATATTTTCAATAATTCAATAATTATAATTTTGCAACACAAAGCAGAGACACAATATGATTTAGGAAAAAAATATCATTTTAAGACCCTTTAAATGGTCACCATAACATGTTTAAATGTATATTTTGTATATCATGTGGTAGAGTGATATGATATAACTATGGTTGAAATATTTTAGTCAAAATTTTATTATTATTTGTTTTATATATTATTAGTTTTATACAATATATTCAATAATTCAATAATTCAATAATTATAATTTTGCAACACATAATAAAGACACATTATTATTTGGGAAAAATATCCTTGAAGACCCTTTAAATAGTTTTATATATAAATAGCATGTCATACATAGTAGCTATTTTACCTCTGGTTTTGTTGCGGGAAACAAAATGATATACCCTATGCCTTTCAATTTTATTTTAAGTATATACTCAGTGTTTCTTATGGCAATGCCAGTTAACATGATTTTAGTTATGTATGTCATACTATGTATATTGTCATATGATTTTAACAAATTAACAATGTTGTATATACATGTACATATCTCTCTCTTATTTCTATGACAAATACGTCTGAATTGACTTTTTTCTGTCAATAAAATATCTGTCTGTCTGTATAAAAGATGACATCACCAAAAAAGTCACCATATGATGTTTAAATGTATATCTTGTATATCATGTGGTAGAGTGATATGGCATAACCATACTTGAAATATTTTAGTCAATAAACTTTTAATTGCAACCGGTTAATACATGTCTAAGCATCCCTCTAATGAATATTCCATAGCATCCCAGGTCTGACATATATATATTTCGGTTTGTTATCATGATATTTCACATAACATTATATAAGAACCAGCAGTTATGTCACAAATTCGTAGTCTACGAGCCTGAAAACCTCTATACCATCACACCACCACACCACCTATCCATATATATTAGCATATTTCACCCTAAATCAGCTATTGACTCTTATTTTCTTCACCTTTAGATGTGAATTGCTGCCGCAATTCCCATCTCAAGGTGAAGAAAAATGTCACGATTTCATAAAATACCCAAGTATAAAATCTCAAATTAAAGCTCTAATCCTCCTTCTTATGATGGGATATATCAGTTTCTCATAAGTTCAGTTTTTTCAAAAATGTCAAACATTTGCATTTATGCGACGATGGAGCTTAACAGGTTAATGTAGTCAGCTGCCACTGGCTTGTGTGATATTATTATATCAGGACTGGTGATGTACCTCCCTGGAGTGTAGTTATGTAAACAGGTAGAGATGTCAGTGATATCATTGTGATATGTACTCAAGACAAAGGCTGCATCAACAATACAGTGTAAATAATATAAATTACCTTATACTGATGCTGAGGTTCAGGTGTGACTATTATAATACCGACTTATCGTTGTCCTAAATATGATCAATACTCTTTTTCATAGAAAGTATTTTGCGGCAAAGTAAAATTTATATATGTGTAACAATAGATAAGCCTAAAGGTTATATTTGTAACAAAATAGATATGAATATTTTCATCAGTTTTGGTACAAAACCAATAAACTAACATAATGTTTTTTTTCTAATACTTTTATACATACCCAGTGGACCTAAAACATTTGTATAACATTTGTACAATGTTATAATAAACGTTGATGACGTTTGTTATACAGATGTTTCGCGTTTGCTAGGTATCATCCAAAGAGCAATCTGCATGTAAGCATTCATGTACTGTTTATGCATGTTTGTAGCATTTTTTTAAATATAGGGGTCCAAGAAAATATGGGACTTAGTGTAAGCCATTGTCTGCAACGCTGGACCAGCATTGAACCAACACTGGTCCAACGTTCTGTGTTTACTCGGATGAGATATAGATATAGTGCCTGCGTTTAAGAGATATTTTAGAAATGCTAAGCACTTCCCACCACTAAGCCAACATTGTATCAATGTCTTGTTTCAGCTGGGATATAAAGTGTTCTGATCATTCAGATGCATAATAAGGTAACACCACGTAACAAGTGGGCGTTTTGCCACAAATTGTTCTATATGAGTTGTCGGACATAATGTTTATTTTGACAGCCGAACAAAATAACCTGGATTTACATATGTAAATTATTCTGAACGTTATAAAGTTGTGCAATATTGACATCGCTGATAACATATTAATGAACCTGTTACGTTACGTAGTCATCATGTCGTTATGTAAAGAGATGACACTTTAATGACCAGAGCTTCATCTGTAAATATAACCAGTAATAAACAACTTTGAAATATTTAAATAAAACATAGGCACTTGAATGTACATTATTGTTTAAGTGAATTAGTTTTAGTATTACTAGATATTTTGGTCTCTCTTTATAACTAAATTTTGCCTGTATCATATACACGCTGGCTATTTTTATGATTACCCTAAATAATATAAACTCAACCAATATATTTCGATATTACTCCCATAAACCGTTCATCACCGAAATACACCAAGGCAATTTGCAGGCTTTAAAATAACATGAAATTTGAATAAAATCAACTTAAATAGATTATATTTCCTATTTGTGATCGACTGCTACAATGGTAAACAAAAATGCCACTCATTATAGTACAAAACAGACGAAAAAATATAACATAAGATATAAGATCGTTGAACAAATGTACAAAATAATTGCTTTCAGTTTTAAGGTATGATAATAAAAATAGAGTAAGGCTCGATAAACATGCTGACATGAACTCAAATAATCTCTATTATACGGTTTCTTTTATATGGTTTTATGCTGGCCTAATGTTGGGACAGTGTAGATTGTGCACGAATATTCAGACAGTGCAAGAGTTAAAAGTGATACAGCGAATGGAATTTAAATAAATTACGTTTTTTAGAGTGAACAATCAATAGGTCAGAGCTGATATTAAATTAAAGTTGAGCGTAAAATATAATGAATTGTTTTTGTAATACGAATATGATATTTGCACCTATACAATAAATAAATCCATATATGTCTGATCTTGAGAAATACGTGTGCAGCCACGATTTATATAAAAAAACATAATCGCATCGGAAATAGTCAAGATAAAGTGGCGACATTTTTCCGTGAAAAAATGCTGAAAAAATCACTGAAAAGTTGACTTGTATTTTACGGCGGTCGCACCTTTTGGTGTGAACAGTCAAGTATTGAGTCGTGGAGGTTTATTGTCAGAACTCAGTGAGTCAGAAAAGATAGAGCCCCACGTAAGAGTCATTTACGGTACGTTGTACGATTTTTCCACGTCTTTATTTTCGCGAAATATTTGCGCGACTTTCGCGCAAATATTTCACGAAAATATAGACGTCAGAAAACGTAGCCACTGATGAGCAGATACGAGTACATATTAAGAAATCTCTCAAGTTGGATGATTTTTTGGATCTTCAAACAGGGTAATTTCGTGAATTTTCTAGATCTGAAAAAGTGTTGGATTTATTTCGATTAGGCTGCGGGGAACAGGTGGATGCATTATGTTGAAGTTGTAGAACACGCGGCGCAGCCAGTGAATCGTACGTAAGTCGTAGTGACACCGCAGTGTTGAGTAATTGAAAGTAACATACCCCGGCCTGAGGGGGTGGGGTGAGTGGGATGCAGGGGTTAGATACGCCCCCTCTAGGGGACCCCCATACACACATGTAAGAACGGGGATAGGTACGTTCAATGTACGAAGTCTCTAAGACGCATGCTGATCCTTAAACCCTGGGGGTGTGACCTTTGTGACATCATTGATCGTCATTTCATCACATGCATGACAGAAGTGAAAAGAATTTATGAATCAAAATCTGACTTTATAATGTAATTCTCACTAGATCTTTCATTTCCACGACAGTGGTACTGAATATAAATTGATTCCGTGTATCAACCCCATTTATTTGCGGACCATGGCCTTAAAGGGTGTCTGTCAGCTTAAAGGTATTTCACAGATCAAGTGAAATGGGATCGCGCAGGCGTAAGTGACGCTAAAATGGTTCACGTCAACGCGATTAGACTGACGACAGAATTATACAGCACGTCACATGGGCTTTATTCTCCTGATGCGGCTCTCTGGCCTTGCCGTACTGCCGTGCAAAGCCAAAAGGCAATAACTGCTTACTATGTAAGTAAGCAGTTACTGCCTTTTGGCTTTGTAGTGCAGTGTAGGCCTGGCAGCTGCCGATATCAAAGCGTCTCTCTGTGTGTAGAAACTAAATATTTGTGATCACAGGTATATCCACATATATAGACGACCAATAAATCAAGGAACTAGAAAAAAAGACAGATCACCTCCTAGCAATTAAAATGTCCCAAGTGCCACTCACATGAGTGGCTCATACGACATTTTGGCTGCTAGGGGGAAACATAGAGCCGTCACCCGTACAATATTAATTTGAAGTCTGTAGGATCATTTGGATCATTTGGTTCAAAGTGAAACACAAGACAAATAAAATGTTCGACCAGAAGCGGTTGGTCGGCAGATGGCATGTGTAATGAGACTAAGTAATGAACGGTTCTCTCGATCAGAATTCAGTGCTCTAGTGGCCTAGATTAGCCTATATTTGCATAAAGGTGGCCTTAAACCCCATTCATTTCATTCAGTTATCAGTGTGCTAGTACATGTAGCATGGCAATGACCTACTTTATATTTAGAAGTATACAAATATCTACTATAACGAATGATCGATCAGCGTTCACCGATCTTTGAGATCTTGTATTTTTAGTTTCACCAGAAACTGACGTTTAAAGTGGATTCTCGCACTGCATTAAATGGAAAATCATAATGGCCGTAGATCATATGACCATAGATAAACATAAACCAAATATTGTGGGAAGCCTATGTAACCGAGATATAGCGTGTTCCGCTTCAAACCGCCAGAGCTCGAATTTAGAATACTCTGTCTGGACGGCAGTGTCATCTCATTCATCTCATCATCCTCAGGAGGTTCTTCTGGCCCAGTTTAGCCTATATACGCACAAAGATGGCCTAATACTCCTCCATTCATTCATTTATTCATTCATTCATTCATTCATTCATTCATTCATTCATTCATTCATTCATTCATTCATTCATTCATTCATTCATTCTTTCATTCATTCATTCATTCATTCATTCATTCATTCATTCATTCATTCATTCATTCATTCGGGTAAATTTATATATATTCAAATAAAGCGAAAAGGGCCAACAAAGACATTTACGCAGTGTTCAAATAGAAAAAACCCTTTGGTCCCCATGTTTTACACAAAGATATTCCATCGTTGTAAGGGTAAACATACAAGTGCAAAATAATAAATGAAAGATGAAAGCATCATTTTTTATTTTTTATTCCCTTTTGACTTTAATTAATTTGATTATGAAAATTGTAATTTGTACCTATACAACTACAACCCAAAAAAGTCAAAATACATAACTCGCATATTATTATGCCACATGAAGAAGGGACAATGCACAACTGGGCATTTTGTTTTCTATGAAACCAAAACTAAATGTCACAATTCTATGTCATGGTACGTTTGTATAACTACAATACGTATTTTTAATAGTGATAGCACACACATTTATATACCATTATACAAGTCAAAGCTCTCGGCGACAATGCACACAATTATATATTGACTGAAATACAACTGAACACTTTCAGCACGGCGATCGACTTTATACGTCAGAATCTGACGTCCATAGACGTCAGATGCTGACGTATAAAATGAATCCCTGCACAGAAAGAGTAAAAATATTTATAATATATATGTTTGGCTTGATGTATACAATACATATCACTTACAAAAGCATAGTAACATGTATACTGTAAAAATGTATGCAGGGTATGTCACTACAGGTGACCGGCAGCCAATAATGGTGGTAAACCCATATCATAGGTATTCAAAGAGCTAACTATATATATAATATAATATAATATAATGATTTTAAATTGAAAAAACCCTTTGTTCTCTTAGTTTAAATAAAAAACATCTCAGCGCTGTGAGAGTTAAGGGTGCATTTTTGCACGGATGGTCCAGATTTGTTTTATTTTATGTTTCATCTTATCCAAATAACACATGTCTGGTATATATTTAAGTGACTCTTCTCATTGTTTATTCTCTAGAGAAAACAGAGATTCCCTTAAACAAACACCCCCCAAGCGGATACATTAACCCAATGCTGCGTTAATGTTGGCCCACCGTTTTTGAAGGTGTGCCAGCATTAACCCAGCATTGATTCACTATGCTAGGCCTCTACCTAGCCTTAGGTTATGGCACGCGAGCTGCCGCCGTTGTTCCGTGTCATTTACACCCTACACCTGTCGGTCCGATTCATTATTGTGGCTGCAATATTTGGCCCTGGAGACCAGGTGCACCCTTGTCCACCCAGAGTGTCAAAACATGCGTTTTTCAAAGACAAAAAATGAAATATCTCTTCAGATCTGTCTCCGTGGTTTTCTTTGGGTTAGACTTGCAATTGCTCAACTGGCAAATAACTTCAATTTGCTGTTGAAATTTACAGCCATTTAAATCAATATAGAACGTTATGGAAACATGTATTTCACTTTGGAAAAAACATATTTCGACAGGTATAAGATCTGTGGATTTTGCGGTGGCATGTGGTGTGGATGGTGATTTTTAATGAATTCCTCTGGTCAGGTGTGGCCCTTAATAGGCCACCTGTTGAACAATCTGTTGCCTAGGAGATCCACACGGTATCACGTGTCATCATCTATTTCATCCAGGTGAAATCAACGTTTTTTGCGCAGATGAAATATATATCTTAGGTGAAACGAGAAACCGTCCCATTATAAGGGCCCGTCATGGGCTGGCCCTTATGATGGGCCGGTTTTGGGCACAGAATATCAGATCATACAGTTTTCCATCGTTTATAAAAGAACCAACTCTTGTATCTGATAAATACAAGAAATGAAAATGTACAATAATTAGCAAAATATCAGTTCACAATGAATTACTTCAATGGTTAGATTCAAAACTGGTAGTTGTAAACTTTGTATTGTGTTACATGGAGAAGTACATTAAAAAGCAATATTGAGCTTACAACATAGCTTGTCAATGTGAATGCTAAAAAAGACAGGATGATTTATAAGGTGAATGTTTAAAACAAAATGTGGCCAGTTCACAGGTTGTCATTTCACCGCCTAATTATGGACTTTGAGACAAGTGCAATACGCCAGACGCGAGCCCCCACGGTCGCGCGGCGACTGCGCCCTTAAATGTAGTTTTTATCTGCAAACAGCTGATCGCCCTGGGCTAGCGCTGGGCGTGCGTTTTGACAGATATAATTGGGGTTTGTTTAAACGGTAAGAATGATGTTCTGTTGTCTGACTCATACTTATGACTAATCTCACATATCGGAAACTGATAGTAAGTATACTGAAGATTACAATTCGTGATGTACGAAACTTCATAATTTAATATCCTAAAACGTTAAGGTACATCACTCATTTCTACTTCAGCAGTGCTTTTCTTCATTTTTTTCTGTTTTATGTTTAATAACGTCAGCGCATTTTAAAATAAAGTATGACGTCGTGGGCATATATGCATATATATACGTATGTAATATGTGATTTGTGTATGCGATAAATCACTCAGCTTAAGCTTAATGTATCAGCCTATAGCATGGAAAGATGGCCCGATGTGTCAACATAACAAATCTTTCAATATTGTGACAAAAATACATTTTTGGAGTACCGGAAGCGCATCTTAAATTACATCCGTATCTTTGTTTTTACACCTGCCATGTTTACCTTGGGGCAATGACCCCTGTTAGGGTCATCTATTTCTAAATGACCTTAAATAGGGTCAACAATTCAAATGCACCGTGCGGTAAAAATATTTTATACTATTTTTTGAACTCTATTCTTGTTCTTGTTCTTGTTATTGGTCTTGTTCTTGTTCTTGTTCTTGTTCTTCTTCTTCTTCTTTCTCTTCTTCTTCTTTTTTTTCTTTTTCTTCTTCTTCTTCTTCTTCTTCTTCTTCTTCTTCTTCTTCTTCTTCTTCTTTTTCTTCCTCTTCTTCTTCTTCTTCTTCTTATTCTTATTCTCCTTTTTGTTTGCTTCTTCTTTTTCTTCTTTTTCTTTTTCTTCTTATTCTTCTTCTTCTTCTTCTTCTTCTTCTTCTTCTTCTTCTTCTTCCTCTTCTTCGTCTTCTTCTTCTTTTTGTTTTCTTCCCCTTCTTTTTCTTTTTTGTTTCTACTTAGTCTCAGAATGAACATAGAAATGAGAGATATTAAACCTATCGCACCAGGAATTTTTTACCTGTCGCAACAAACATAAAAGTACGGCGACTGTTATGTGAAGTGATATCTTTGAAGTTAATTGAGCAACTCTTCATAACATTGCAGGCTTAGGCTGAGCTTAACACAGCCTCGCCTGTTGCGTCATTGTCATAGACGCCGTAAGGCACGATTTCTTAACCTCGCAATCTTACACTTGTCGTTATTTCTTCCCGGGGAATCTGCCAGTGGCAAAGTATGATGACGTAACATTTAAATTTTTTGCGTCATGTGACGCCATCTTAGAACAGGAAACATCTAGGGTTTCTTTCCAGTTCTGCTCGAATATCTCGCCTTGGGAGCAATGCTTTTATCCCTGTCATCGAAGCGTACGTGATACTCGGCAGATAGTCCGGATTAATAATTGACTTAAACTCTCAATTAATATGATGCCTTAATAAACACGTCCAGAAAAATGCCAACAAGACACATGCCTAGAATAGACCGAAAAATATAAAATCCTGACTCACTTCAATGAAAAATAAAATACACTGATAGGTCTAAATGGTCTACAATTACTACGTAGTAGACATTGACCCACTGTTGTTTTAGTGCTAGTCCACCGCCTACGAGGCTGGTCCAATGTTAGAAAGACACCGACTGAAAGCAGTGTGGTCGCAAAGTTAATGCTTAACCCTTTCAACCCTCACGATGCATTAAAGTATGATTTCGCATCACTAATCCTGAAACCTAGTGGTTTTAGAACGAAGATGTTTATGGAAATGTTTTAAAAATAGCAGTATATTTTTTTATTTGTCACCCACTTTAAGTCATTTTCATCCACTACAAGTCGAGAATTGCGGCAGCAATTCGCGGCTTGTAGTGGATGAGAATGGTGAATTCAGGCTTCAAAGGGTTAATACATTATTTGGTTTACTGTCTATGATGTTTGCAAACGTCATGCACATTAACCCTTGAAGCGCTGAAATATTTTTGTATAAACCATTGAGACCAAAGGATTTTTAAATTTGAAATCATCATAAATGTCTAAGTCAGTTCCTTGCGATTCATTTGAATACCTATGTTGTGGGTCTACGGCCATTGTAAATATTTTACTCTTTCAGTGCGGGGGTCAACTTTAGACGTCACGTCTACACACGTCAGATTCTGAAGACGATCCCGGACTAGCCGCTGTCAGGGTTAAGAATCAATCAATCAAACCTTCATTTTATAAATACATGACGATTTATGTAGTGTAAATGAATAAAACAATGTTGCATGTGATAATAAAACCCGTTTTTGTCCTAAAGGGAGGTAGTCAAGAGCTTACGAATATAACCTAAAACTATTATCAAAAGCTGCATTTTCTAATATCGAGGAACTATGTGAAACTCTGTAGATATATACGTACTGTCTTTGTCTTTTAACAGCACTATACCTAGCAAACACGAGACGTTTAGCCAATGTTGTTTTTAATGTTGGACCATCGTCTGCGACGCTGGCCCAACATTAAAGCATCATTAGCTCAGCGTCGCTTGTCAGCCGGTCTGATATCTACGTACACCTGCACATCGTGCTATATTTAGATAAACAGCTTTTGTCTATGACGTAATCGTATACATTTCTTTCCATTAGCCGCCGAGCTAAACGACCTGCTTGTTGTTAGAAATTGACATAAGTGCCTTCTTTATAGGCGTAATTACAAAAGTGTTGATCAACAAAATGGCTATAGTTGTAGGCATTCGCACATCCGATGTATTAATGGGCTAAATTAGATAATTCAAATACAAATGTTAACTTGAGTCATATTGTGGGAGCTTATGTCCATTTTCTGTTTAATATTTGTTCATTACGCTAGAAGCTGCCGTTGATAGACAAATAAAATAGTCGCATCCAGCGTTGAATATGTGTCCATGAACCTTGACCTGTTAATATAATATTTCACACAAATACGTTAAGTGGGAAACAATAGCAGTATACTTGATTACAATGATGACAATAGCATTTTTTACTCGTGAATAAATACATTTTTGCACGACTAACATCTTGTTATTTTAAAGCTGTGATGCTCACTATTTTTCCTTTAGTCATTACAATTATCACCATCCCTGACATAACTGATGGTATTTGCGTATGTTGTTGATGCTCAAAATATTTTAAACATGAAATTGTATTTCCAATGCTTTATTTTAATTTTCCAATTCCTTTTTTTCATATTTAAAGTGGTAGCAACTAAGTTTACTTTCTAAATACCTCACATATCTAATTATAGGCTACTATATGATATTATTATTTGCAAATATTTTAGGTATTTTATTTTTTCTTAAGTGCTTTGAATATAAGAGGCTTATTGTGTCTGCTTCGACACAGTGACGTTCGTTAACCAGTGAACACAAGACATTTAACGATTATAGTCATTTAGGTTTGCCCACCATCTGCGCTTTCCAGATTGCCTTTTTTGCTACCATATATGCTATAACTTGCAAGTTATACCTAGTAGCTATTTATTTGGTGCGGGAAACAAAATGATAGGCCCCCATGTTTATATATTTGCAATGTCTTTTAATTTTTCTTTAAGTAGTAATCATTTGTATTATCGAAATATCAAGTGTTTATTATGGCAATACCGCTTGACATGATTGTAATTATGTACTACATACCATGTATATTGTCAGTTGATTTTAAGTAATTAACCATCTTGTATATACATGTATGTATATCTCTCTCATTTATATGACAAATAAATCTGTGATGACCTTTTCTTTGTGTCAACAAAATATATGTCTGTCTGTATGACGCTGTCTCAACACTAGAACAATATTTGGTGAATGTAATTTATCATATTTGTTTTTATTTAGCTTTTAATACAGAACTTAGAATGTAAGAGGTGTATTTTTCTGTTTTCAAACAGTGACGTTCTGTACGTAATGGGGCGTATCACCGCACGTTTAGGTACCGTTTACGCCGCAGATTCCACCAAATGCAACCGTTTCGCCAACGGCAATAATATTCTCAGGAGAGTGTTGTCTCCCAAGTTTAAATAACTCCCTTTCTTCGTACTACCATTGAGGATAAATGCACCTTTGATGTACCAAAGCATGCATTCACATTATTTTCTCACAAAACGTATTATTCTTATTTCATCACGTACTATGTTTCACGTTATCTACTGTAAAGGCCTAATTTGGTGTGATATTCACATACATTTTTTTCTAGCGACAACTAGGCGCGCTTTTTTGAAGTGAGCATGAATTATTTTTACCTCCCAGCGAACACTAGACGGTGAACCAGTATTGGTATGATGTTTTTTTTTCAATTTAATGTATCCTAAATGTCTTAGTTAGCTTTGTCCGCTGCATTTGAATACCTATGCTACGGGTATACGGCCATTACATTTTTCTAATTCTTTCCGTGCGGGGAACGTTTATATTTTCACTCTTACAGTGCGGGGATCGACATTAGACGTCAGAATCTGACGTCTACAGACGTCAGATTCTGACAGATTCAGATTGTCAGATTGTCAGATTCAGAACATTGATGAATAATGCCAACAGCACGGCGTTTAGCGCCTATAATGTCCGCTTATAATGTCCTCTGAGCAGCAGATGAAGGAAGTAATTTCAGTAGTCTAATGAGGTCTCAGAAGTAGACCATCTGTTGCTCACTGCCCACGTTATGCTATATTTTCAACGTCTTATCAACTTAATATGATAGCTTGTGGTATCTTATAATAATATTATCTGAATGATATCAGCGGCTGCTGGAAAGCGAATAATAAATGCAGTCGGTCAAACTATATTCTAATAATATGTATTATTGTTAGTCGAAATAAGGGCATTTTGATTTCATGTATCTATATTCTATTCTTCTGTTATTTAACAGGTGTTGAATTAATTTTGACATGCATACATCACGCGAGTCTAACACTAGACTTTAACATTAGTATTACCCTTTATGTTTACTTATACAATAGCAAACAGTGAACATAAAAATATTCAGAAAACAAAAATTATCGATCCAACAGTGTTGCTTTAATGCTCGTCTACCGTCTTTGACGATATCAAGCCAACTTTGGTTCGATTTATTTCGTCTGTTCGAGGCACTGGGAGGTACATCTGTTCAAAAGAATGAATGTGTGGGTGAATGTATGAATGAATAAATAAATAAATGAATGAATCAATGAGGCTCTTTCGAATCTTTTTTTGCAACTGAATGGCACGAGCTCGCCCCTGCAACGCGTAAATAACGCTGCCACACCTATGCGGGCCTGATTAGCAGTTTCCTTATATTTATGAATTGAATGATTTATTTAATATTATTCAATAAAACAAATGACTATGGTATTAATTTTTGCTTTAAAATATGCATTCTAATACGATAGAATTTTGTCTTTATTATAGAAGCCTATTCACATTTACTCCGTGCACTAGGCATCAATGTAGTTATTTTTCATTTCATCAAACATATTATTGTTTTGAATTTATATAGAGTCTGCCAAAATTGTCAAATTCATCAATCCTCTACATGCCCCCCGTGACCTGTCATGTCTGCCATCCACCATGTGAGTGGAAAAGCGTGTTCGCCTAATTTCCAAATGAGCCCTTGTCTGTACGATTTATTTGAATAAAAGGTATATCGCATGAGAAACGTTCCATAGAATAAGACAGAGAAACTGTTGTATTTCTGAAGCTGTCTGTCTAAAACGGCGGAACAAAATTTTTCTTTCTCGCTCACTCATAAAGATTCAGTATTTTGGGTAGCCTCCGTTGCCGAGAGGTAGAGTACTCGATCGCAAAAAGACATGGCTCGAATTTTAAAATATGTGTCTGGAGGGCAGTGTCATCTGATTCATCTTAGAATCCGCAGGAGGTTCTCCTGTCCCAGCTTAGCGTGTTTGTGCACAATAATGGCCTATATAAAGTCTCAGCCATTCATTCCACACAAAAAAATGGCACATAGAGTCTATATAGCCTATCATAATATACGACAAGTATAAAAAAATAATTTTCATTACATTAAGGTAATAAAAATGATTTTATAAATAACTTAACACATTTTGTAATAAATTTTGAATTTATAATACCTGTACATCAAAACGGAAACATAATATATAATATGGCAACCAAATAACTACTAATAACGGACAAAGAATAAATGTATCTAATGTGCAATATTATGTACAAAAGTATGTTTTTTTAACTTGTATGCGCAATATATTTGTTTTCTGATAAATATTTAAAAAAGGTTTTAATTTGCAATATATTAAATTCACCCAAATACATTGTTTCTCTCTTATTTATTTATTTTAGATTTTGAATGCTGGAATTTCACGGATCCTGAATTTACGTATAATGAGTAATCAGAGATAATCAAGTAGGCCTACATAATGAGCAGTCGTAATCTGATGATCACATAAATCTGCGCAGCATCGGAAGTCATTATAAAGTTTGTAATAGTGTTTGAGCCGTAATTAAATTATGCGGGTCTTCACAATTAGGATGTTTTCTTGGACTGAATAAGAGCATCATGCAATGTCTCAGGAAGTGCATTAACCCTATAAACCCTAGTCGTATGCTTAACCCTTGCAATGCTGAATTACTTGTGATTATTTCTCATTCATTTGAAGCTGTAATTGCTAACGCAATTTCCAGCTTTGAATGCATAAAAAATAGTATTACTTATGAAAAATAGACATCACCCAAATTAAACTACTTTATTAACTACCACGACATATGTTACACATTTTAGTGGTATTTTATTTAGTCTCAAATACGGATGAAGACATAATATTAATTATACAGATTAATTTTACACCTTTCACAAACTGACAATAATGATGATCTTGGTAAATTCAAGTATTTCACCCAATACTTTTCAATGTGCATCATTATGCCTACAGAGAGCGGAGGGTTGATTATCTAATCAGTTCGCACGTGATTAATTAGGTCCTCGTCGGAAATAGACACCTACTGAGCGATGACCCCTTCAGGTTGATTGACCTTTTAACACAACGACTCTGATTTGGTAGTTTTGAAGCTGTGGATCAAAACTTTACTTTAGAACTGAAGCTTTAGTTTAGAAATGAAACATGTTGAATAATGTTCCTCAAAATTTCATAGATTGAGTAAGCTTTGTTCCCATTTGACAATGTGTGTCATAACATCTAGTCGGCGGATTTCTTTTTTATAGAATTTTATTAATTATATGTTAATGGGGTATTTCCTGGCTAACAACATTTTATGTGATTCATTCTCTTCGCGATAAACATGTGTGTTAAAATACAATTTGTTTTATTATGTGACGAGCGCAGCAGCAAAAAAATTGTCTATGCATCAATATAAAAAAAATAAAAAATGTAGTAAAATAGTGATATTATTTTTCAATGTGATAGAGGAAACGAGAACTAAACTCTATTTTCAAGCAGACTCGCTTTCATGCATGACGTGCCTTTGTGCATGCGCACTGAAGCTCAGTTTTCGATTCTGTTCGCGTCATTGAGCTGTTGAGCACATGACTTGACTTTAGTGAACCAGGGTAAATCATGCAGACAGAAATATGACATAGTGTATTGTTCTTTTTCTTCAGAACATGTTCAAAGCCCGAGGTAAACATTGTTATCACACAGAAAAAACACCCGAACAATGGAAACATGCACAATTTCATGTATTATTTCACTAGCATTCCTTATATAATCAAATTTGACAGCACTTTGTTTTTTTTATGAATATTTAGTTAAAACATAACCCTATGTAGTTTTCCCAAGCATAATGAGGATGATATTTACATTAACACAATATTGTGATTTCAAGGTAACTATATTATAATTTGTTTTAGTTATTCATTATCTAATTGGACAGAGTTGATCACAGATGCTCTGTCTTACTTTTCCCAGTAAGACACGAAAAATATTGCCGTAATGTTGACCTATCGTTTGAGCGTACTGTATTTGCTGCACGGGTGAGTGTCGGTTTGTAACGGACGTTACAGACCGGTAATGTATCCCGTGCGCACGCGCCGTGGAGTGTTGAGGAATGGTGCACACTTGAACACGTCTGATCGGCTCAAGTGGCCGAAACAACAACACTTTGTTAGCACGACTCTCTCTCTACTACAGACGATGATGGCTGAAATAATACAGTTTAATCCAAATGGCATTATGTACCACTTCATACATTCGAAGCTACGCCCATTTAGTCAGAGGAAACAAACTTTGTGTAAAAGGTTCATTTATGAATAAACCTAATTATCGCATTATTGTAATCTACACATTTTCATAGAAAATAGGTTGACATACGACAATTTAGGCTTGAATCTGTGGCAGTTTTTTTCACAAAGATCAATGCAGAAGGCGACGACAATCTACATCCATACGCACCCATACGCATGTGACATACCAAGAACTTTATATAGCTATATAAAGTTCTTGGACATACATATGGACGAAGAAGAGCACTTCATATCTTGTCATTATATACATGAGTAAACATCGTCAGAACTCAATATGTGAAAATCTAGGAGGTGTATAATTTGAACTGCACCATGTCGGCTTTTATGAGGAGTCTCAAAGGTGGAGTTTGTCAACTCAGTGGACAAAAAATAAGTGATCACATCTAACGCGGAAACTATATTAATTTGGCTTTTATAGTCAGCATTCTATTGTAATATAATTATTTCTTTATGGCCGAACATGATACGTTGATGGTGTTATTTTCTATGACCTTTATGTCACGGTGTAATACGCCGGAACAGTCACTTCACTGTCTCCCTCCGCCAGCATTATAATGAGATCCTACACATCTCTCATGCCTACATCACTCTGATGTCTTTTAGTTTTATCATAGTACGACCCAGAAGGGCAACTAAACAGTATTAACCTCTAAAGTGCTAAATTAAATAATTTATCTTTTACTCACTTCAAGTGGGTAAAAACTACTTATAGTTACAGTTTTAATTAAATATGTGCCAATCTGTTTCGAATTGAATTCATTTTTTGACACAGAGACAGTTTTAAAGTTGTGTCTCGCTACTGCGACCCACTACTTCAAGTGAGGGAAGATAACTTATATTTGTAAAATATGAATTAAAATATATGCCAATTTTGCAAATTTAATTAACATTTTTAAAAGATGCACAGAAGTGCTGAAAATGACCATAGACGTGGTTAGCACTTTAAGGTTTAATCAGAGACAATCAGTATTTTCATCGATCCACATCCACAACTGATTACACACATCGCTCTCCTGTCACAGCATGGAAGATAGAAGAGGTACTTTTACTGATGACAACTATTTTCTGCCTTAATGTGTTTCAGATAATTTACGTAATCATGTCAATATCTGCATATATTCGCCCCCTTAGATACGAAAGGCTGTATCTGCTTACAAAGTGCTATTATTTTTTATATATATATATATATATATATATATATTGTTATTTTGTACTGGTCAGGTCGGGCACAAGATACGGGTTTAACCATGAAACTGCATGTCTAATATTTAATGGTTTAAACATACTGACAATGAAATTTATATTTTCTTTATCATATCTTGAAACACCTACACACATTCGGTGTATTTTAAGTCGAAGAAAGAACTCAATTACAATAGATTCGTAGATCGGAATGTACGAGGCGCGAAGCGAATTTCGTTCTTTTACCTTGACGGGCGATATAAGCGTGGAGGAGCTGTACTGTTTACATTTCCCAGACTCCCAAGTACATTTAATTATTTAAAAATTGTATGGGATAATAATAGGCCTACCCATTGGCATGTACATTATTCTGTAAGATGTCATACATTGCGAATGTTTTATATCTTCGGTTTGATAGGCAAACGGTGTTAATTTGAGAGTGATATGGGAAAATGTAGCACTCGTCCAATGAATATCATTTAGACTTGTGCTGTATTTTCCAAAAGGGGCGGGGGCCCTAGGGTAGTGGTTAGCACCGCTGCCTTTCACGCCAGAGTCCGGGGTTCGGTTCCCGGTCTCGGCGGTTTGAAAGAAACAAAAAAATTGTTTCTTCCCCATCCACGTGTGAAAGTTAGTATTGTGGGGAGCCTCCGTGACCGAGAGGTAGCGTGCTCGGCCTCAGACCGCCAGGGCTCGAATTTCGAATCCTGTGTCTGGAGGACAGTGTCATCTCAATCATCTCACCATCCTCAGGAGGTTCTCCTGGCCCAGTTTAGCCTATATGTGCACAAAGGTGGCCTAAAGCCCGATTCATTTCATTTCATTTCATTTATTTTCCAAAAGCGCACGAAAAATGAGCAACGTTTGTATTTTATCACACGATCAATTCACACATCACTTACATAGCCCCCATACATTGCAGCTCATACTACGGACATAGAGTGCAATATGGGCTGATAAAGATATACGTCTCACAGTGAAAACTACCACACAGAGTATGAAAAAGCCGAAACAACCGGATCAAATTTTCAATTACCGTGGATTTAGTAATATTCGCGAGGTTTTAATTCTCGCGAATTTCGCGAGGGGGGCAAATTCGTGAATTCAAGAATCTCGCGAATATCAATATTATAATAGCGCTACTGAAGAAAAATAAAAATTCGCGAAAATTTAAACACACGAATATTGCGAGATCTACAGCATATATTTACCACAGTTTATAATAAATATTATGGGACATGAAGGAATCACATTTCGATTTCCTTGATCTACATTCGGAGAAAATGTGAAGCGTATTATTGTGCAATGTGAAGACACAGTATATGTCAACCCTGGGGCGTACCTACGTACTGGTATGAGACAAACACATACAATTCTGCTACTATAAAATGCCGGTACAGACAGGAATAACTAGTTACTTGATACGGAATCAGTTACTGCTGTTTGGCATTCTACGTCCCCGTCAGGGTATTTACATACAGAGATAATAGCAATACTGCACCCAGCACAGACCACGGTAAAGTGTAATAGACCTACATAGTTTTCCAGAAAAAAAGACAATAAATAATTTTATAAAGTAGCGAGTCTTTGAAGTGAAGTGACGGTATTCAGCGGTATAGCCTCTCTATGTCATCGACTACTGCTATTGTCAGTTGTATTAATAACCCTCTTCGTACTAAGGCGTTAAAATGGATATTATAAAGCAAACGTAAGACATAAGGCCAATGTTCATTTGACGATGGCCCAACGTTAAATAAACACTGGGTCAACGTCTTGCACTTAGTGGGATATTGTTTTTTTTTTCAACTTTCTCTGTTGCACATAGCGTAAATAAAAACATATACCTGTATATTTAAATTTAGCCTATGTCACTATAGCAGGACTAAATATAGAATGTAATACAAGCACATTTTTAAATTGCTCGTGAAATTTAAAAAAAACCTAAATCTAGTTACCTTTTTTCTATCACAAGTTCTAAGAGACGTTGAGAGTACTTGGGCGGGTAATTATGGCAAAATTACGGGTCCCTAATTAATCAAAACCCTAACTAGCCCTCGGGCTAAAATAGAACTCCACATGAAAGTGATCAGCAGGGCTCGCCGACACCGTATTAATTTCACAATCACTCTGACAAACACGACAATTTGAGGACAGCTAATTTTGTCAGCTTCTAACCGTTATCTGTTAGACAATGCCAGGTGATGATGAAATCATTGGGTGGATGCTGGGCCAGAGTCTGCCACATTGGCTATTATTTAACCAGCATAAGTACCTTGGCATACTCTGTCAAATCCAAGTAGGTGTTCAGTCATCATTTAGTCTGGCACGGCAGCATGGCGCTGTGTTAATTATCATACACTGATTAGCGGCAATCAAATACCGAGGTAAATTCCTCTCTCACTCCTATATTAAGCGGTAATATTTATTGCTAAATAGAGAGTTATATTATATTTCTGTTCATTTGTGACTGGGTGATAGATAATTAACTGAATTTTCCCAGCAATTGATGGGCAAGTGTTGGTTTATTATTGGGCCATCGACGTAGACGGTGGGCCAAATTTAATCAACGTATTGTGTATTGAATAATTCACTCACTCACTCACTCACTCACTCACTCACTCACTCACTCACTCACTCACTCACTCACTCACTCACTCACTCACTCACTCACTCACTCACTCACTCACTCACTCACTCACTCACTCACTCACTCACTCACTCACTCACTCACTCACTCACTCACTCACTCACTCACTCACTCACTCACTCACTCACTCACTCACTCACTCACTCACTCACTCACTCACTCACTCACTCACTCACACACTCACTCACTCACTCACTCACTCACTCACACACACACTACTTGTTAACTTTGATACCAATTGATGGATTTTGCATGTATAGTTGTCGCCTGGGAGCAGGTAATAAATCAGTGTATGTACTGTCACTGAGTTGTCGTGTCATATTGTTGATACTGTATAGTTGTCACTGGTCGGGGGCGAGATGAAAGGTATACTTTCCCAAACAAGACAGGTATGTCTGGCGTGTTCGTTAAAAACGTCGTATACTGAGAAATACCGTCGACCAGGACAATGACTAATTTACTTGGTACACCCTAATCAACACATAACGAGAGGTACAAATATATGTAAATAATTTATTTGCAAGATGTTTATTTTTTATAAATGATAACATTTCACATTCACCCGATGCTGGAAATTGCGTTAGCAATTCAAACTTTAAAAGAATGAAAAATAGAAGCTGGAAATTTAGCATTACAAGGGTTAAATAGTAAAACGAGATATCACATGAACGACTCTAGAAAACGTAATTCTAATGGTACATTGTTGAAAAAGATAACATGATAAACATAAAGGCCCTTATACAATTAGATGATATTGCCAGCAATTACGTTTTCTGATATGTCAGCAAAATCGCCTCTGTGCATCAATTCAGTGTTTATCTAGAGCCTTTACTGCTAATATCAATACATCTCAAGCTCACCTTTTGTGAAATACCCTGAACCTATATATACTCAACAGCTCACTAATTATGCTGTATTCTAATTATTCTGTACATCTTATATTCCACGCTTGTTATTACCTGTTCCTCGTATTAATTCCGTTTTAATAGGCGTGGTACGGTGAGGGGTATTATAATTGGGCCATATTGGACACTTTATGTTTGGAGTGGCGACAGCGAACATAAAGTGTACAAGCTGGCATTTAAAATCTCTCAGCGCGGGGAGCGTTCTTAAAGGTCAGAATCTGTATAATAAGATGAATGCTAACCCCGAGCTCCCAAGCCCAGACAACTGGGGTATGAAAAAGGATACTGTTACAAGGTGCAGCTCTTATGGACCACCCTGCCAGGAGTATTACAGTCATGCTGTTGATGATTGAAAAGCTGTGATGGCCAGTGCAAATACTTATATCATATTACCAGCAATCACGTTTTCTGAGATGTCAGCAAAATCGTATCTAAAACGCGCAATGGTAATGGTGCATAGTTGAATATCATAAAATGATAAGCGTATAGGACTTTATACAATTATGTCATATTACCAGCAATTGCCTTTTTCTGATTTGCCAGCAAAATCGCCTCTGTGCATCGATTTTGTGTTTATCTAGAGGCTTTAGACCCAGTGACGAATATTTTATAGGGACCTACATTTTCAGGATTACAAGGTGTGTTTTCTGAGAAATCAATAACCTTTATAATGAGGATAACGAAGAGTAAACAAATCTATGCAAGCAGCCTCAGCAAGCCGAAGGCATCTACACTAGTTAGGTGTAATTTGGGGGCGCCGTTGCAAACGGTGGCCTGACATTGAGCCACCATACGATCATCGTTTCTTATGTTCCTGCTTCCCGCAAAGATCTTTACAAACTCGTACCCGGCGGTGAAGCAGCTTAAGATATTCATTTACGGGCGAAGTATTCAATTTTGTGAGGCCGTTATAAAGAATGTTTCTAACAAATCGAGGCTACTTTCAGGCAGATTCTTTTCCCAGTCGGGGCCACCTGACACCCCGTGGGGCCGCGCACCCCTGGCTCGTGAACATGGATCTAAGGTGTTTGTCGACATGTTACCCTACCCCCCTAACTCACCCCTTAACCCCGGGCTGTTGTTCATACTAGTCACCCCCTTTTTTCTGAGGCTTGTCTCACTAATGCGGCATTGCCCCTCTTTTTTCCAAACTACATCCACTTAGTGTCATGGTGCGACATCTAGTGTGACAAAAGGGTGCACACATTGGATACCCCCTTTGCGCCCGTCATCTGGGTGCACCGCATCAATACTGTCAGTCCACTCTAAAAATATATGGCACAACATAAGTAAGTAAGTAGGTAAGTAAGTAAGTAATTGTTTATTAAAGTGACTAGTACATACATACATGATAATCGTGATTCATGTATGTAATTTATTGTTTCTTAGTGTGTTAAAAAATAGTTATACCTGTTAAAAACCCACTTCACATTTTAAATAGAGGTGCCACAAACGTCTAGATAACCATCACAGCGCGGGGATAGACTTTATAAGTCAGAATCTGACGTCTGTAGACGTCAGATTCAGATCCCGGCAGTGTAAGAGTAAAAATATTTCAAATGGTCATAGACCCAGAACATATAGGTAATCAAGTGAAGCGAAAAGAGCTAACTAAGACATTTATGATTATTTGAAATTGAAAAAAACCCTTTGGTTCCCATGGTTTATACAGAAATATTTCAGCGTTGTAAGGTTTAAAGTGCTGATCGTGTATCAGTCGTTTTTAACATTTTGATTTCACGTTCTAACAAGATAAATTGAAGGAGAAATAAACAATAAAAATGTTAGCTTGGCATTTGTTTTAATTCAAATTGTATACAAATAAAAGTATTTTTATCCATTTAAAGTTGTGGGTCGCGGTAGCGAGACTTAACTTTAAGTGGGTAACAATTTGTATGCTATAATGTAGCGCATTATGGAATAATTATTTATATTAATAACGCTTGCTATGCCTTACGACGTCTGATTTCTAGAGGTGTCATGTCGTTATTATCATTGATAGAAAATTGACTACATTTTTAACATGTTTAATGTGTTGATTATTCTATTATTTTATTCTATACAGGACGATTATATAGATGATAATTTAATTCTACGAATGACGAAAAACATATCTAGCAATATTTATCATCTATTTGGGTGAAACATTTTTCTTTCTAACATACTCATTTGTATGTTGAGTTTGATTGTTATATTTAGCGTTGACGTCGTTCGTGTCTCTATCATACATTTATACTAGTGGGGACGTTATCGTGACAGTGCTGAGGGCTGAGTGTCGTCTACACTCGTCAATGCTGAGACCGTCACATTTTAACTGACCTGATAATCTCTGAAAATATCAAATATCTGAAAAAATGTGTTCACCGATAGAATAAAACTGAAATCTAACACCGATACATTTGCTGAATTCATTTTTTTTTGCAAGAGAGTTATTAGAAGAGATAAATTTGTCCAATAAAAAAATGTTTTTTCTACGATAATCAGTTATCATCAACCTACCAAGAAAATAAATACTGCTGTTTTTTTCCATCAAAAAAATGGTAATTCAAATCTGTTTCGCTCACATCGCGATGGCAGTTTTTGATTTGATATCAAATTATGAAGACTGTGTGAAGGGACCTAAACTGACCAGAGAGCATGCGTGAAACACTGATGCGCGAAACGGTGAGCTCGAACCCCCTACTGCGAACTCGAACCTAACAACGTTTGACGTTGACCCAATGCTGGGTTAATGCTGGTTCACCGTCCTCGACGGTGAACCAGCATTAACCCATCATTGGTTTTCTGTGTCTTGTTGATCTGGGTGCACATTCCTCCGCCTAATCACTGTCAGGGAGTTTGACAAGCTGGGGTCACACCGGTCTCCCACATTCAGCCCCTGATTAGTTGTATCTTCTACGGTTCTATTCGCCAGGTGGCCAGATCTCGTCACGCTCTGTCGCCTCTGTTGTGTGAACGGCACAAATTGCTACATGAAGTACCCCCCTCGTAGTATACGGGACGGCGTATCCTCTGCTAATATACAGACAGTGTATACAGTGTTTGCCCTCTAACTACACAGTAAAATGTACGAAATATTTAGTAGAGAATATGTTACTCAGGATTTTTTATTTTTTTTGCTAGCATTAGATCACGTGTTCCGGTGTCTTATTCTAGAATAAGGTATAATTACTGTTAATTCTACACACCACATAGATCAAAAGCAATAACTATTTACTTTAAATAAGCAGTTGCAATTGTTGGAAGAATTGTGACCTCGTAATAATGTTTATATTTATGTACTGGCAACATTCCACCAATTGTTAGCCATACATAGAACTAACTGCCTGAATACTGTTTTCTCAAAACAGTATTCAGGTCGTTAGTTCTAACCATATACGCAGGATTTATGACACAAGGTCTTCACAAATACACTGCTCATTCAGGAGCGATAACATTATCGGCATCATGTATGAATAAAAAAAAATATTGCCTAGTGAAGACATCTCTCAAATTAGCCTCCTATATCCAGTTGATATAAAAGTTAGATTTTTATGAAGTGACTTTATAATAATTTTTGAATGTATTCCCAAAGTGAAGTAACAGCTTGCTTCTAGATACACTTTAGAATACTTATTATATAATGCTTAAAGATAAAAAAATAGACATATGAGACCAACGAATTTAAGTATGATACACAGTATTGAAATATGTATATAATATTATTATTTAAACATATTTTAAATGAATGCCTTTATTTGGATAAAAATGTTCGGCCTATGTGATGGTGCGAGGAAAAAAAATGTTAGTCTAAATCTTATAAGCATGAGATGGCTGACAACTTGTTATGTCAGCATGGTTGGCATGTTTCACACCAGGTGGAGTTTAGGGTTTTCTCTAGGGAGCGCGCGGTGTATTATGGGGCGCTATCAGGAGAATGGGGATATAACAAACCTGACAGAGTACGGTGGTGCCAGGGGCAGCACTCTTACGAAGCTCTGGAAACGACATGCATTAAAAAATCAACAGAAAATATGGTTATCTTGTACGTACAAGGTAGTACCTTATACGTACAAGATAGCATATTGCTTAATTTGTACGTACAATATACTATCTTGTACGTACAAGATAGCAATTCGGCTACCTTGTACGTACAAGATAGCAATTCTGCTATCTTGTACGTACAAGATAGTATATTGTACCTACAATATAGCATTTCGGATACCTTGCACGTACAAGATAGCAGTTCGGATACCTTGTACGTACAAGGTACTATCTTGTACGTACAAGATATCATTTCGAATACCTTGTACGTACAATCTACTATATTGTACGTACAAGATAGCATTTCGGCTACCTTGTACGCACAAGATAACCATATTTTCTGTGGATTTTTTTAATGCATGTCGTTTCCAGAGCTTCGTACACTCTCGCACAAGTTACGATATATCGTAACTTGTGAGAGAATACGGGCCCAGGGTTTCGCGTAAATATCAGTTTAACTTAATGTTACGGAGAAATTGATACTTCATTTAAATTTCTAAAAATATATTCACCGTAATCTAATATTTTTAAGGTGTGAATTCGGAGTATAGTCACGACTGCTGTGGCAATAAAGAAATAAGGATTGAGCAGTCTGTAATATAAAGCCATAATCGAACAGTATGCCAACGTTAGGCAAGCACACAATGCGCTAATCTAACGCAGCTTCTACCACTTGAGCGTTGTATGGGAAGCCGGGTGATCAAATGAACTAGCTGCTGCCTGCAATGAATGGCGCGTGTCCTCTAATTTGTTCCATAACATATTGTCTCCTAACTCTCCACCACACCAGCAACTCAGGAAGTTATGAATGGGACAATTGGCCATGGGATCACTAATCCCCATGCCCCCCCCCCCCCCCCACCACACCTGAAGGTGTAAGCGGGATCGATGGCTAAATCTCAGTGAAGCCACTTTTCTGGTTGTGTCAAACAGGTCGCCTTGTGGGCCGCATTGTCCGCTTCAGGGGTGACATCTGGTGTCAAAGCCCCCCACCACACCCTCCCCAGCAAACATTAGACATTAATCCGATGTAGATATAATGCTGGCCCAATATTATATCAACACCGGTTCAAATACTGATGTTAGCAGGGTTTCAATAATTGTCTCGTTCAGGCGAGCGAAATGAAAAATTACTATGATTTACGGACCGCAAGCAAATACCAGATGGAATATTGGCCTCCGAGTTATTAGGCTACCCATGTGGTTGAACATTTTCATCTGTCAAATTTCGGCGCGGTCTGGTGAACGGTTCTGGAGCGTGCCGTAACATCGTTCAGCAGGGTGCACCGAAATAATAGAATGTGATAAAGGTACAGCAGCTCTTTTAACGCTGAGCGATTTAAATGGCCAACTGCTATGTAGTTCAAATTCATACTGGAAAAAGGCAAACAACAGTAACTGCTCTGTTTTTGCTGTTTACATTTTCCGGGTGGAATTGTGCAGTGCTGTCATGAAGTCGGTGCTATTTATTCATATAAAAATTTTGGTATTATTTTCATAATTTAAAATGAAGTCATATACAGGTATAGGTCTACATATCAAATATATGGATGTAGAGTATATACTGTAAGGTATAAAATAAAACATGTTGTTATTCATTTGAACATTGTAGCTCATGTCACCACTAAAATCGTTAAAAAACATCATCAGCAATCTCAGTTCAACGTTAATGCACTGATTTTTTTTTCATAAACCCTGAAGACAATTTAAAGTTTTTTTCCAATTTGATATCATCATACATGTCTTAATTAGCTATTTCCGCTTCATTTGAATACTCAGGTTATGGATCAACGATCATTATGAATTTGTAATTCTTTCAGTGCGGGGATAGACTCTAGACGTGTGATTCTGACGTCTGTGGACGTCATTTTAAATGAGAAATCTGTCTCATTTACAGACATTTTAAACATTTATTGACCCATTTTTCACAAATCTTAATTATTTCCTTCACTTGAAGGGTATCTCGCTGCTGGCAGACACAACTTCAAGTGAGTTAAAGAGTTAACACTCCCATCGCCTGCAGCGAGGAGATGGTTAACGCAAGACCGGAACCGTCCACACCCCGAGTCATAGAGCGCATGCGCGTAGCTTATTATGAGACCATCAGCGCATTATGATTGGCGGCACTTACTGCGCCCTTCAACGTGTGGCTGCGGAGGATGTACAATGGGGTGTGGAGGTCATAGAAGATGGACCAGGGGTGGGAGACAGGAGACGAGGAGGGGGGGGGGGGGCAGGGATGATTGTGCTCCTAACCCGGGATTACCAATGATTATCGGATTAGGTTCTCGGCGTTTGTTATTTCGCCGATGACGCGTTGCCAGGGGCATCCTGCCACAGCTCGTTACTGGCGCTGTTGGATCAGTTTCACAAGCAAAAACACACATCCATGCGATTCTCAAAAGACAGATAATATTGTATGCCAGGATTCTATTCACAATACCTCACAGAAAAAATTGCAAACAAACGTAAAATCTATTTAGACAATAGACTATCGACATTATATATGTGTTCCATTGCATCAAATGACAACTATGGTCAATAAAGATCTCGATATAAGAAACATAAAATGATTATCTCTTCCTTGGTGAGTGATTAAATTGCCCTTCACCTGGACTTCCAGTCATTCCAAAAAAAGTAAAATGTACATATTGCACATATAATATAAGTCTATCATCTATTGCACGGGGTATATTACAAATGACTAACCCTTATACTGCTAAGTAATTTACTCAAATTTTCAACCACTTGAGGTTGTGTCTGATCCACAACCTCAAGTAGTTGAAAATTACTCATATTTTTTTAATTTGAGACCAAACATTAACAAATGTTTAAACAGTGATTTCATTCACAATTACAGTTATTCAATCGGCTAATAAAAAAGAATTAAAAACGACTTTTTTCGTGATAATCTGTCTTAGTTGTGTCCTTTCAATGACCACACGACCACAAGATCACACTATCATACGCCCAGACGACCATACGACCACACGACCATACGCACATACGACCACTTGGCAGCACCACCATGCGACCATACGCCTATGCCCATGCGACCACACCCTTCTCTGGTGACAGAATATGCCGTAACACATGCAGGTAATAATCGGCATGTGGTCGTTATGCGAATTATCTTTAGCTAAATCGGTGAAGGGAGAGTTACACCAGGTCTTGTTCATGCTCCAGCTCAGGCAATTTCCAAGGTGGAATTGACACAAACGTGAACGTCTGTGTGATGACAAATAACGTGCACCTCACACACATCAACAGCCTTGGTATGTCTAAAAATAAAATGTACAGCATTATCTAACATAATTTGATGTACTCAGTATTTTCAATGGCGTCATAATTTTAATGAAAAAAAAACTGACGGCCATCTTGGATATGACGATAAAATATAGTACAGACGATGTATAATAAACATCAGAAGTGTGTGTTTCGGCACCCAAATCATACACAAAACATAAATTGAGCATTCACGTCCAACAAACTAAAAAAGAGGTGTCATTTACATTTTGTTTTTTTGTTCATCTAAAGGTGAATTTCCCGTCCATTCCAGATTTTTTTTAAATATAGGCCTATACTCGTCAGCAACGTTTATTTTTGTAATTGTCTTTTTTGAGTGTGAAGTGGTTTGGAAGAAGCTGGTTTCTCATGTGAGATTAGGTGATATTGAGTAGGGTGTGACCAGGGGGCAGATGGGAGTGTGAGGTGGGAGGGAGAGGGTGGGAGAGGGAGGGAGAGGGAGGAGGTACAGGAAGGATCAGGGAGGCAGACAGGCAGGAAGCAGGGATGGGAAAAGAAAGAAAAGCCAGGCATGAATTAGGCTCGTGTTGTGTTCTAGTCGGCAATCACCGGGTGCTAATTAGGGGCTGTAAGGGGAGATATAGGCCGCTAAAAGACTGGCGAGACGAGCCGTAATACCGCGTGATTGCCTCAATCCGGATCCCACCGCCGCTCCCATCACGGACACGGGATCCAAGGCTGTGTTTGTATCCAAATAAAACGTCACCATGCGGTGATATCTCAGGGCGGGGATGACTGGTTGCCGACCCTCTGTTATTCCCAGGCCTGTGATGTGACACTACTGCCGGGGTAATCATAAGGTGCCCCCTCATTACCACAATCAATGCCTGACGACAATTGCCGGTTTGGGAGGCGGTGGTCCGGCGGTCTGGAGCACCGGGAATATAGAGTGGATGCGGAAGACGTCTAGTCATCTTACATTACACAGTCTCCTCAGCCTCTCCAGCCAAGGTGCATGGATCCCTTTCAGTCATCCAAACCCTTTAACCGCCGAATTATTTAATCTGAATTTTCACCCACTTGAAGTTGTGTCTCGCTGACGCGATCCACAACTTCAAGTGAGTGAAAATTATTCAGATTTGACGAAATGGAGGTCAACTCTTTTCAAATCTTGCTGGTTGATGTCACATTTTATATTTACCATATTTATAATGTGGTACTTAATGTGCTAATAAAAAATGAAAACCTGAATATATGCGGCACCGGCGGTTAGAGGGTTAACCCTTATCCTGCTGATCATCACTTTTTTATCATCGTTTTTAATTTTCTTTAGTCGACCATATCACTGTTATTAGGAATGAAATGTGTGCCTAAACATCAAGATTTGCAAATAGCTGTGCTCAATTTGAAAAAAATATGAGTAATTTTCAGCCACTTGAAGTTGTCGGTCGCGGTAGCGAGACACAGCTTCAAGTGGGTGAAATTTTAATTATTTAATTTAGCAGGATAAGGGTTTTAAGTATACATCACAAATTACATAGTCTTCTCAGCCTCTCCAGCCATGGTGGATGGGTCACTTTTAATCCTGAGATATTTTATCTCTCACAAGTCTGAAATATTTGTATATAGACCCTAAACCGTGGGGACCAAAGGGTTGTTTCAATTTCAAATAATCATTAATTTCTCAGCTAGCTTTTTCCACTGCATTTGAATACCTATGATATGGGTCTACGTAACTTATAAAAAAAATTATGCTTTCAGTGCGGTGACCGTCTATAGACGTCAGATTCTGACGTCAAAGACGGTCCCCGTGCTGAAAGATTTTAAATGCCAGCTTGTACACTTTATGTTTACTGCAAAGATAATATGTGCAATTATTATTAGCCAATTATTATACTCTACACCATGCCTATTCCTTTTGTTCATTAGAGAGTAATGGATTAGAGAAGGATTCCATGTTGAAGTTCCATGTATCGTCACGATCATCCTTGTAATAATGTTCCTCTGTTTAGCCTAAACAATAAAATCACTACAAACTCTCAATTGGTACAAAAATATTTTTTTTAAAACCAATATATTTGTACTTAAAAAAAAAGAAATTCAGCCTTTTTAAGTGAATGTGTTATTATCCACCTAAAAAATTAAAGGAAAATATATGCTACGTTTTGCTCTTGGACTATAGAACAAACTGTTATGGGCAGCTAACTGAACCTTTCTCCAAAATAGGACATCATTACACAGGTCAACAAATCACCCGCTATATTGGAAGGCTATTCTTCCTGTGTCCCTGTATCAACAGCAGGTTCCACCAGCATAGCTTAGCTCTGGAGAATATTATATGGATTTATAGATGAAAATAAACCCTTACAGCGTAGGTATCGAGTTTAGACGTCATAGAAATCAGATTGTGACGTCTAAAGTCGATCCTCGTGAGGTGAGAGTAAGCATATTTACAATGTATATTGGCCGCAGACCCGTAACATATAAGTATTCAAATGAAGCGGAAAGAGCTAGCTAAGATATTTATGATAATTCCAAAATGAAAAAACCCTTTGATCTCCTTGGTTTATACACAAATATTTAAGTGCTATAAGAGTGAATTTTGACTGCTCAAATGAGAACCGAATAGCAACGTAAAAGCCCTCATCCATATACATTTTGACACGATAACTTATGCAATGCCGAATTTTAAGTGCAATGTTTAATCATTATAAATAATATATAATACAAAATACGAAGTCGTACACACTGCACGATATTATTTGGACTGTTTCATAAGCAACAAAGCGTTTTTGCAATGGTGAACTCCCTCTTTCTTCATGGCAATGTTACCAATTTAGACAGGGGTCATTTAGTGCAGCCCACCTTTACATTATGTGACATCTCCCGCAAATAGCTACATCACGATAATTTGAGAAGTATTTTTTTTTTCTGGTTATTATCAAAAACACAAAGATCGACTCGTACGATCATAGGAGGTTTGAAGATAAGTGAACAGAGTGAACCGCGTTGAACTAAACGTGCACTGAACAAAAAAATATGTTTCTAAATATAAAGAAAAAACTGTACAGCCGTTTGCTGTGTGTATAAATTACATTTGCGTCAAGTGTCTATTCTGTTCTTGGAAGTCAGTCCGCCGCTGTCCCCGAGTTTGTCTACCACTGTCTCATGTTATACCACTGAACACTTATATATCATGGGTGACTGGCATACAGACATTATAATAACACACACAACCTTGAAAGCTCAGCCAGTCAAACTGAAAACTACACACACCCAGTACACTATGTCAGCAGGGCTTTGTGTAGATGGGGATACTTGATATGTATATGTGTACTTACCTGGTTAGACACGTGTGTTGTTGTGTTCATGGTGGCGAAACAAATCTCACATGACTGACAGTTTACTGAGTAGATAGAGACCACGTACCAATGTTGGCTTATTGTTGTGTCATCGTCTCAGATGTTGGGTCAATATTTAGATAAAATTGGCTTCATGCCTCGTTTTGAAATGGATAGTCTTTGTTTAAACACCATCAAGGCAAATCCTACTTGACCAAGAGGGTATCCTGTGTCATCTGATTCATCTCGCCATCCTCAGGAGGTTCTAGATATCCTGGGCGGGGGCCCTAGGGTAGTGGTTAGCACCGCTGCCTTTCACGCCAGAGTCCGGGGTTCGGTTCCCGGTCTCGGCGGTTTGAAAGAAACAAAATTGTTTCTTCCCCATCCACGTGTGAAAGTTAGTATTGTGGGGAGCCTCCGTGACCGAGAGGTAGCGTGCTCGGCCTCAGACCGCCAGGGCTCGAATTTCGAATCCTGTGTCTGGAGGACAGTGTCATCTCAATCATCTCACCATCCTCAGGAGGTTCTCCTGGCCCAGTTTAGCCTATATGTGCACAAAGGTGGCCTAAAGCCCGATTCATTTCATTTCATTTCTAGATATCCTGGTTGGCTTTATTGGCATGTTCACACAAGTTGCCTAAACAGCTAAAGCCCGATTTAATAATTAATTAAATAAAAAATTAATTTAATTAATCCATTCATTTATTTTTCTATTCATTCATTCATTGATGTAATCATTCATTCATTCATTCATTCATTCATTCATTCATTCATTCATTCATTCATTTATTCATTCATTTATTTATTCATTCATTCATTCATTCATTCATTCATTCATTTATTCATTCATTCATTCATTCATTTATTCATTTATCTATTAATTCATTCATTTATTCATTCATTTATTTATTCAATTATTCATTCATTCATTCATTCATTCATTCATTCATTCAATCATTCATTCATTCATTCATTCATTCATTCAGTCATTCATTCATTCATTCATTCAATCATTCATTCATTCATTCATTCATTCATTTATTCATTTGTTTAAAGGAATGCAATCTAGATGGGGATTGTAACATGTAACAGTTTTATGCAATACGATTTTGATAGAGAAAATTGTTGATAAATTAAATAACATCATATAATATCACAAATAATTATGAAGTTAGTGTGCTAATGATAAATGTTCTCGTGTTATTTGAATTTATACGGCCTCCTTAGATATGTTCAATATTTGCCTAAGACAGTTATTGATCCTGTCCACGCATATAGAGACATATTTATAGGCAATACATTTTTTGGTGATTATAGGGGTATGCATAATGTATAATGTATATATGAGATGGCCCGATGTATACATAGTAGTACAGTAGAGCCTGCTATGAGCAGCCCCAGCAAACATGAGGCTTTTGGCCCAACGTTGGTTCACTGTTGGCCCACTGTCTACGACATTGTCCCAACAGTAATCCAATGCTGGGCCAACGTCCCATGTTTGCTGGGCAGTCTTATGAACAGCCAACCTTCTAAGGGAGGACACATGGCCGTCTGAAAGGTCACTGTGTCCTAAGCCCGGAACAAAGGTGGATGATCATAGCAGGCTCTATATTGTACCAGTTATATTTGTGTTTTATTCATCTTCAACCCGTAAAGCATTGAAATACTTTTGTTTAAATCATGGAGACTAAATATTTTTTTTTTCGATTTAAACTCATCATAAATGCATCAGTTAGCTCATTCTGATCCATTTGAATACCTATGTTATGGGTCCACGGCCATTATAAATATTTGTAATCTTTACAGCACGGGGATATCAGAATCTGACGTCTACAGACGTCAGATTCTGACGACTAAAATCGATCCCTGTGCTGAAATATCATCCATGTCATCAAATGGAATAAAGAAACAATCCTTAAAAATAACATTTGTACAATAGCAGCATAGTCAGATAGAACGACTGGGTTTTCGCCAATATTTAGCTTGACTGCATTCTTGGGCTATTGTGTAGCAAAATAAACACTCTTACAATGCCATAGAAACATTTACAATTAAACCACTGCTGTTACGAAAATATGTGTAAAGCTTATTGACAGAGGGCCGTGTTGTTGGACAGAATGGAAGGTAGGCTGGGACACTGTGAAAAGTGTAAGTTGAGAAGCCACTGAACCAAGGTCTCATTCGTCCACGTCAATCTGGTCGAAATCCCACAAAATCTGTACCTCCGCTGGGGCTTTTAAAATTTTTCAACCGTTGAATAGTGATGGGTTTTGTGACATTTTTGTCACCAGAGTACATTCATCAAATAATAATGTTATGGGTCTACGGCCATTATAAATATTTTATTTTTTTCAGCGCGTGGAGCGTCTTTATACGTATTCTGTATATGGACGGTCCTCGCGCTGAAATTGATAATAACATTTTTTTGATCAGAAACGGTATGAAAAAGCTTCATTGTTCACCGATTAAAACTTGGAGACTCGTTGCTCAAAAGCTATTTTGTAAAATGGAGGGGTTTGGCAAACTATTCAAGCAATTAAATATTATTACCCTAATGCCGGTTCAGTTTCGGGCCAACGTCGCAGACGCTGGCACAAAACTGCGCCAGCGTCGTGCCACCGTCTCGGTTTTTTTTATATGCTTTCAGTGTCAGAGGTTGCCAGGTGTGTGATTCATTGGTTCAGTTCAGGCTGTCTGCGAACTTAACGCAGCTAATTTGTTAGAAACAACACGACATTCTCCACGACCTGTCACAATGTCACAGTGTCACAATGCCACACGTCCAATGAATACAGACAATATTTTAGATGTTTCCTATGAGAGGCGGCACCCAAGCCCGTTTTGAATGTCTGAACTATACTCAAACTAAAAACAAATTGTTGTTTGAGGCATTAGTGTTAAAATGCTTAGTGAGACCTTGACAAAAGTGTGTTATATTGCGCATCTATGTTTGGACCTTTAGTTCGTTAAAAATTGCGAGCATTTGATTTAAATTATTTGAATAAAAACGCGAGACAGTACATCAACAATCAGACCTGAGAAGCAATTATACCAGAAGTACATATCGTATAGTAATAATCTTTTCATATTGTTTCGCATCTGTGTAGAATGGTATCGTATTGTATAGTATCGTTGATATCATGTCATGTCATGTCATGTCATGTCATGTCATGTCATGTCATGTCATGTCATGTCATGTCATGTCATGTCATGTCATGTCATGTCATGTCATGTCATGTCATGTCATGTCATGTCATGTCATGTCATGTCATGTCATGTCATGTCATGTCATGTCATGTCATGTCATGTCATGTCATGTCATGTCAATCGCATCGTATCGTATCGTATCGTATCGTATCGTATCGTATCGTATCGTATCGTATCGTATCGTATCGTATCGTATCGTATCGTATCGTATCGTATCGTATCGTATCGTATCGTATCGTATCGTATCGTATCGTATCGTATCGTATCGTACCGTATCGTATCGTATCGTATCGTATCGTATCGTATCGTATCGTATCGTAAAGGAGCATACCTTATATATGTGAAGTCGCTAGTCCAAGATATTTATAGTTTGAGGTGATGGCATACACACTGCTCAGAAAATATGTAAGATTGATGTTCTTCTAGATTGTTCAGTCTAATTTTAGTTTTTTGTTTTTTAGTTAAAACAACTACTAAAACGACATTTTTTCACGTTGAATAGATATCACTAGATATCACTCTAATATTTTCATTTTTTTAACTCTCATGCAAGAACAACGTAATGTTGTTTGTCTCTCATTGGACAACAATTATCTGTCAACAAAGATCATGAGCCAATATTGGCATGAAGTTGGGCCACCGTGGCCTAAATTCAAACCATAATATCTTTTTTCTGCGACGGCTCTCGCCATGTGGGCCATGGTGTCGAACAAGTCTGATTTAACCAGGCCGTTTATTTCCCATAGTGATGTCGTCACCCGTGTGGCAACTCATCCGTCTCAACGGTTGCCGTTGTCTATTTCACGACATCAAAAGCGCGGCCATCGGGCACGTCAAGCACGCATGCGCGAGCGGATGTGTGAACAGAGGAGTGCCGGTGTGGCGCATGCGCGTTGTGTATGAGCATGGTGCGGGGAGGTGGTTTCGGCTGCTGCTCATTTGGACGATGACTCGCGCAGGAATTGTCGGGGGACTCTTTTAGGGCGCAGTCACACAGACAGGAGAGACTTCTGTGGCCAATCAGGTGTAAGAAATCGTCACCACGTGACCGCAAGTGGAACATGCACGTCGTGGACGCTTTAACCCCAAAAGCCAATTCATAAATTATTTTTGAAACCAAATTAGTACATGATTATCTCACGCGCAGACGTTATTCTTGCTGAAGATTTCTGATAAATATGCTGGGTTTAACAATGTAAATAGCGATCCACCGTTCAAATAATATAGAGTGAACGGACCTAACAAACCAGAACATTTGCATAACTTTTATACAATGTTGGTCCAACGTCGAAGACATTGGCCCGACGTGGTATAAATGTTATGCGATTTTTGTTTGTTTGCTGGGGATGCTTTATTAATCCTAGCGCCAATCCCTCTGGAATTCAAATCCAGCAAATGCTGATTTACTGTTGGGCCAGCGTCTGCGACGGTGGCCCAACATTAAACCAGCGTAGAAACAATACCTCTTGTTTGTGGAAACCACAGGGAGGGGGATCGCCCCGACCGATCCTTCAGCACTTTGTCACAAAATCAGGAGAGCTGAAAATTTAAAGCGCGTTTTATGGGACTTTGGTTTTAATGAAGCGCGAACGTGTGCTGTTCCTGGTGGCCGCGCATCGCTTTGTAAGGCCTCCCGCCGCGATTCTAATGAAGATGTTGTCCAACATGAGCATGCGCACGCGCACGACTTCCCCTGTATAGGCGAAAAGGCAAATCCGGACATGATATGCACCGTGGATAATTATTAATAATCCATAAGTCGTTTATAACATTTTTGAGCTGCACGATATCAATTGTTTTAAAAAATTATTCATGAACAAATATTAATATATATTTATAACATATACATGTATATCTTTAAAAATAAATCCCTCTTATATCCCTCTTAAGCCAAATAATTTCGGGCTTTGTAAAATACATAATGATAACAATCTGAGAACAAACATCTTGTGATGGATTATGCATAAGTATTTTATTTAACGATTGTTTGCATTAGAATCCACCCTTTGGTAGATAAACACAGTGGGTTTAACCCTTCCCAGCAAACACAAAACATTTGTATAACATTTGTACAATGTTGGACCAACGCCGACGTTGTACAAATGTTATACAAATGTTTTGTGTTTGCTGGGTTACAACGCTGAAATAGTTTTAGATAAACCTTGGAGACAAAACAGAAGTTTTTTCAACTTAAAGTCATTATAAATGTCTTAGTTGGCTATTTTCGCTTAATTTGCATACCTATATGAGTACACGTCCATTATATATATGTAAATCTTTCAGTGTGGATATCGACTTTAGACGTCAGAATGTGACGTCTAAAGATGTCAGATTCTGACGTCTAAAGTCGGTCAAAGGTTACACGTTTATTGATTGTTCTAATCCAATTACTGTGCTTCTTCATTCCTAAATAAATGTTGTAGATACAATAATGTTTTGCTGATACAAACGTTTCTTAAGAAGCAGAAAGAAGTTTCATGCTCATATCAGAATTAGTTTCGTGATCAATCGCTAGAGAAGTACGTTCTTGCAAAGGGACAAGCGCTGTGTTATGCTGCGCTCCTACATACCTTTAATGGGAGATCAAGATAAAGTTACAAGGCATAGCCAAGAGCTATGGTTGATTTGTTAACTCCGGAAGATAATACCATGTAATTGTAAAGAAATAATGGAGAGTGATAAAAGAGTTTCGTCGGAAGTTAGTGTTTATCTCTTCCTGCTGCCCGTACAGATACCAATCTATCTGTTAGTTATCTATCCACACAATCCTCAGAAAACATCTCAATTGATTTGAAATAAAATATTCTAAACAACAGCTGCACCTGCAACATAACTTGAAATCTATCTCGGGTGAGCTGTATCATTTTGACGAAAAAATCACCGATCCTACTTGCGATCAAGGAGGTAATCTATATAACCTCCAAACTTCTCATGGTTTTCACAATCGATATGTTGCAAATGCTTGAATACATGTCAACACTGCTTGCGTATATATATACATTTAAAAGATCACAAAGTATTTTATTTGCATCAGAAACAACAACTCGTATACACATTGAGTATTTTATTTAAAAAGTTAAAGAGCTGGGACTGATTAGCCTACCGGTACACGTTGTGCTGCTCAGAATAAAAGTAGAACGTTTTGTAGTTACCTAATTAACAAGGGTGCAATACTGGGTTGGTTGTTAGTAATATTACTTTTCACTTTTCGCTAACTGGGGAGTTTTTCTGTATGTTGCATGATGTACAGCATGGCACGGGGAAACTAGTCCACAGCCATCATCCAAGAGTAGCTGCAGCCCGCATGAGTCTGGCTATTATCTTCTGGCATACCCTGGTTCCCCCGCTCAACAACGTATCAGTGCACAGGAATTGATGGGGCCATGATAGAACGTTAATAAACCACCTGCAATAGTGTTTGACATCAGATCTCTAACATGGGATCAATGGAGCTACCCTCGAGTATTTGTTACTATGGGACTATCCGACTCGAGGATAGCAGAGCTGTTCGAAAGGTCACAGAGCTTCAGCATTAAAATGCCCACGTAAAGTGTCTAGGCTGTCTGGGCATGGCTGGGGGTAAATCCCCTAGACATGCCCATAACCCATTATCGGGCGAATGGGTTCCTTTCAACAACCCACCATGCCCTATAACTTCACCTTCATGTCATCATCTGTACATCATTTATTGCATCAAAGGATGGCACTGTTTTAACGTTTTACAAAGACACTTAAATGACCGTTCAGACTGAAAAAAGACTACTACTACTACCAAATCTAAAAAATAACTGAATTTGCGAAACTTGAAAAGAGTAAACAATCGACTTTTAAAGGCCCCACGAAGTCTCAATATCTACTGTGCATGCTCAAAGTAACTCTAAGTAACTCTTCGAGTACAGCGCCGAATTCACGGACATAACTACAGACGCGCACCACCGCCATCCCTCTCGACCAGAATCAGCATTCAAAAAATGTATACCTGATGCCGTTTCAATGTTGGACCAGCATCACAGCCGGATGAGTCTGCATGAAGAATTTGTTAGAGGGGGGGGGGGGGTGGGCTGGTAAAAATAAATAAAGGTATGTAAAACCCCTTTGCTGACGAACAGTCCTCTGGGCCTTAAGGCAGTGCAACAATTAACACTATGTCATCCATGACGGTAAAAATAAAATATTACCAGTCTCACCGCCAACACCCAATCTGATATGCTATGGGAGAGCTCACTCACTGCTTAATTAATAGATTTAGATGTATCCATATCATTATACCTAAGGGGTCCACTGATGTATCAGATGGACATTATGTCAACGTCCAGATTACCATATTGCACAGTATTACAGTACAGTGCGGAGTCCAAAGCACAGCTACATCATTAGCTTTCTAGGGAGCAGTGGAAGTGAACCTACGTTTTATGTGACATTCTTAACCCTTCCAGCGCGTCAGATTCTGACGTCTAAAGTCGATCCTCGCATTGAAAGAGCAAA
Organism: Flabesymbios commensalis; assembly: GCA_964017125.1. Lineage (NCBI taxonomy): Eukaryota > Metazoa > Annelida > Polychaeta > Terebellida > Flabelligeridae > Flabesymbios > Flabesymbios commensalis. The sequence goes on along the minus strand of OZ024902.1, from coordinate 23,367,407 downwards.
ATATTCGTAATGGACGTAGACCCATTACAACAGCTATTCAAATGAAGCGCAAAGACATTTATGATGATTTCAAGTTGAAAAACAACCTTTGTTCTCTATGGTTTATAGAACCTTATTTCAGCGTTGAAAGGGTTAACCCCTTGCACGCTGAGGTGGAAGTGAAGCTACGTTTAATGTGACATTCTTAATGATGCGTTAACCTGGCTTAGTTCACTGTACATGTATACATACACACTGACACCAGCCACTAATGAAGTCGTTAAGAGACAATGTAACTTAATGAATTGGCCCAACACTGGTTCAATGCCTAGCCATTCTAGCTAGACATTGAACCAAAGCTGGGCTATCTTCGTGCGCTAGATTGTAAGCTTGCCGACGTCTCTCTGCACTGTCGCGACTGGTGGAATGGAGTATAAAATCTGCTTTATCTGACACAGAATAAAGATCAATATGTTTAAAGATCTAAATACCCCAATCTAAGTCTAAGATACATAAGTGCTGATTGTTTTAAGTTATTAAAGCTGCATTATGTACGCATACGGATACGGCATCTTCTTTTCTCATGTTATTTTGGTCGATTTTGTATTCATGTCCATACGTATAGTCGGATTCAAATTAACTGTGGTGAATGATTTTCGCTGATTTCTCAGTTAATTTTCAGCTAATTGTCATGAGATTTTACAAGCACTATACCCGTGAAATTTTATTAAAAAGTTTTAAGTATATATAGTTTTAAAGTTAGTCAATTTAACATGTAGTAAATAAAATTAAAGATGTTGCCCTCTATAAACCCGTTAGCTTCGTCTCAGAATTACATTACATGTATGTCAAATGGTTCAACTTCTGACATACTTATCAAAACTTCGCGAAATTTTCAGGGTAGTCGCGACGTGAAAGAAAAATAGTGTGTGTAAATTTCATAAAAATTGATTGAGAATTGACTGAGGAATCCACGAAATTCATTCACCCTGGTTGATGAATTTAATGTGAATCTGACAATAGTGAACACCCATACGAAAATAACATAAGATGGATTGTTGCCGTGTTTGTGCTTCTATTCGTGTATGTGATGCAGCAATTATGTTACCTTGGGAATCGGAGGGATGAAATACGTGTTTCACGTACATCAACTAGCCTATAGGCCTCTTGGCAATAGAACGGACAAATTAGACCGCCTCGCCAGTGATATTTCAGTTAACTTTCTTTCAGCTCGAGCAGTATATTTTAATTGTCTTGACATTCTAACATACCTTAACACAGTAAAAGTCACACGCAATTGATTTTCAGCCAAATAGCGAGTTGACATATTGACTTAAGTAGCTGTGCGGATAATGCATGCTCCCTCAGAGGTCTGAAACCTGCACTGACCGTAATAAAATGACCTTGTAGGCCTATCTCTTCAACATGACTTTTGCCAAGAATATATTATATATATTCTTGATTTTGCATAATACATTATTTTCGTCACATAAACCTACATGTATTTTTATTTATCCGTTTGTTTCAGAAAATAATAGTGTACACAACTGAACAAGTGCATTGCTCGATATAATTGGACTCGTTTCTGAAAAAAAATATAAATCGCTATGTTTTAAAAATTGGAAAATTTATGATCTGTAAAACATAGCGTTTAATCTATTTCCTCTGAGCGATTTTTTTAACCCACGTATGGCTAGCGTATTAGCAGCCTATAGGCAATACATACAGACCGCATGTCCAACATGCCAATATCACGTGCAAAGTGCTTTTCCATATCGCATAAGTATTGCATAATACGTTAGCAGTACTGCTACGTATAAACCTATGCGCAGAACATTTTTTAACATGTTTAAAAATGATATTAGGTCTCGCCGGCTGCCAGCATATGCCAGTATGTACCATCGCTGTAACCAATGCTTAGCGTACCCTTAGCGTTTGTTAAAGGTGACATATCACCCCTTATATAATATGAATAAATTTGTGACAAATAAATCAAAGTCGCCACAAGATGGGGCACAAGTGTCCCCTTATATGGGGTGATTGGCGATCATGTGACCCTCTGAGAGGGTCACATTCTAGTCAATCACCCCATATAAGGACATAATTATTCATACCATATAAGGTATAAAAGTATACCATTGCACGTACTAGTGATATTTTCCATACGGTGCCATACGCTAGTATCACACGTGGTAGTGTGACACGCCCCTTTAGCTGTACATAGGCAATTTATAGATGTGTTTTATTTCTTTCTGTCCATTATTTCACGTTCACATATTTCGTCCATGTCACAGATTTGTATTGTAGTTTGCTAGACCCCCACATAGGAGAGTCTTGTACAAGTACATTTCCGCTGTCTACTTTAGTACTCGAACCTATTGACACTTTGCATGCTACTCTTGAAATAATGTGGTTGACTTTGAACAGATAATGGGAGCCTTTTGATTTTGTACATGAAAAAGGTAATGTATTTCTAGTTTACAGGTATGAGGTAATTTGAATCTATAATATATTTTGACTAAAATAGGGGATTTCAAATTTGACTTGGACGATAACTGATATTTAAACATTCCGGTATTTGGAACAATTAACCCTTACAGCGCGGGGATCGACTTTAGACTTCAGAATCTGACGTTTGTAGACGTCAGATTCTGAAGTCTAAAGTCGATCCCCGCTTCTGAGGTCTAAAGTCGATCCCCGCACTGTAAGATTAAAAATATTTATAATGTACATAGACCCATAATATAGATATTCAAATGAATCAGAAAGACCTAACGAAGATATTTATGGTGATTTCAAATTTAAAAAAACTTTTTGTCTCCATAGTTTATACAAAAGTATTTCAGCGCTTGAAGGGTTAATAATGTTAGACACAATGGGTGTAGAGAGTGAACGAGGAATTAAGGAGAGGGAGTGATAGGGCGGTCATATAGAGATACTGCCACGCCGAGACAAACAACAGTAACTGCTTACTTCAAAAGTGGGCAGTTACTGCTGTTTGTCTTTGTACGTCAGAATAGGAAAGAGACGATACCTGAGGGTAAATCCCGGGGGAAGAGTGAAAAGGGAAAATAGAGGGTGGACCACATCCTCCCTATGTGCACCTACTCAGTCCTCCCACCCCCGGGGGGTGATGGCCTTGGGGGTGAGTTTTTTTTAATTAAACCCTTGTAAATCATCTTGACTTGTGGATAGACACTCCACGGGGGTGCATAGTGAACTAAATGTCTCATTTGAAATGTCTATTTCAATTCCGAACAGGAAGCCATACAGAACATGTGACCACTTATTTTTAATTTTTATTTTGTAGTTAATATAATATGAAATTAGCCGTATAGCATAATAGACCACCCAATTGGTTCCATCACCTACCTGAACATGTTTACGTTCAGCCTAGATAATTATGTCAAAAACTTAGTTATGGATTTTCAGCTAAAAACTGTGAGAATATATAGGCCTAATAACAAAAGAAACCCTGAAAATTAAAATCCAGAAGTTTTGAAAATGAGATGTTGGCAAAGATTATGACAATACGAGGCACTGCTCGTCTAAAGTTACCCATGGCAGCGATGCACCCCATTGTATATCACCAAGTATCACACTAAAAAGTATGGAAACGGCCGTTTCTAGTCGCCCATGTTTCGCAAAACGTGGCAATTTCGCGACGCAGATCTGTCTTTTCGGGGTGTATCCCATGAATGTCAGTACTAATGACCTATAAAACCTTAAGTATCCCTGCTAATAGCGGGGCGGTCGCTACTTCACCGTGTAAGTGGTGGGTTGTACAAACCATTTTAGCGAGCGAACCGTAATAACACGAATACTGACGTTTAGATGATAGTGTGAGTATTTCATCTGTTGAAAAAATCCTTTTAAAATAACTTTTGTCATTTATTTGTAAGATATATATGTTTTGGGCAAATGTATATGTACTGCAAAACAAGAAAGGCTAACGAATGATAAATACCAGTAAAGTAAAGAAGAATACAAGAATTTTTCTAGCTTTTGACTTAAAGATAATTCAGTGACGGTGTATGATATGGTAAGACAAAATTATTGATGTTAGGAAGAATGAAGTTATTCGTGTATGTGGTAATACAGATAACACATACAAATAGAGTCAGAGTTATAATGTTAAAGATGTAGCTACATCTCTGACTAGATGAGATGTATTATCTACCGGCAGGTAAACTGTCTTGATTGTCATGTGTCTGCATAGATCACCCGCGGCCAAAACACACGCTCATTCACGAGGGGCAGCAAAATCCACAAAATGCGTTCTTAAGTGACCGCAATAAAGCTATAAATTAATCGAGCAGTCGTGCGGCCAATCGGAACAAAAAACGGGACGAGTTGATGGTCGAAGGGAGGTGTAGGTGGTGAAGTGGGCCCAGGATGTGATCTGGCTGTATGGGGCAGGTTAATGAGGAGTCCGTAAGTCGTGGTTTACCTTGTATTGTTAACTGTGAACACTTTCAGCGCGGGGTCCGTCTTTATACGTCATGATCTGACGTCTGTAGACGTCAGATTCTGATGTATAACGACGGTCCCGCACTGAGAGAATTGAAATATTTCTAATGGCCGTAGACCCATAACATAGGTATTCAAATAAATCAGAAAGAGCTAACTAAGACATTTCTGACGATTTCAAATTAAAAAAAAAACTTTGGTTTCTCTTCGTTATACAGAAATATTTCAGCGTGGCAAGGGTTAAGTTGTTAACCCTGTGTCCACTCAGAAAATCCCGTAATCCTACAAGCTCTAAGAACGACTAATTTTGTAATTCATTTTTTTAGCCAATCAAATCACTCTTAGTGTAATGCAATGCCTGTATAAACATAAATATTTGCTAATTTGTTGTCTGAAATTAAAGAAAATGAGTAATTTTCACCTTCAAGTGGGTGAAAATTTAAATGGTATGACTTAAAGAGTTAACACTATAAAGACCCGTGTTCCACAAATGCATCTTGCAGCATGTATTTCAAACATATAAACCAATGAGAAAATGATATGTATCTATCACAATGAGGACGATACAAGCTTTAATTTTATATAGTACATGTTATATTTTATAAATATATGCAGATATTTTATTGACCTGAATTGCTGCAGCATTGATTGGAAAGAGAATAAATCCTTGAGTAATAAGCAGGTTGAATTTCTGATCTGCCCTTCCATTTTTACTGGATGTTTAAATATCATTTCAATTGAGTGATTTAAAGGTTGGAAATAATATATATGTATGCTTCAAAGTTTATAGTGTGGGACTAAAATAATTATTTTAGTTTATGAGTTGCGAATAAAATGTGTACTTTTTTGCTTTTTGTTTTGCTTTTTCTAATAATAAACATAATGAATGAAACATGCATTATAAGATCATATATCTGATTCCGATATGTAAAATACGATTAATAAAACTTTGATTCTGTCCATGATACATTATTTAAAGTAATATAAATTATCATCTTTTATTCCTCTTAACATGCAAAACCAATAACTGTTATCCTAACTTTTAACTTTTATTTTGCCAACAAAAAAGGGAATAGACGTGGTGGTCGCACCTGCTGACCTATAGTGATCAGCAAGTAAAGTACAGCTCAGGTACAGCTCTATTAGGACGGAAGACATTCTGAAAACAACTAAAAAGTGATTAACATACTAGTTTCTGGGGTAATTTTTAAATTGTATATTATCATGTTTATAGACTCTTTATGATGAATGGTAAAATATTTTCAATTTAATATCACACTTTATGCACATTTGTTGATTATCTTGAATGGACTGATACTTTTCTGCTTCTTTTATAACATACATATTTTAAGCAAATACTATTCTTTAATTTTGACCATATAGTTTTGAATTGAAACGAGAGATTGGCTACAAACGCTATTTCAAATTGCATCAAATTTACATTAAAAACAAACTATACCAGATACACATTTCCAATTGACTTTTCAAATATGCCAGTTTTCAAGATAATTTTGTCTGTAGCAGACAGAATGTTAATGAGTGTATGTAAGCTAACGATGTAGGAGGAGCAGTTTAGACAGGGTTGATGACCACAGCGACAACACAGACACCTGACAACATTACAGGTGCTGTAAAACTGTCTGCTGTACCCAGGATGAACTTATCAATCCCCAACCCCTCCAGCACTCATATATAGCCTCAGATTTACCATCACAAACTCACATGCCTCGCAATTATTAGAGATAGTTTTATTTCTGTATTGAGTGCGGTTTTTGTTAGCTTTCTATTCCATTATTACTGTTAATTATTTGAACAGCGTGTCGTAAATAAGGAAATCACCAGAAAACAATCTACCCGAGTCAAAATAATGGACATGCAACTCAGAGAAGGACTTGAAAGTACCAACTCAAACACGCTACGCATTGCTCTTTGCTACATGCACTAAAACCCATTTTAATTTCGCATTGATCACCATATAACATATTTCCTCCTAAATCAAAATGTTCCACGAGAATTAGAACATTTTGAGCTCTCATGAATTTGAATATCTATATGTTATGGGTCTAAGGTTATAATAAATATCTTAATTCTTTCAGTGCGGGGACAGTTGTGTGTCGCGATAGCAGCGAGACGCAACTTCAAGTGGGTGAGAACCTAATATTTTTTCAGTTTCGCATCAAGGGTTAGGAGAAGGATTCCTATCGCTATTCTCACCTCAAATTAAACATTACGTAATAAAAAAGGAATGTGCACCGTATTAGGATATGTACCAATTCATGCAATCAATGAAAATAGTATGTTTTAGTAGCACATAGTTATTACGTATTGGTACATTATAATACAGATATATTTTGACAAACCCATCTATCTATTAAATTAAACTGAATCTATAAGCTCGCTTCTAGTTAGCACGCAAAGTGATGCCATTCTTCCATTGGTATGTATATTTTAACCCTTTCAGCGCGGGGACCGTCTTTATACGTCATAATCTAACGTCTGTAGACGTCAGATTCTAACGTATAAAGACAGTCCCCGCACTGACAGAATTTCAATATTTCTAATGGTCGTAGACCCATAACATAAGTATTCAAATGAATCTGGAAGAACCAACTAAGACATTTATAATGATTTCAAATTGAAAAAAACCCTTTTCTCTTCATGGTTTATATAAAATAATTGAGCGTTGTAAGTGTTAAGGAATGGGTAGAAGAGGGTGGAGTGCCTTACTGCAGTCAAGCAGCCCATCAGCTATTATGGTATGGTTTTTGAGCCTCCCCCATCTATAACGGTCGCATTACAATGCTAATGGGCAGGCAGCGTGGGACCAACGAGTAATTACTTAGTAATTATTATTTTCACGTTTGGCTCTGTCTCCTTGTAGACCTATCAACTCAGAAAATGAGCAGCCAGTCTACCATACTTGTCATCTAACCGTACATTGTCTGCAATTGGCATCTAGAAATGATACAAGGTTTTCTAAGTGGATGTAATTGACTTTGTCTGAGGTGACCTATTCAATACTACATCCATTTATTGGTTCACATTCCTTTCGAAAATTTGTTTATATTTTACAAATAGTTACAGGATTTAGGTTTTGAATTTTTAGTAAATTTTGGTATTGCAATCGTATGCGAACGAAATATATTTGCGGATATAATTTTTAACCTAATGAATTATCTAGGGTTAACTTAATATGATAGGCAGATAAATTATACCTAGTTGTAGTTGGATCTGGTTTCAAAGACTCTAGAGTAATTGTCCTCGTGATAACATCGGATTCAATCTGAACGAAATGTCTGTTTCACATTTAGCTATTTTACATTATGACGGGTCGGTTTGTATTCGCTTCATTTTGACAGTTATTAATCATAATTAGAATGAAGTGAGCATAATTGCCACTCTAAGTGTAATATATTACATTAGTAATTTCATATCACGCAACCATGATATAGGCCAACTAATCTACACGTCATCACAGTAATATTTATAACACATGCATATATATATATATACAGTGAAATAACTTAATGATACGAAATTGTAGATTGAGTTTTGGTATTAAATATAAATATGTGATTTTCTGCAAAATACTGCAAAACACTTAATTAATTAGTCGTGTGAATGACATCACAACTCAATGTGACGAATCAAAATGATTTTTGTATAGATGTTAAACAGGAATTTAATAAAGCAGGATTTGTACATCTTGCCTGAATAACAGTAAGATACTTAAAAATATACTGAAGTGATATAACGCATTAGTACACAGAGGATAGGGTCATCTCTGTCTGAATGGGAATCATAAATAACAATTACAGTAGATAATGACGGTGATAACACATTATAATGAGAACCCGGAACCTGTAGTTGAGGCAGATCTCCGCTAGGGGTCAGCCGTTTTCCCTTGGTCTTTAACATAGAAGAGCAACAATAGACTCTGTACTGTAGTGCATTTATATCACCTGTGGCAGAATACATACTCAACGCTGGATTGATGCTGTTCCAACGTCATAGACCTAAGACGAACATCAAGCCAATACTGTGATAGCATGTTATCTTAGATGGATAATTGTATGATATTATGATAAGTAATTTTCGGTATAGAAAATGTGTATTCTTGCAAGCAAAAGAGTAAGCATGTTAAAAAATTCAGTCTACTCAAACAAATGTTTTACGTGTTAATCAAACCCAATATTTCTATATATAAATATTTCCAGGCTTTTTATTAATATAACAATACTTTTGATATACATTTGGGATATGATGTGTATTTATTTAGTGGGTAGTCTATGATCTTTGACGTCAGTGCTGGCTGGCGTGGCTGAGTATAGGTCTGATCATGGGAACATAACTGTGACCTCCCTCCACAGAGCAACTCCTCTTATTATTCTCGTGAGAACATCTTCTGGGATTCTGAGATAATTACACATAACCCTTGCCCTGCTAGGATCACAAATATAAAGTAAATATATTTAAATTACCAACCACTTGAGGTTGTGTCCCGCTACCGCGATCCACAACCTCAAGTGATTGAAAATTACTCATATTTGCTTAATTTGAGACCAATCATTTACAATTTTTTATCTTTAAACAGTATTTTTACTCCCAATAACAGTTAATTAATCAGCTAATAGAATGGATTAAAAACAAAGGGTTATTTTTTACTCAACAATGTAAAGCAAATAACATCATCACACAGCATAGTAAGAGTAGGTTTTATGCTCCGATAATTATGTTCAATGTCGCAGTTTTTTTTTAAATAAGTATCTGTTTTGTATGAAATGTTAATATCTATTCAATTTGTGAGATATTCCTTCCAATACATGTTTATCATATAATACCAGATCTCAATAAATATATAGGCTAGTGAGAAATGGATTCTGTAAAGTCTTGATGCTGATATGCATCTTTATATCTCGCTATTTTATTCATTTTTAAAGTACTGAATTCTAAACTTGTATGTTATCTCATCTTCGTATTTATTATCCACGCAGTACCTCAGGAGAAGTCAGAGATGCGCTGCGGGGATAAAATAACAAGATAATCACAAATTGGCACTTAGCCTATAAACCACATTTTCCCACGTTAATTTTCCACACACATACCTCAGATGGACATGAGTAATGTGCTGGCGTTAGATTCTGATAGGGACTAATAATCGTAATAATATATGCTTGATGGAGAGCAGTGAGAGAGCCAAGGCTAAGCTAGTCATTTGTCACAGTCAAGCTATTGTCTTATGTCGGAGACTAACATTACAGTAGTCATGGCTTCTGGATTAACACCACAGTGATCTGATGATATCATAGTCACAAAGAAACACAGTATTGTGATTTTGAAGAATTGGGTGTGTTGTGATTCCCAGCAAACACGAGACATCGACCCAATGTTGGTCCAATGTTGAGCCAGCGTCTACGACGCTGTCTCGACATTGAACCAAAATGGGTCTATATCTCGTGTTTGCTATGTTGTCTCTATAAAGTCATTAAAGGTAACCTCTGATATTGAGCCAGAGTCATTTTGATGATGGTCAACCGTCTGCGACGCTGACCAAACATCAAAATGACATTGGTGCAGCATCTTCTGGCTGCTGATAAATAGTGTGTTAACCGATTAATTGCACTAGACTAGTTTTAATATAATTGCAAGGTATTAATTGAACCAGTTTTCAATATAATAGTTAAATGGACGGTAAATGAATAACTGCTCCACATCCCGTCCAATGATTTATGATTGCATTTAAGTTAGTTCCAATTAATTTAACATGACTAGTGTTCGAAAAGTACTCGTAGGTACTCGTTAAAAGTGCTTTCATGTTAAAAGTATTTGAGTAGAATTACGAGCAAGAGTACTTTTAAAAACTACGAGTACTGAGTACCGGCGTGTATTGCAAAATTGGTATTAGTAAACGGAGTACCGATGTACCGAGTATTTTGGTCCCAAGCCTGTTTAAGCCTTTGGCTCAAAGATAAATTGAAAGTGAAAGGGGTTTTTTTGGTGGTGGATTGCACAGTTTTTTATAAAATACACCATGGAACAAGTGTGCTTAACCATTTGATAATTCACATTTTCACCCACTTGAAGTTGTGTCTCGCTACCGCGACCCACAACTAAAAATATCTGTTTAATGTGAGACCAAACATTTGCAATTTGTTATGTTTAAAACTCCTTATAAATGTGCTTTGATCGCCAATAAAACGAAAAAAGAGCGACCATAGGCGTGCCATGTGGGTGATGGGTTAAAACGCATATGTTACCATCAGCCCCTTTATACGTCATGGATATGGCATATTCCATATAAGTCTAACTGTATAAAATGCGGCTAAAATTACGAAAAAAAATTGCAGAGAGAAGAGGAAGAATACCTTGCTCACCTGTTTTCTGACTCATAATTATGCTAATTTTGTTAATCCACTGTAATGCAGTCTTCCATGTATCATCATCTCAAAATTCAAATGTCTTATCTGTTGTATTGCAAAATGACATACGCCTATAATCAAGTCACTTATTGGTGCGGTGTCATCGGTAGCTCCATGGCCAAAGTGATGTTAAGTGAATAAAGTCACACAATCTAGTCATATATATCAGTATATAGAATGCGTCGAAATTTCAAAGATCCAGGGTGCTCTATATAAAACATCGGTGTATATTTTTGTCGTACACCTACATCTTACACTTACAGGGCATATTTTTCTGTTTTTTCACTATCTATAAATTTACTTTTAGAGGAGTTAGTTGAGAAACTGTAATAGTTTATATTATGAACGGGTTTTATACCACTTTTGTGCGAATACAGGCTGAAGCAATTAGGCCAGAAGCACCTCCGGATGACGTTGAGATGAATGTGATGACACTGCCCTCATTACGCACGCTAAATCTACTGAACTACAATAGGCCTACCGAATCTTTACTAGTGGGCGAGGAAGAAACATTTTTATAATTTGTTTATTTGACACACGAATACCAGAGATGGGATTTTACAGTTCAAATAATATATTACCACTCGCTGCTTGTGTGTTTCTTTGAGATATAGGGAATAGACTGTCGATACTATTCAGCAAACACGAGGCATTGACCAAATATTTGACCAATGTTGGGCCAGCGTAGAAGAATTGAAAAAAAAGATTAATTTTGTAGGCTTACCGTACTTGAGAACTTCAATATTGTTGGACGTTAAAACCAGGCCTATTATTGACCTAGAGGACATATTCCAGGAGTCATTGAATTATGTTTCCCATAAGCTTATATAATTACTTATTTCAAGGATTTCTGGACAAAATGATAAATTTCACAGGATATCATTTGAAAACATTTGTTTCAAAAATAATCCAGCCCCACTAATTTAAACTCAATGATTCATTGCTCTTTCACAGAGCATGGTCACGTGTATAGTTTAGTAAAATATTGTTTGTAAAACAAGACAAAATAAGCGGTTGGTTAGGCTCTATAGGCCTCGGAGGGCTGACTGTTAAGATTTGCAGTTCAATGATTAGCTATGTAAAGTCGTTATGCTCACGAGTCCCATACCGACACGACTACTGAGTATGACTGTATTATTATCTGACTATAAAGGTGGCATAATTAGGCGTTCCCTACGTTATGCTCTAAGTCATGGCCCAATTTGTTATATTATGGATGGCATCTGTAAGTTATATTGATGTGTATCTCTGCTCCATTAATAAATTATCATTTTGACCGTTGATTACTATAAATAGTTATGGGCATTTTAAATGTAACAATATGTCTAACTTATGCAAAAAAATGAAAATATCACTAATATATATGATTGAAATTCCCACTGCATTAGAGGAAAACTCATTCGCTCCAACGTAGCTACATGAACTTCAATAAATTTAATTCCAGCAAACAGAAAACATTTCTATAATATTTATACAACGTCGACATTGGCCCAACATTGTGCAAATATCATACAAATGTTTCCCGTTTACTGGAGATAGTTGTGGTTGAAAATGTTTCCAATAATCACAGCCATCACAACACAGTCAACATCTGCTCTGCTGTTGTGTCAATGTTGGGCGTTGGCCCTGGCCCTACATTAAACAGCCAAGGTTAGATTGAATCTGAGGTGTTTGTGTGACATATCATCGTTTGGGAAAACCATGTTAATATCACGAACACATACAAATAATCACATCAACAAGATACTGTTCAAATATTATATCTTTTAGCTGTAATTAGTACCATAATAAAAATGATTCTGTGCCATATTTTCTGAAAATAAAACGTTTATGTCTTGTCCAAACTTCGACCAACATTTCCAACATGTGAAGCAAAAATCAGAAACTACTTATTTTTCAAGTAAGCATTTATTGCTGTTTACTTTTCCAGATTTACTTACTCATATTCTACCCTTGAAGCGCAATATTCAAAATAATAAATTTCCACCTACTTCAAATTGTGTCTCGCTACCGCGACCCACAATTTCAAGTGGGTGCAAATTACACATATGTGTATAATTTAAGACCAAACATTTGCAAATCCTGATATATGAACACCTATTTCGTTCCGAATAACAGTGATTTCACATCTGCTAATAAAACAGAATACGCTACTCTACCAACCCTTTCAGCGTGGGGACCATCTTTACACGTCAGAAGTCTTTGCACGTCAGTCGTTTTTTCACGTCGGAATCTGACGTCTGTAGACGCTAGATTCTGACCTATAAAGAAGATTCCCGCTCTGAAAAAATACAATATTTCTAATGGCAGAAGACCCATAACATAGGTATTCAAATAGACAAGAAAAAGCCAATTAAGACATTTATAATGATCTCAAATAAAAAAAACATTGGTCTCTGTGTTTTATATAAGCAAAATTCAGCGGTGTAAGAATCAAGTTGAGAATAAAGAGGCTTACCTGCTGGTAATGATATGATGGCCCGAACGGAGCATAGTAGGAGTTGAACATATTATACATCGGATATGTCCACAGGGTGCTTCACTATGCTTCAAGGTACTGAGCCACTGTCGTGTGCAAGTACCCGTTACAGGTGACTACTCAAAAGTAATACGGTGACGACACCGGGTGTGAGAATTCTAGTTAAACCCTCTGGTCACTGCAGAGGAGGGGGTCAGCTAGAAGTTCTTTAAAGCTTACAAATCACTGTAAAATAGATCAATTAACAAACTATTCCACAGTTGCTACTCACTAATAAAATAATACTGTTAGATCATGAATTAAATCTTTAATATTCAACTTCATTTTAGTAATATTTTATTTATATATAATTATTTTAATATTTGTATATATATTTTAGTTTGTGCCACTCGCATTACATTTTCTTCAAGTATGTTAAACTTATAGATCAAATATAGAGCTAAAAAAATATATATATATATACAAAGTAAAACCGATTTTTTGTTTTTTTGAAGTGCTTACTGTGAACAATTGGCAATCTATTTTTCATTAGTGAAGTGCTGATGCGATTAAGGGCTTGAGGTTTAGGCCCTTATATATAAAGCTGACCCTGGTACTTGTATGTGATGACGATTCGTCGCACGTTCATTTATATCACAATCAGCGTCTGACGGCCAGGGTGACAGGTAGACTGGCTGATCCGCAGCCTTGCACGATATTTAGGTACCAGGGACGTACACTCCTGAAATACTTTCGTATAATCCATAGAGACCAAAGAGTTTTTTCTATTTGAAATCATCATAAATTTCTTAGTTAGTTCTTTCCGCTTCATTTGATTACCTATGGTACGGGTCAACGGCCATTGTAAATATTTTAATTCTTTACATTGCGGGGTTCGATTTTAGACGTCCAAAGCTGACGTCTACAAACATCAGCTTCGAACGTCTAAAGTCCATCCCCGCGCTGCAAGGGTTAAATCCAACAATATCGGTGTCAGGAATCTCAATAATCTGCTATAAAACACCCCCAGGACTTATTTATATTATTGGCATTGATGTCACAAAATATATGATAGCACACTAAGCACATTATCTATAATTACATATAATTATAAATAATATCTGATGACGTTTTTTCAAATATTAGCACATGATCTATGATGCTTATGTGGCAACTTAGGTATAAATAATGTGTGTTCATTCTGAACAAAGTTTAAAGTGATGATTATTGCAGTGATTTTACTGGAAAAATGTTAAATCAGAAAAATCATCTTTAGAAGTAACTATTATGAATATATGAGAACGTTTTGCAATAATTATAATTAATATCTTGCAACGAATGCAAGCTTACTGGCAAAACCTCATGAGACAAAATAAGTAAAAATCAGTTATGATTACGCATATGATAACATTATATATAAATATCAACATATTTAAACTAAGGACCTTTGCTTTTACTTTTAACGCCGGTAGTTTACATAAAATAACAGACAAACAAGATAAATTGACCCAATGTTAATTCACTGTCCGTGACGCTAGCCCAACATTAGAACAAAATTGTGTCAGAGTCTCTTGTAGACTACCAAAGAGAATAACGGGGTTCTACAGTGGGAGACCTGGGGGCGGGGGTAGAATGCGGTTCAGGGGTGCGTGTGACGGCGCAGGGGGTGTTAAGGAAGACCCCCGGGCTGCTATGATTTGGGCAGAGATCAGAAGAGGCTCGACCCGGGGTGCCGTGCACAGATCATCCCCTCCCCCCGGGCCACCAGCAACCACCCTCTGTGTGCCAGTGGACATATAAATGAGGTGAACGTGGTGCGTGAATTCTACTACTATTGACAGTAAATGTACACAAATTAGCATAAATACATAAATGATCACTGTGATTTTCTTATCATTGTTAAATGTCTGTTGTTAAAAAAAATCACAACAAACTACAAAATAGTCAGTGGTAGATATATTAATATCAACCCTCTTTTTCTACTTTTTTGTTTTCCCAATATTTTCATCTGAATATAATAGTATTGTGGCCATATAATACGGGGTGAGAGTGAGCCCTTCTACTCTTATAAACAAAGAAAATGATTATATTTTCTTGTTATAACAATGCACTTTATCGTATAAGCACCATGGCATAATCCACACCTTTACATAGTTTAGAGAACTACACTTTTGTTTATCCAGTCTTGTGATGAATGCTTTATGATCAAAGACAGCATTTACTTCAGTGTTCATTGGTTGTGCTTGATTTCGGGGAATATTGGGTTGCTTAAGCCGCCACTGCTATTATACAATATTTTTTAACTGACCAGTACAAGTCTATTGCTTTGACTATTTTAGGGAATCCAGTAGGTTTTTACATGTTGTCAATAGTTTAATTAATGTAGCCTATATTTCAAAGCTGTGTACGTTTGACTAAAATATATTTACACGTCTATGACATGTATGACAATGAATTATGTCAGAAAAAATGCATGACCTAAGTCATTTCTCAACAAAAAGTATTAATCAATACGATTACGACCAGTAGTTTACATCTTTCGCTAGTGGTTGCTATAAAACTCAAAGTGGAAAATTAGGATGTCGTAGAATAAGAGAGAAAATCAAAGAAAAATTATATAATTTTCGACAGCGCTAATATAATTGTGAAATTTTCTCTGCTTCGCACCTTTTACAAATACTAACTCTTTCAAGCCTGAATTTACCATTGACATCTTCATCCACTAAAAGCCGCGAATTGCTGTCGCAATTTACGACTTGTAGTGGATGAAGATAACTTGAAGTGGGTGAAAAATTAATAAAAAGTGTCATGTATTGGTAAACCAGTTTCATGGAAATTTTCATTCAAAAACCCCTTGTTGAAGGACAATTAAGGCTGATCTCAGGGATGTAAAATGATGCTTTAATGCATCGCGAGGGCTTAAAGGGCTAAGCCATATCTACTCGGATATATTAACCCTTTCAGCACGTTCACCGTCTTTATACGCCCACTCTATATTTTTTCTTTGCGAAAAAATGTTTCAATATTATACACTGCCACCGGGGGACTCACATGCTTCACAGAACATCCATTCCTAGTTTTTAAAATCATCCAGACATGATGGACTAGCCTGATGTCCCATTCCACCACGCAGAGTAGGCCTACACATGACCTGTAGCCTACACTACTTGTCTGCCGCTTGATTTAGCAGCTACACGTGTTCTGCATCTCAAGACAAGAAAATTACCAGGATAATTAGAGCCCACCGGGATCGTTCATCAGTCAACCGGATGCCAGGATCCATTTGGCGGGAACGGCTCCTGAAAGCTTAACTCTTAAAGCGCTGAAATATTTTTGTATAAACCATGAAAACAAAAGTGTTTTTTTTTCCAATTTGAAATCATAATAAATGTATTAGTTAGCTTTTTCTGCTTCATTTAAATACCCATGTCATGGGTTGACGGCCATTATAAATATTTTACTCTTTCAGTGCGGGTACCGTTTTTATACGTCAGAATCTGACGTCTGTAGACGTCAGATTCTGACGTATAAAGACGGTCCCCGCACTGAAAGGGTTAACAGCTTCAGCCAGCTTCCGATGATTATCCTTCAAATTGCCACTCCGGATTTGTAGAACAAGTGTTTTTCATTTGGCATGCTCAACTTCCACACGCTATGGAGACTTCATATCCCACTCAAACAATATATCGTCCCTTTGGAGTTGAAAAGTGATTGGTGTTGAAGGTCAGGGGCTGCAGTGGTTAAAGCTATGCCTCAGACCGCCAGGAAAAATCAAGAAAAACTGTCTAAGCCACTTTTGGAATGTATACACAAATGTCATGCGTAGTCGCAGGAGGAAGGAAACAGACCTGTCCTGACGACAGTCTACCCCGAGGGGGGGGGGGGGGGGTAAGCGAGCTGAGATACTATCAAACCACTTTATTTACAGGTACATGGTGCTGAGGATACATTGATATATACGTCGTATGAGTTACTATTAATGTATTAATCCACAGAAGACATTTTTGGTTATGCCCTTATGATTTATGATTTCACAAATTCCGTCAAGAGTAACACGTATACAAATATATATATTATATATATTCCATTAATTCGCACACAGCTTGGCGCTGGACAGCTAAGGTCAGGATATTTGATAAATAAATGCACACTACATTCATGTTGCGCTATCATATTTCATCCTTGAACAACACATTATTCATGACTGATGGTATTGGATATTGTTAGGTATATATTAAATCTTAGATTCTAAAAACGCACCGTTATGGATTAGATATTATAGCATTCAATCATACTTGTATAACCTATTTTTGTGAGTGGAATCTTATCGCGTTTTTTTTATTGGTGTAATACTTCATGAAAGATAGTTTAAGAATTATTTGAATACTGGCTTAAACATATAAAAAGGGTTTAAATAAATCAAAAAACATACAAAAACAAACGTAGTTCAGACGTTGGCTTAGTGCTGGCCAAGCGTCCTCGGCGCTGGCCCAGCATTAACCTAATATTCAGTCAATGCCTCGTAATCTGCTGGAACCCATTTTAACCCTTTAACCTCCAAATTATTTAATCTTAATTTTCACCCTCTTGAAGTTGTGTCTCGCTGACGCGATCCACAACTTCAAGTGAGTGAAAATTATTCAGATTTGACAAAATGGAGGTCACCTGTTTTCAAATATTGCCGATTGAAGTCACATTTTATCTTTACCATGTTTAAAATATGGTACCCAATGTGCTGATACAAAATGAAAACCCGAAGATATGCGGCACCGGCGGTTAAAGGGTTAAAGCTGTCAAAGGTGTGTTACTCCCTGATTAAGACGATTATATGATACGATCACGGCTCACAATAACCCAGAGTAACACAGCACATCAAAGTCGCCGACCCCAGATTGTATCATTCTGCTCAATTTCACACAAATAGGAGTCACCAGCCTGTATTTATTGGGCTGTGTGCTCCTCCCCGGCTTAAGTAAGGGCCACGTCAAGTATGACACTTGGTTTTACTAATTATGATAGTGTAATAGGGGGCTGGGCGAGGGGCTGGACATATCCCCTTATCGCTGCTGGTTGATGTCTCATTTTGTCACCATATCAACAAACATGTCACTATCGTCATGTCAAGGCAAATAGGAGTAACTGCTTACTAAACCCTTTCAGCGCGCATTCATTTTAAAATATGCACAACAACTTTCCGAACCATAAATGACAACCAACCTGCATATCTGGCTGACTTACTTGTTCGGCCAAAATGCTAAGAATATCTACCCTCCACAAATTCAAATAGATTTGTTGTTCCCTGCATACAAACCAAGGCTGGGTCAATGGCTTCCTCCGTATCTGGGCCATCCTTATGGAACACCCTGCCTGTGCCCATACGTTATGCCCAAGCAATTTTAACATACCGCAAATTACCCAAATCCCACCTATTTGATCTAGCTTTCTCATCCTAGCTCCAGAACCTCAGCACAGCGAAGTGACGTGAACGACGCCTAAAATCTGAGGTCTGAATTCTAAACTCTGATATCTATAGCTCTAACGTCGGAACCACAAGGTCTGATGTCTGACAACCCTTTTGTGCTTTTGTAAGCAGAAACTTTGATCTTTTAACCCTTTCAACGCTGAAATTTTTTTCTATAAACCATGGAAACTAGAGGGTTTTCAATTTGAAATCATCATAAATGTTTTAGTTAGCTCTTTCCGATTTATTTGAATACCTATATCGTCGCCTCGGAGCTAAAGAATCCTATCTGCCACTCTGACGAGTGTCAGATAGGATCCTTTAGCTCCGAGGCGACGATATATGTTATTGGTTATAAATTTGTTGATACTTTGCTACCCGCGCTGAGAGGGTTTTATTACAGAACAAATATCGTAGCATCTATCAATATCTTGATCAACTCCACTTGAATATGCTGAATGGCCATTCTATTATAGACGTTAAAGTTAAGTGGTTCTATCAATGAAATAATGGGCCAATATATACACATTCATCATAATTGTAATATATCTAACTAGATCCACGAGAGGAGCAGCTCAAATGTGAACAACAGCAGCTGTTCACTGTTCAATGGACTAGTAAACAGTTACAGCTGTTTCCCATTATAGTCACTATACTATGCATGGCATGGTCATATATCTATAATATTACTGTCATTCAATAGCACACTAATCTTTAACATTATGTAATACACATTATTTGATATTCTAGTTATTCGCAACTTAGTATTGAACGTACTGATTGTCAAATGGTAATATTATATTCTGCATTTTACACACTAACGCTCGCACAATTTAATCATCGCGTAAAGGAGTAAGATTATCCGTTTCTATATAACATAAAGACGTACATATTTAATGCCAAAGGGTTAAATTATCCAACAACAAAAATAAATTACAATCCCCCAATGAGCCAACTGTCAGATTAACCATTTACATGTCACATAACATAAAATTTAAAAGTGTTTTATTATAGAACATTCTAACCCATTATAGATATATATATATGCATACGTCGTGGGGTGACTTTACTCCTTCATGCAAGTAAAAAATGTACGATCTGAGGATCTGGGGATCTGAGGTCCGATGACCTGGATGCTCCATACAACATTGCATCTTAGGCTAATCGATATCGAAGGGTACTATGTGCAGTCAAAACACCACTACATCATTTTCTTTTTCCGTTATTTCTTTTTATATTAATCCATTATGTCATTAACAGAACCACCTAACTTCAACAACTAGGGTATAATGGTCATTCAAAAAGAGATAATAAAGATATGGCAAACTTATAAGATACTTAACATTATTTACTCTGTATTTAAAAGCTCAGAATGACTGAGTGGCTCTTCAGGACACTGTTGTGCACATAGAAACTAAACTGCATGATAGATAATAGACAATATCTGTATTGCATTAAACAATCCGCTATTACAAATTAAAGTACATCGCTGTTTCTCATGCATGCAATCTACAAAACTGCTTTAAAAACATATAATTAAAAACTCAGGCGGTCAGAGATAGTCACTCTGTATCAGATGACATTTCCCACCAGACCCAGAATTCGAGCAAGCTATCTATCGATCACTGAGATTCCTCAAAATAGGCCTACTGAATATTTACGAGTAGGCAGGGAAGAAACATTTTCGTTCTTTGAAACCTGAATACAAGACCGGAGAATCAACCCACGAGGTCCAATGTGACAGGCATTCGGTGTAACCTACTCTAGGGCCGTATATTACAAAGAATCATAACTTTGATCTTATGCGCTCATTTCCACCATAAAAAAGTTAGGATTGATGCTCACTTTTCTAATGGCAATAAGAGGAAAACCTAGGATAGGATCAAAGCTAGGATTCTTTGTAATATATACGCAACAGGGTATTATACATGGAATATATACAAGGAATCATAGCTAAACATCTTAAAATTATGCTTATTTTAACTTTCTCACATTTTCTTTAGATAAAGTTAATATTCATCCTTATTTTTCTAATGGAAATGAGAGAAAGTTAAAATGATCTTAATTTTAAAGGTGATCTATCACCCCTTATATGGTATGAATAAGATGTTTGGATGGGTCCCTGACTCTAACCTCTCACGTAATTGAAGCTGTAGGTCGCTATACCGCGAGCCACAGCTTTAACTGAGTAAAATGTCAGATGGCTAATTGCAGCCGATGATTGATTATTGATTTGCTGAACTGTTTGTTGAACCACATTCTCAGTTTATGTACAGCTGATATATCGTGATCTGTGGTATATGCGCACACTGAAATCAAACCCCATCAAACAGCCAGGAATTTGTTCTTATCGCCTCGCCTGATTGTATTCAGCCTTCTCGCTTACCATCGAAATGACGAGACGCTCAGGCTAATATGTTATTTTCAATGAGGGGCGTACGATTTATAGGATACAATAGGCTTGGTCGGAATCCATACAGAGTCAACGCTACAGATATCTAGGGACCAGGGCGCAGCACAAATCACAAGTATCAGCTATAATTATCATGATTATAATCATTTATACATTTAAAATCACTTTATAATATAGAAGTCACAAGATACACTTCGATTGATCTATAATTAAATATCGCTGACCTTTGCGGATACTTTTTTTCTTCTTGTTTTCTTTAATTATGTTATTTTCCTGTTCATGCTTACTATAGAACCAACATTTAGCCAACCGAGACGGTGAATGCATGTTGCTACAGCGGGATTAACCATGGTGAGATGCGGCCTTCCTAAAACATCGCCGATGATTCGATCAAGTTTCCATGACACTCCACAATGTTTTACTTTTCTGCTAATATATGAAAGACACATAATATAGGTTTAAACGTTTGTTTGGATATTGGACATACAGAAATTGAACATTGAACATATAACTGTTAAAACTATTTACTTAGATAGTAAAATGGTAAAATGGTCATAGCTGAGAGCAGGACTTTTAGAGAAATATCAAGTTTTTTCCTCTCAACGCTGGGCCATTGTTGTTTCGATGTTATTGGACATAATTCCTTTTAAATTGTAGATTGATAACCTAACGTTGTGTCTAATAAATTACCAGCTACAAGTTCAGCTTCAATCACTCTTATATTGATGACTTATTTTCTTAGATTGAGCATAGCAAATGTACGTTTTGAGATATCACATGAACGTCTTATATATATGTCTTATGTTCTCATAAAGACATCCCCATAAAGATAAAAAAACGTAACTGTTTTCTGTTCAAATAAGTAGTTACTGCTGCTTGAATTTGCAGCACAGTTTAGCCAAGTGAATTGTGACACGACCAGAATGATATACACGATGGGTTTAAATTAAAAAACACAAACACAAACAACCTCATAAAACATATCGAATCATTTCTCAAACACTTTGTGTGTTCAAACAAGGAAAAGATAATTTGATTCTATTTTCATTGGTTCAGATTAAGATATAGATGTGTGAAATGTTTACAAATTCAAATTTGAAAGGCAAAAACAGCAGTAACTGCGTATTCTTAAGTAATCAGTTACTGCTGTTTGTCTTTGCAGGGGCTTACACATTTCCTAAGATACGAGATCTGTGATGAAGCTGAACGGAAATGACCGTCGATCAACCGAGCTTAACCCACGGGCAGTCGGTGAGGTAATTGCGCGTGTATTTGTCTGTATGACCAGATGACCGGTGGTCAAGATACACCGACCCATTGCTGTTTTAATGTTGGTCCAGCGTCGTAGACGCTGGGCCAGCATTAAACCAGCAATGAGCCAATGTCTCCTGACATGCAGGCTGTGATGACTTTATCTACTCGGTGTCTTATTGACCAGAACTGATGACCACATCAAGGTAGCATAGATGGCCAGATCAGACATGAGAGACTTGAATTCTCATCAGATCATCTGATAAGACAACAGTTTGCTTCTCCTAGGTGTATGTCAGTGTTTGCCGTCATTATGTTAGTGGTCAAAGGAGACAGCAAATACTGATTGCATTTAAAGTAAGCAGGTACTGCTTTTTGCCTTTGTTGGACTGTTTTAACTACTATAATAACTGACCACTCTGGTCAAATAGTCCAGATGAAACTGATAAATATTTCGATAAAGTCATATCGTCACATGCAGGATTTGAGGACTATTTTGCATTATTTACCCTTAGGACTCTTTAGTATTATTAAATCCGTAATGTATAATTTTCCATGAAACTTATTTTGTGTCTTTGACATAATTTGGCTTTATCCTATGGTAAAATATCAAACTGTACCATTGTGGTGCGAGAAAAGCCGCATTGACCAATGAAAATGAAACCCTCTTTGACCAGAGCTTGTTAGCTTGTTATCTAAAGATAACTATGTTAACTAAAGAGCTTGTTAACTAAAGATAACTATGTTAACTAAAGAGCTTGTTAACTAAAGATAACTATGTTAACTAAAGAGCTTCTTACTAAAGATAACTATGTTAACTAAAGAGCTTGTTAACTAAAGATAACTATGTTAACTAAAGAGCTTGTTAACTAAAGATAACTATGTTAACTAAAGAGCTTGTTAACTAAAGATAATTATGTTAACTAAAGAGCTTGTTAACTAAAGATAACTATATTAACTAAAGAGCTTGTTAACTAAAGATAACTTTGTTAACTAAAGAGCTTGTTAACTAAAGATAACTTTGTTAACTAAAGAGCTTGTTAACTAAAGATAACTATGTTAACTAAAGAGCTTGTTAACTAAAGATAATTATGTTAACTAAAGAGCTTTTTAACTAAAGATAACTATGTTAACTAAAGAGTTTGCTAAATAAAGATAACTATGTTAACTAAAGAGCTTGTTAACTAAAGATAACTATGTTAACTAAAGAGCTTGTTAACTAAAGATAACTATGTTAACTAAAAAGCTTGTTAACTAAAGATAATTATGTTAACTAAAGAGCTTGTTAACTAAAGATAACTATGTTAACTAAAGAGCTTGTTAACTAAAGATAACTTTGTTAACTAAAGAGCTTGTTACCTAAAGATAACTTTGTTAACTAAAGAGCTGGTTAACTAAAGATAACTTTGTTAACTAAAGAGATTGTTAACTAAAGATAACTATGTTAACTAAAGAGCTTGTTAACTAAAGATAACTTTGTTGACTGAAGAGCTGGTTAACTAAAAATAACTTTGTTAACTAAAGAGCTTGTTACCTAAAGATAACTTTGTTAACTAAAGAGCTGGTTAACTAAAGATAACTTTGTTAACTAAAGAGATTGTTAACTAAAGATAACTATGTTAACTAAAGAGCTTGTTAACTATAGATAACTTTGTTAACTAAAGAGCTTGTTAACTAAAGATAACTTTGTTAACTAAAGATAACTATGTTAACTAAAGATAACTATGTTAACTAAAGATAACTATGTTAACTAAAGATAACTATGTTAACTAAAGATAACTATGTTAACTAAAGATAACTTTGTTAACTAAAGAGCTTGTTAACTAAAGATAACTATGTTAACTAAAGAGCTTGTTAACTAAAGATAACTTTGTTAACTAAAGAGCTGGTTAACTAAAGATAACTATGTTAACTAAAGAGCTTGTTACCTAAAGATAACTTTGTTAACTAAAGAGCTGGTTAACTAAAGATAATTATGTTAACTAAAGAGCTTGTTAACTAAAGATAACTATGTTAACTAAAGAGCTTGTTAATTAAAGATAACTTTGTTAACTAAAGAGCTTTTTAGCTAAAGATAACTTTGTTAACTAAAGAGCTTGTTAACTAAAGATAACTTTGTTAACTAAAGAGCTTGTTAACTAAAGATAACTTTGTTAACTAAAGAGCTTGTTAACTAAAGATAACTATGTTATCTAAAGAGCTTGTTAACTAAAGATAACTATGTTAACTAAAATGCTTGCTAACTAAAAATGACTAAATTTATACTTAATTTAGTCTACTAATTTGCTTTTTTGTTCCAGTAATAGCAATGATTTTTCAAAGTATCCATTAATCTTAACTCCAAATATAACGGTGTATACTTTGATGTTCAAAGTATACATCGTTTACAAAGACATATACCATGCAATTATTTTTATTACTGTATACATTAAACGAAACTCCATTATTTTGACCTAGTTAGTAAATATCTTAAAATCTAAACATGGGGTTGAAGGGTTAAAGGGTTAAATAATTCACCGTTGAAGACGACATGATGGCTTGTTCAAAGCACGTCAAGTGAAACTCATGGCTCTATATATCATGTGTGACAGTTAGGGTGATTATCATTAACATAGGCTATTAGGCAACATAGAGCGATGCATGTCCACGCAAACTGAACTGTGCTCCGCTCTCTTTGGTTTGTGCTCGCCACATCATCTCATCTGTTTTGTATATTATTGTACTGTAATGTGCCATATATTTTGACTTCATCTCTTCTGATGTGTTCTGTTGTGCTCTATAGTTTTATGATGTGGTCCGCCCGGTTCCGTTCCGTTCCGTTCCGTTCCGTTCCGTTCCGTTCCGTTCCGTTCCGTTCCGTTCCGTTCTGTTCTGTTCTGTTCTGTTCTGTTCTGTTCTGTTCTGTTCTGTTCTGTTCTGTTCTGTTCTGTTCTGTTCTGTTCTGTTCTGTTCTGCTCTGTTCTGTTCTGTTCTGTTCTGTTAAATTCTGCTCTGCTCTTTTTTTCTTCTGCTCTAGATTCTGCTCTTTTTTTCTTCTGCTCTAGATATATTATGTCGTATTTCGTTATTCTCTCCCACGATCAGCTCTGATCTTTTTAAAGGGTGGTCCTTACATTTTGTTTTTATTGTCATGTTCTATGCACTCTACTTCGACCTACTCTACGCTCACGTCTTCTCATCTTGTTTCCCTTGTCCTGTTCTTTTCAAATCTTCTTTACTTTCACGTCTACATGTTTTGTTTTCCTTCCGACACATGTTTAATCTGATATATACTGTGATTCATTTGAGTTTTTTGTCATGTTTCTTCTCAGATTTTGGCTTTGCTAAATTTTCAACTCACAAATCGTGTTAGATCTAATTCACATAAGAGTTTCATAGCATTATTTGCTGGAATCAAAATAATTAAATCTAGTTGATAAAATATTTCTTTTCTATTTAACGATGATGAATAATGAACAAATGTGTTTCAATAATATAGTTTTAATTTTTTTTTTTATTAAGTTCAATATTAAGTTGATACTAGTATAATTTTTAAATAAGCTATTTTAACAGTTTATTTAAAAACTATATCAGCTTTAAAATCAACATAAATATTATTTCAAAGCGTTACTACATATATTATGTTAATTAATTATAATTACAAAATAGAAAACAAATATAGCTTATTAAAAAAACTACATAAGCTTTAAAATCAACATAAATATTATTTCAAATTGCTAGTACATATATGTTTATTAATCAAAATGATAAAATAGAAAATAAATATTTTATCAGTCGGCTTTAATTACTTTGCCAGTCAAAGCGTCAGTGACATCTTATTGACTTTGGTGTCACTTTCAAAACGAGCCGATAGTTGTTAATTTAGATTTTGCAGTAGTTACCCCCTTAATAGAGGGGTGTGAGATGACAAAGTGCACAGGGTCAGTAAAGTACAATATAATCTGTTTAATAGATTTAAGAAGATAACCACTTGCTTTCCACCTGTGATCATGAACGCAAGTGGTCACACATACTCCACACGTAGCTGTGGTGTATCGGGTGAATCAGGTGGATGATCAGCCTTAATAAATATGTAAAATACTTTTTCTATTGATAACTTTTTATTCACCAATATTTGTTAATGCAGATTCCAATAAGGCAAGATATCATGCTGTGTCATTTACAGTGTCACCTGTGGACGTTGGACCAGAAGGGTTAATAGAAAAAATCCCGGCACACCTGCTGGGCCTATCAAGTTAGGGGTGCAAGTAGTCATTGCCTGTAATGAAAAAGTTAATTAACCCTTTAAACCTCACAACCAGATTTATGTCACACCCAGTGATGTTGCTGTTTACAAGCATATCGTTGTTATGTTTATTTAATTGGTGCGAAATTATTTAATACAAAACAAACATATTATGTCGGATAGTCAAGGCTAGTTGACGAATTTTAATGCGGATTTTGTTTATTATTGATGTTCAGGTTTGGTGTTTAGTCTTGGTGTGGGACACATTCACTTAGACCGTGACATGACATTTATCATTGTCACCCGGCACCTCGGCCTTGTGAGAATCCGCCCCGTTCACGAACTGAGCGCGATTAATTTTAGACAAAATAAACTCCTAATTATACACCGCGGATGTGGCTGAACGGCGAATGATTTAGAACCTAGACAGACCCCTTGACCGCTGAACGGAAACAATGAGGGTGAAGACGTCACCTGGTATGTAGCTAAGGCTCCTTAGTCAGCGTAGAGATGACACACTCACTGTATCACTTATCATACCCCCCCCCCCCCGAAATATATGACAACGGACTCACATTGTAGCAGGAAAACTAAACCACCATAACAAATATTTTTCATATAAAACGTATTATTTCTGTATAATAGTGCGGGTCAATCTACATAATCTACAAAAATAAACCGACAATCAACAATCAAAAACCGTTGTTGGTATTAAATGGGTAAAATCGGCGATTCCATAGTTGACTTACATTTCAAAGTAATTATAGGGCTGAAACATTCCTTAGATAAGGAAATGATTGTACATATTATATAAGGGAAGTTGATGCTTTTCTAAAAGCTGAAATAAACAATTTTAACCGTCAGTATCATTTCTTAACCCTAACCCTTGAATCGCTGAAATATTTTTAAATAAACCAAGAGACTCTCTCCTCTTTATTTGCAATCTATGTTTTGGATCTACGACCATTTTAAATGTTTTCCTCTTTCAGCGCTAGGATAGGCATTAGCTAGACCTAAGAATCTGACGTCTATAGACCGCTAAGCACCGCTGGCAGATCACTGATATTGGGAGCAACATGAACCTTTAACCCTTTAACCGCCAAATTATTCAATCTGAATTTTCACCCACTTGAAGTTGTGTCTCGCTGGCGCGATCCACAACTTCAAGTGAGTGAAAATTATTCAGATTTGACAAAATGGAGGTCAACTGTTTTCAAATCTTGCTGACGGATGTCACATTTCATCTTTAACATGTTTAAAACGTGGTACTTGATGTGCCAATAAAAATGAAAATTCGGCACCGGCGGTTAAAGGGTTAAACATCAAGATGTGTAAATGTTTGGTCTTCAAATTAGGCATACTAGTATATGCGTAATATTCTACAAACTTGAAGTTGTGAATCGCGGTAGCGAGACACAACTTCAAGTGAGCGTAAAAAATAAATTATTCAAATTAGCGCTTCAAGGGTTAAACTACCTTATTAGCATATATTATATAAATCATAACAATACATGCCCTTGAAACAAAAACATAATACTTTAGAAGTTTGCACTGAGTCAACCAGTGGTTTGGTGTAATCTCAGCGATGTTTAATTTGTACAGTGGTCCTGAACTAGATATTGATTTATAGGACTGACCTGTTGAGACTATAATTTACAGCAAACCTTTGTTACAGCTTTAACCTATCCTATCAATCATATATCGTATGTTGATATTTAAAATTTGACTATAAAAGCTCATAATTATTTCACTTGTATATAAACAATATGAGAGAGAAAAATAACTTAAAAGGTAATATTATGGTGCCTGTTCTGTAACACAAAATAGCTAGATCATGCATGACATGACATAGAATGTCTCGCTAAAAAATAAAATTTAACATTTACTTACGCATGATGCTTGTTGAGCTCAAAATCAGCGTGTTCTCCCACGGAGAAGGGGTGTTGGTGCCAGGCAGCTAATTTATTATGATATCACTTGCAGTGTCTGCAGTGCCAGTGATAGATCTGCCGTTCAAAGAAAAACAACATTAACTGCTCACTTTTCAAGTAAGCAGTTACTGCTGTTTGTCTTTGTCAGTGATATGTGAGGGAGGTGGGATTCTTGACAAGACCAAGAGGACACCATGTATCACTGATCACACCTTACAGGTACCACAGTCCTAAATAATAGTCTCAACATAATAGGTTAAAATTATGTCAAATTACACAATAGAAAACGAATTTTCTAAGTTTAACGATTTTAAGTTTAAAGATTAAAAGTGTCCTTTATACAACGTTCAATACAGCCACCCCTATATCACAGCATTATTATCCCTGGCAGTATGTACTATATTCATATTTATTAACATTTTCACGTTTAATACGTAAGAATATGTTTTTTTGGCCCCAGATAAATATAAAGTTTATACGTATATTTTAATTGTATTTCACGTGCAGTTTTTTTATTCCCAGATCATCAAACTTAAAATTGACAGAATAATTAGCATTAGTTAAAGGGATACGGAGGGTCATTTATTGTTCTTGGTAGATAGTATAATGGAGTGTCGACACGTAATTAACTTGTTTCTCACAATGACTGCTCCTATAGTGTTCTGGAACACTTACCACGTGTCAACAACTGTTAAAACCATTCATATGCTAGAAGTGATAACGGATGACATTAACCCTTTAACCGCCAAATTATTCAATTTAAATTTTCACCCACTTGAAGTTGTGTTTCGCTGACGCGATCCACAACTTCAAGTGAGTAAAATTATTCAGATATGACAAAATGGAGGTCAACTCTTTTCAAATCTTGCTGATTGGTGTCACATTTTATCTTTAACATGTTTAAAATGTGGTACTTAATATGCTAATAAAAAATGAAAACCCGAATATATGCGGCACCGGCGGGTAAAGGGTTAAGGTGACAAGCAAATTAACATACCACCTAATATTGATAAAAATATGGTGAGTAATCACACGACACCTTTATCAGAAAGAGGACAATATTTGAAGCTATGTCACTCTTAAGCAAACGATCAGCTTCTAATTGTTGTGGTTCTCATGATTACTCAGATTTATCCTTCAGAATACATTTCTATGTTAATGCCAAACGTGTACATACTTGCATAATTGACGCGATAAATGTTAATTTCTCCAAGGTTTGAAATATGTAGATGATAAATAGTATGCTCTCACAGCATAAACAAATAAATAACCTTGTACTTAGGCGGCTCTGACATTAGTAATTTGTCATTTGATTCAGACCTAATTAACAATACGTACCTTTTAAGGTCACGGTGACACTTTATTCTCCAATGGTGAGTATGTTTTACTGTTGCGTATTTAATATTTCAGTGACTAAATATCTGCATATAGTACCTAAATATTTAACATTATAAACGTATTCCTTTGTTAGAATCTGAGCTGATTTCTAGACCACGCTATAGTCACACCCACCTGAACACGTGAGAGTTATTTTGCTTGAAATCTTAACTGAATTTTACGATTATCTAATTAAGAATAAAAAATTAGTTAGTTGTTTTCCCAAATCTACATCACAGCAGTTACTTAGATTTGTTTGCTGCTCATAATAACCCAGGGGATGAGAAGTACTTTTTCTTAGATAAAAAATGTACTTATTTTGACGTAAATTTACTGCCCGGGGCATAACCCTTTTTTGCAGTTTCACACACATTTGTGTTTGTTAGATAGCAACGGCAACGACTAAGTGCCACATTCCTCCACAGGCATATTTCATGTGAGAACCAGGCGATCGGTGACAGAGGTGAAGTCCTTTGAACAGACACCACACTCTGTGACGATGCCGCCGTTACGAACGGCGTCATCGTGACAGAACAAGGTGACCAAACCTTACCCCTATCTGCTCAGCTGTCACACTGTGTCAAAAGCTCTATATTAATCACTTTTGTAATTAGCCCCGTCTCGTGAGCCAACCTAGTCCAAACTCTAGCGGTAATGATATACAGCTTCATTTCTAAAAATGATCCAAATGATGAAGAGATTGATCATTGGTAACGATTTCTTATCTCAGGCTCCAACACAAAACATTTGTATAACATTTATACAATGTTGGACCAACGTCGAATACGTTGGTTTAACATTGTATAAATTTTATACACATGTTTTGTTTTGGCTGGGTTATAATTAGAAATGTGTCTGCTTAATCTTTAAATTCCACCCATGTTGCTGCAATATCTTGACTAGACTGGTAATAATTTGTGAAGAAGCTAAGAAATGTAGCACTGCATATTGTTTTGAAAACTTAAATATACTTACAATATCAACAAGAAATCTACCTTAGGCCCTACTCATAATTTCGGACACAATATAAAAATATATTTTATTCATAACTTCAAAAACAATAGGAATAAAAGAGGTATACTTTAATATTTTTTTGAGATTTATTCTGACACCATCTCACGTTAACTCGCCTTGAGCCAATAAAATAAAATGTTGCGCAACAGTGCCTGAGATTATTGTGTTTGCTGTGGTGACATATAATTAACATGTAACATGCACAATTAATGATGTAGCAGAGTAATTATCAGATGCAATTATCATGATTATCATGATGCATTTAATCGTTATTCGTACATACGATATGCTAAAGCTAATTAAATCTAACATATTACACGTAATCACGGTTTGCAAAAACTATAGGTGTATTTCTCATATGGTTACTTTGTCAGTTGTGTCCACATACACCCACTATGGATTATGATTATTTTTTCCAATCATTACATGGAATGCTGATCCGACACTGTCTCAACACAGGCGGTGAATGAATCTATTTACCTAGAATTGAGACAAACGTAGACCAGTTGTAATCCCTAGCTGTCGCTTATTGAGTACCTATGTATCGCGAAATTAACGTCGATACATTGATTTGAATCTTAACTCGACGAGGTCGCCATTAACATGATCGTCTGGAAGGGAGAAACAAGGATATTTCTCTGAAAAAAACATACAGGCACGAGGCATTCAGGTGCTCTATCAAAGCGTCACGTCCCCTTTTTTACTTCTTTCAGTGCGTGGACCGGTTGTATACGTCTACACACCTTAGATTCTGACATATACATAAAAGTCCCCGCACTGAAGGGCAAACTTTGGTCTGTCTACGATATAGCGAAACTTTCCATTATTGACCATTTATCTATTGATCATTTCTCATGTGGAGAATATTGGGTGGGTGCCGGACTTAACCAACATTTGGCCGGCACTGGGTTAATTTCTCGTTTCAGCTGGGGACACGTGTAATGATAATGCTTTAATACATAATTCTGCAACTTTGAATGTTTTTTTAAAAGTGTTCTACTTGTATTTATTATAAAGGGTGTCTTCGCTTTCCAGAGTGTCTTTTTTTGCTCTTTTTTAATAATATGCGGCTATTTAATCTCTGGTGTTGGGGCGGGAAACATATATTTTATATAATGTGTATATAAAATTATTTTATATACACAATTAATTTGAATTAAAGTGTATATAAAATGTCAAACATAGTGAGGGTGCTGATCACCTGTATTTGACATCCTAATGTACACAATTGTTTTTACAATAGCATATTTGAACAATTACTATATAGAGTTGTGCATAAAACCTATTAAATAAAGATTATCTTGGTGTAATCTCTGAAACTGGAGATCACAAGAAGAATGCCAAGCTGCGCTTGACTTCTTCAGCGAACTATTAAAACTCTCCTGGACAATGTCTTGACCACTGTCCCCTGTCAACTACTTAATGACTACCAAGTGGGTACTTAAAGAGATACATTTTAGTCAGTCACCTCGACCCTTTCAAGCCATGAATTTACTGCTACAGGCCGCAAATTCATGTCACAACTCTCAACTTGTTGTGGATAGCCCGAAGTGGGTGACAAATTAACATTATTAAGCAAGTAGTCATATATCGTACAAATAGTTTTCAGATTTGTTCGTTCTAAAACTATTCGATGTAGGACACGAAGTCAGTTTTGAGGCATAATCAATTTTTACAGATTCGTTTAAGATTGATGCATTGAAACAATTCACACGTCATTTTTTTAGGTGAAACTATTCTTGCGTATATATATATGTAACTTTGTTGCCTTTAAATCAAAACGACTTTGATATTTTTCAACGTAACTAACTTTATGACATATATAAAGCTTGAGAATGTAGTAAAAATTTAGCACGGAGACTAGAGGGTTTGAAATACCAAGTGGGGCCATCGCCACTTGCTAGGGGAGGAGTCGTAACGTAGACATTTTGTCAGTGAGATTACAAATGTCCACATTTAACTGTGGGGAGCGGAATAAAATCACTGAAGGGGAGAACAATCAGAAAGAACTAGTTGGCATTTACTGTTAAATAGTGTTTAGTGTCACACAGTACATCATCAGGGGCATTGATAACAGCAAGACTAGGTGACCACATTCAAACACCCGCTGATAAACTCTAGTAATCACTTCAATAATACTAACATTTAGAATTTTCCCGGGTCTAATTGAATAAAAATAAAATGCGAAATAATAGTGAACAGGCTGAAAAGTCTGAAGTGGTGCATTTTAAAATGGCATTCATTTAAAATAATATGTTGATTATAATATTTTTTTCCTCAAAAAAGTAAAACATAATTGTTAATCACTCACAAGAGAATGATACGCGCCCCGAAAAAATAATTATTTAAATCAGATAAAGTGATCGTGTATACAGTAACGATAGGTGTTATTGTTTCGTATGTCTATATAATTATAATAATTATAGACATTTTTTAAGAATATAATTACTGATAAAGTCCTGATCATTTTAATACCAATATTATGAAAACCGATATAATACAACCGGAGTTCCAGCACATAAAAATAAGTGTATTTGGAATTGAAAATAGTAGTAGTTTTGAGCAAATGTTCCCCCTAAATGCAGATACACAACATGCTAGAACATAAGCCCTTTTACCCATGGTACTTTATGTCATTTTATGCATTTTAAACAAGCCTGAAACCACATATCACCCAAGAAGAAATCATACCTACGAAGGGTAGTATATACTATGGTAACAATGTGCATGGATTTTTCCGTTCAGCAAAAAGTACAATCATATGGGCAGATCATTCATGAGGGTGATATACGTGTAAATCTTCTTTCACACATAACATGCCACCATCTGTAAAGGAGGTATTTTTTTATACACAGATCCGAAATAATATACTTTTTGCAAAATAGCTATAATAGGGTTGATAAAATGAAATATCTGTATATAAATTTTTAATTGTTAAACAACTTGTTTTCCCAAGCTTGATCAAGGTAATAACATAAACTAAACTATTTGTTTTGGAGAATGCATGTAAGCCATGTATGTCAGTCACATCTTATGAATATCGCAGAAGATATATTATCAGCCAGTAGAATTACAGTGATCAGGTTTCAAAGTGAAAACACACGTCAGCTCAGCTAGTGAAGTGTGGATACACCTGTAACTAACTCTGCGATCATTACCTACTTCCGCCACGTGGGCCTATGTGACGTCACGTCCGGTCAAGGGTCAGCCTCGTTTGTTTGCCGACAGAAACGTAGCACCTTCTAATTTGTCGCGGGAAACTCTGCGTGCCTGTAATCATCCCGGTAAGGCACCGCGGTACAGGGTGGTTACCAGTGGTTACAGAGACCCGTTACCCGGGTAATGGGGGTGTTCAGGTAGCGCGGGGTCCCTCGTTCACATCAGGGACGTCTCTGCTCGGGGATTGCGCGGCAGCTCACCGTAACCTCCGCGATCATTGACCCTCACAATGCTGAAATATGTATATAAATGTGTAATAAATATGTGTATAAACTATGAAGACCAAAGGGTTTTTTAATTTGGAATCAGCATAAATGTCTTATTTGGTTCTTTCCGCTTCATTTGAATACCTATGTTATATTGGTCTACGGCCATTAGAAATATTTTAATTTTTTCAGTGCGCGGACGTCTTTATGCGTCAATATCTGACGTCTACAGACGTCAGATTTTGGCGTATAAAGACCGTCCACGCACTGAAAGGGTTAAACAGCAGACGCTGGCCCAACATTGAACCAGTATTGCTTCAACATGTCGTGATTACTTTGATAACATTTTATTTATTCCCTATGTTCTACGAATAGGGTTTTTTCACACGGCAAAGTTAACAAAAAACAGGTGGGAAGATTTCCAAATAATTACCACTGTCACATAATGCACAAACTTTTTTTAACCTTTATGTGACACACCCTCTATAAACATTGTAAACATGTCTGTTTTGTTACTTTGTAGAAATATGAAAGAAACAACCATAATATACGTTGGCAAAGAAACCTGCCGTTGTAATTTGAGTCAGAAAATGCGATTCCCCAATAAATTGTAAACATTGAGTTAGATTTCTGACACAATGTATTGCAGTATTTTTATTATTACGTCATGATACACCTTTGTTGAGGTAAAACGTTGAATATAACACTTTTAATTGACGAATTATTCAATGTGAACTAGTTTAATGTAAACATTTAAAAACCTGAAGGAAAAATAGTTCACAAAAAGAACATAAATTACCTTTCAATTATTTCTAGTTGTCGCCTGAGATCTATTTATAGTTCTGTTCAAAGGCGCGTCTGTTCAAACAATCTGTTAACCATACACCTTCTACCTCGTGCACACCCCTCCTTCCTTCTGCTGGCAACCCCACACCAAGTATACCCCCAAGCTACCGCCAAGCAAACACAAGACGCTGAAACAATGCTGGATAAATGTTGGGCCACCGTCCCCCAAGCTGGACCAACATTAAGCCATCAGTGCTTCAAAGTCTTGTGTTTGCTGGATTAAATTCGTCATTTCATCTCAACAACTCAAAGTGATTTGTTGCGTATGCAGGAAGAGGTTTCTTTGCATTACCTTAATGCGAGAACTCTTTGTTTGTGTATTGTTTTCATAAGCAGCAAATATAATTATTTGGAAATATAACATTATATGGATTTTGTCTGTTGAACTGAACACAATTTGTTTATAAGTAGATGTTTTATTCATTTCACTGTAATATGTACAAATGATGAGCCACAGCCACATTTTCTTTATTTCTAAAACTAATTTGTAGCCACTTTTTGCATATAAGCTATTCATTACCATGTATTAGAGCAGTTTAAGACCGTTATTAAACATGTTAAAGACTGGCTCATATGACTCATATGTGATTACAACTACTCACTGCATATTACCAACAGAACAGAACATTGATGATATACGAGGAGATCCAAAGACGATTTACCAGTTAACTGTCGTATATAAAGCTATGAAAAACGACACCGAATTTATGTCTTGGCATTAATAAATATTCGATATAATAGGGTATATCCATTATTGGGTTGTCATATATACGAAGTACTTAATAATTTATCTTCAACTTCTTTAGTTGCACATTCAGCTAAATGATGTCCACAGCACATAGAGGGTAGGAGCCCTTCTGTCCACTCGACACTTACAGAGTGGTTCAGGAGCGCATGTCCGCCCCGAGTGGTGCGGAGAAAATCAGGGGTGAAAACAAAAGTTGTGCGGTACTTGAGGAAGAGAAATTTGACAGAGTAATGTGTTGTAATGACAAGGTGTAGGCTTCAAAGGCGGAGTGGAACGGCAGCTCAAGAGGTGAGGTGACTCTTACCTCTCACAAACAAGGGAGAGCATCGCGAATTAACCCTGGTGCTGGTGAATTGTTTGTTCCTATTTTTCGTCATTTGAAGCTGGAAATGCTAACGCAATTTCCAGCTTCAAATGACGAAAAATGTTTATAACAATGAAAAAATCTACATCTACCAAGATTAGCTTTTTAACCGCCGGTGCCGCATATATTCGGGTTTTCATTTTTTTATTAGCACATTAAGTACCACATTTTGAATATAAGTGTGACATCAACCAGCAAGATTTGAAAAGAGCTGACCTCCATTTTGTCAAATCTGAATATTTTTCACTCACTTGAAATTGTGGATCGCGTCAGCGAGACCCAAATTTAGTTGAGTGAAAATTCAAATTGAATAATTTGGCGGTTGAAGGGGTAATTATAGCATTAACTAAGTATCCACCGCAAACTATGCTATTAAATTAGTGATATTTCTATTGATCTAAAACTTGCCTAAAATAGCTATCATGTTTGTAGATCACATAGTTTATCTGTTGAGTAGAGTTACTTCAGCAACCAGATCAAACTGATAAGACCATGTTAACCCTGTGCCTGCTACTCTCGTAAATATACGCCTTAGACAGATTTTAAGCCAAATAATATGTCTCTGAAAATGGATAATATAGTTTGTGGTAGACGATGAGTTAGTGAAATAATTTAATTTAGACCGACAGACATAAAAGTCATTACAGACTTATTTGTCATAGTAATAAGAGAGATATATGTACATGTATATACAAGAATGTTAGTTTCTTAAAATCATATGACAATATACATGGTATGATAAACAACTAAAATCATGTTAAGTGGCATTGCCATATTAAAAAGTGGGTATTTCTATAATATAAATGGCTACTTCTTAAAATAAAATTAAAAGGCATTGCCAAGATAACATGGGGGTCTATCATTTTGTTTCCCGCACCAAAACCAGAGAATATAGAAGATGTATATTTTCAAAAATACAGATAGCAACAAAATCAATTACCTGAAATATAATAAAATAACACAGAATATTTTAACGGTCTGTTATCAATATTCCATGGATTCACTGAAGAGAATACAATGATAAATTTTACATTTCAATTCTAAATCAACAAACAAGATACATGGATAGCCTGATAAGTTTTTAATAATGATGATACATGGACATTTAGTGAGTAACCAGTACAAGATACCACGGACGTTCGTAATAATGTTGATTTTTTGAGCAGCTGATGGTTGATAATCACGTATACATTTGTCGTGTCATAATATCTAAATCTTGTATGTCCCTGTTTCAGTATAGTAGACAACAATACGTCTTTATAAATTACTACTATGTCGACTGTTAGCAGGGTTAGATAAATGCCGTCTAGTGATGTAATATATTATTGATACATTTGCATGTATTTAGTACACAAAATTTATGTAGTCGTTTTTGTTGTTCTTTGACTTATGTTAGGATTGGTGTCAGCACTCTATCGCTTAAAATATATTATTCT
The DNA here is from genome assembly GCA_964017125.1 of Flabesymbios commensalis. NCBI lineage: Eukaryota > Metazoa > Annelida > Polychaeta > Terebellida > Flabelligeridae > Flabesymbios > Flabesymbios commensalis. The sequence goes on along the minus strand of OZ024902.1, from coordinate 23,329,590 downwards.
GATAAAGATTTGTCTGCCAGGATGGCACCTGGCAGGAGTAGAAGGAGGCTCTAAGAAGCTTAAGTTGACTACTTGCTAGAACGCATGTAGTTTGCGCAGCAGCAAGGGCGTTGCTGTTGTTTTGTGAAGTCAAGCAACAAAGCACATTATTAAGAAAGCCTTGAGTAAGTTATATATACTCTACATCCATCCAAGTCAGTTCTATTATTTCTGGCAATAACAGTCACGTCTACTTCTGACAGGATGACCCTGGCAATAAGGCTTGACATGTACTACTAACAGGGTGATCCTGTCAATAGAAACTCACTTCCAAGCAACTTGTAAGCAGTAGTATTAAATGCACTATTGACAGGATCACCCTGTCAGCAGTAGTTGACAGCGCAGTATAGACAGGGACCGGGTCATCCTGTCAATTTGCCTTTATGAAATGATGATTGAGATATTAATAACCAATTGAGTAGGCTGTACATTACAAAATAAAATACATTTCCTGGTATATGCCTTTTGCTTAAGATCAATTGACCATGATGCCCGCATTTTTATGCTCGATTTAAATGAAAATTTCCAGATTGTATGTAATGTCCCGGTGTCAGACATGTATCACAAATTATAACCAATAACCCAGTGGAATACATATAATAGATCGCAGTATGCTATGCGCTATAACTCAGAAAAACAGTTTTGTTCAAGCATTTTCCCTTTAATGATTTTTTTGTTCGTATATACCATGTGAATGAAAACATGCATTGGGTACTATGCCGGCCTAATGCTTTCATAACTCAACGAGCTTTAGAAGGGCTCACGTTTTACTGCTGATGATGGAGACTAGCAACTACCCTTCATTTCTTGTCAGAGACACACTTGCTTGGTGTTAGTGGGAGGAGAATCTGGTCACAACAAGACAACAAGTAAAGCACACAGACACCATACATGTGGACAGGAGAGAATGCTGTCTGTGCTATCAGTACTGAAGGCAACAGGTAATTATGGGTCGTCGGAGTGCTTTACTGATACTAATCTCTGATAACCAATTCACCTACTACCTTGGACACTTTAACGGCAAAGCTACTCTATGGGGATTTTCACTCGCTGTGTCCCGCTGACGCGATTTACAGCTTCAAAAATGATTCAGATTTCTCAAAATTCGAGACCTTTATTTTAAAATCTCGCTGTTTGAGGACATGTTTTTTTAAACTGTACTATTTAAAACCATAATAGGAAGGCAAAAAAATACGAGTTGTGATTTGAGCTCAAAGTCTGTACATTTTAGTCTACATGATACACACACACAACCCTCACTCTATAGTAACTGTGAAAGGAATATAGAAAATTATATTTGGCTTTCTTTATAATTATCCATTTTAGGGTGGTAATTTTAACCTTTGTTGGTGTGAATTATGAAGTATGATAACAGCGGAATATGAAGTGTTATCGCCACGAGCGTTGCTCCTGGCGGGACTGGGGTGGTAGCGTTCAACTCTTTCTTTTAGGAGGACGTTAGTGTGTAAACGATACATTATGTAGCTATAATCATACACTCTGGTGCAAAGTTGTTAGACTACAATTCAATCAGTAGAGAAAGGCTACCAGTGTTTCTGGGGATTTGTGGTCTGACCCAGAGAGAGTATAGGATTGTGTGAGTGGCAGGGCACATATCCCAGTCTCCTATAAATAGCAATGAACACGTCATGTTTAACATTTTTAATGTTGACATGCACAGTATGTTTTTATTCCTTTGAACCTGAAACTGCGGACATTTTCAATTATTCATTGCTTCATATGAACGAGTGAACGAGTGAACGTACGAACGAACAAACAAACGAACGAACAAACGAACGAACGAACGAACGAACGAACGAACGAACGAACGAACGAACGAACGAACGAACGAACGAACGAACGAACGAACGAACGAACGAACGAACGAACGAACGAACGAACGAACGAACGAATGAATTAATTAATTAATTAATTATTTAATTAATTAATTACTTAATTAATTAATTAATTAATTAATTAATTAAGTAATTAATTAATAATTAAATAATTAAATAATTAAATAATTAATAATTAATTAATTATTTAATTAATTAATTAATTAATTAATTAATTAATTAATTAATTAATTAATTAATTAATTAATTAATTAATTAATTAATTAATTAATTAATTAATTAATTAATTAATTAATTATTTTATTCATTCATTCATTCATTCATTCATTCATTCATTCATTCATTCAATTATTCATTCATTCAATTATTCATTCATTAACAAATACATTAATTAATGAATGAATAAATGATTAAATGATTGAATGAATAAATGAATGAATGAATGAATGAATGAATGAATGAATGAATGAATGGATGAATGAATGAATGAATGAATAAATGAATGAATGAATGAATGAATGAATGAATGAATGAATGAATGAATGAATGAATGAATGAATGAATGAATAAATGAATAAATGAATGAATGAATAAATGAATGAATGAATGAATGAATGAATGAATGAATGAATGAATGAATGATTGAATGAATGAATGAATGAATGGATGAATGAATGGATGAATGAATGAATGAATGAATGAATGAATGAATGAATGAATGAATGAATGAATGAATGAATGAATGAATGAATGAATGAATAATCGAATGAATGAATGAATGAATGAATGAATGAATAAATGAATGAATAAATGCATTGGGATTTAAGCCACTTACAGACTCACAGTTCAAACAAAATATAAAAAATGAATACACGAAGTGTAGAAAACTCATATACATGTATATATTGTATTGCTGTGAATGATAAATAATCACCGGTTAAACAGTTCACAAGATGATATCAATAAGCTATTATTTGGTAAAACTTAATCTCATCCAATCCATTTGTATCTTAATGATGTGAATCTGCATGATTAAAAATTGCTTCTATCGCTCTAATAGAATACGTCAAACCACTAAACCCATATTTTTTCTCAAATTGATACTTTTGTATGCTTTTCATGCGTACACAAATAAATGTAATATTTTTATTTAGTTCGGATCGCTTTTGAAAAGAATTATCAAAAGTGGTATATTATCAGATGCCGAGCTATGTGTGGAGTGTAATTGATTGGACAAATCAGATAATCGTGACGACAATATGACATAAATTCCAGTGATAAAACGATGGATACGCGGGAGATAATGTTCTTAGAAACGTCAAATAAGACGAGAGGTTGTCATAGAGAGAGAGAGAGAGAGAGAGAGAGAGAGAGATCACTCCTAGACCGCAAACACAAGACATTGACTCAGTGCTGGGTGGATGTTGGCCAGTTTTACAGACTCACGTACTTTCTCAGTAGTCATAGAGCTATGATAGTTTTCAACAGAACACATATTGCTTTCCAGACAAGTCTTGAAATAGATCATTGAGATAAAATTGATAAAATGAGTACAGTTCTCATTGTATAAAACAGTTTATTGTTGTTGGAACTGAAGCTCAGAAAAAAAGTTGTTTGTTTCTAAAAAGACCACCCTGGCTTGGTAAAGTCAAATTTTGACTTATGTGAAATTATATAAATATTCTAAATTATGTAAAAATGTAAGTGAATAGGCCTATGCTAGGACGAATAATGTTATGTCAGGATATTATTTTGTCGTACTAACACAAGTATTGAAAGGTTCATGTTTATATTTATGTTTAGTAATGAGATTCCGTGATAAGACCCGAAAATGGAGCGATGACAACATTGTCATTAGCATATCTTCTGATATCATTGCACATGAGATATAATGACCTAAATAAGCTTTCCCTGTTAACCCTTTCAGCGCCGGATCCTTCTTTATGCGTCAGAATCTGACAACTGTAGACGTTAGATTCTGACGTATAAAGACGACCCCAGCACTGAAAGAACTATTTTTTTTGTAATGGCCGTAGACCTGTAACATAGGTATTTAAATAAAACAGAAGGAACTACTAAGGCAGTTATTATAATTTCAAATAAAAAAACACTTTTGTCTCTATGGTTTGAACATTCAGCATTTTAAGGGTAACATTTAGTAGTCGATGTGTATCTTACGCTTCTTGCAAAATGAAATGAAATGGATGGGGTTTAAGGTCACCTTTGTGCACATATAGACTAAACTGCGCCAGAAGAATATCCCGAGGATGGTGAGATTAAAGAGATGACACCGCCCTCCAGGATTCGAAATTCGCGTCCTGGTGGTCTGAGGCCGAGCAGGCTACCTTTCGGTCACGGAGGCTCCCCAAAATATTGAAACATTACGAGTGAGCGGAGAAGAATTTGTTTTTTTCTTTGCAACTTGAAGACCAGGGTGGGGCTCGAGCCCGCGATCTCCAACTTTTCAAGCAGTCAGCTTTACCCACTGCGCTAGGGCCCCCGCCCCACGCTTCTCACGTAAAGGACCACCCACTCATACTATCCCCAGAGGCTGACGTGCAAAACCAGAACAAAAAAAATGAAAATGTAAATCTGATTCACCTGAAGCAGAATAGTATGTGGCTGTAAGGGTGGCGGTAAGACGAACAACTCAATTCATAGCATTGTATGGAGGAGATAAGCTGAAGTAAGATGTAACTTTCCCTGATAGTGAATATGCTCCACCTTTTTACTGTATCGATATTGATTTAAAAATATAACAAAAACTTTACACTTTACGCTATTTACGAAATATAGTAGAGTTTATGGCGTAGAATACGAAATAATTAAGATAATATGTCACAGGTTTAACTACCGAAATGGCGTATAATAAACACGAAGTGCATTGTCTTATTTGGAAGGCAGAACGTAGAAAGTACAGTCATATAATCTGAACATATAAAATGATTGCAAATAAACTATTTTGTGTTTTAATAAAATATACAAAGTTAAATGTTGCCTGTGTATAACATTGCAAAATACCAAGAATTTCTTTACAAATAACTGATGTGCATTACTTGAAGATCTCAAGCTTCCACATGCCATGAGGGGTGAACCTAAACTTTGGCACGCACCCGAAACAGAACGAGAGCACACACAGAGCGATTGACGTAACACGCAGGCTGTGATAGACTACTGATAATAATTATACAGTAGATTATAATTACAGGCCGGCATGATCTCTGTTTGGTGTGAGATAAGTCGTGGTTTTGTCACCCCCCCCCCCTCCCTCACACACATACACACACACAAACACACACAACCCTAATTCGCTGGTTGGGTAATGCTTACCATAAGACTTCACTTCGCATGTTTCGCCAAAACAGCTAGACAAAGTGAAACAGTTTTGTGTCTTTAACAAGAAGAAATGCTAAGGCTAAATACTTTGGGCAACACGTTATGAATAACAATCTATTTTTTCTAATACCGATATTTCAAATTATTCCTTTCACTGTTTACTTGCGTCTAAAATGTTGGGAACATAATAATCTTCAAAGTAGTAGATACAGAAAGATCTCTCAAATATTTCACGTGGTTTAAAGGAATTTTCATTGAAACTTATGTCATTTGTCTTTTAACTTTCTTCACGAGCCTCTATATCTTAGTTTTTTATATAAGTCTAATTAGACTGTTATGTTAAAATATTCTAATTCTGAATAGACTATATTAAGGGGGATGTTTCTATCAAAACGCTTGGCGTAGAAAACATGATTAATATAAACATCTAATCCTTACAGCTGTGGGAATGTTTATAATTATGGCTATAATAATTTTCAAATGCCAAAGCCTTCTATCATTATATCAATAACTGCATTTTAAATAGCCTTTACTTGAATAGAGACATTTATATTTAAGCAACAATGGGAATGGTTTAGTAAATATGCCTACGTATGCCTATTTAATTATATCACATGTTAAAGTGTTGCATAGCTTTTTAAAATTATTTTAATTTAATGTTGGCCACGTTGACCCAACATCAACCCGATATATGATCAACGTACCCTGTGTATTGGCAGATATATTTGTATAAAACATGGAGACCAAAGGGGTTTTTTCAATTTGAAATCATCATAAATGTCTTAGTTAGCTCCTTCTGTTCATTTGATTACCAATATGATGGGTCTACGGCCATTATAATTTTTGAATACTTCCAGTGCGGGGATCGTCTTTAGACGTCAAAATTTGACGTCTATGGACGTCAGATTCTCACGACAATAGACGGTCCACGCGCTGAAAGGGTCAAGGCATGCTAGGTGATATAATGTCTCAGTTAAGTATTGCGTGAGGTCAGATTACAAAGTGTGATAATATGCGATCAGAACGCCGTGCAGACGTCACAGTGTTTATCTCCACAAAAAAGATCTGAACCCGAGGCTCTTGATAACATAATAACTTATTAATAAAGTGTACTATCTGCTCTTATGTCAACTGACTGATGAATGGCTGGAGCTTAGTATAACCCTTAACCCTTTAACCGCCGGTGTCGCATATATTCGGGTTTGCATTATTTATTAGCACTTTAAGTACCATCTTTAAACATGTTAAAGATAAAATGTGACATCAATCAGCAAGATTTGAAAACAGTTGACCTCCATTTTGTCAAATCTGAATAATTTTCACTCATTTGAAGTTGTGGATCGCGTCAGCGAGACACAACTTCAAGTGGGTGAAAATTCAGATTGAATAATTTGGCGGTTAAAGGGTTAAAGAGCTGAAGTATTTGTATATAAACAGTTAAAACTAGATTGTTTTATTTTTCAATTTGATATCATCGTAAATGTCTTAGTTAGCTCTTTCCGCTTCATTTGAATACTTATGTTATGGATCTACGGCCGTTGGAAATATATTAATTCTTACAGCGCGGGGATCGACTTTAGACGTCGGAATCTGACGTCTGAAGTCGATCCCCGCGCTGTCAGGGTTAAGAACTAATCAACAATGGCAATGCTGTCACAAACAGCGATAACTTACGAACTTAATGAAGTCCTCTTATACATGTTGCACCTTATTTTAATTCTTATCAACTGCGGATATTTATACATATCAGGGTTAGCAGTAAGTATCCATAGATGTATGGTTTATTTCATGAATTGAATCAACCACAATATAGTATGCAAACGGAATTGTAATAGTTGCAAGCTAAAGATAATTTAAATATGTTCTGCCAAGTGAGAAATTATTTTTTAAACGATTATATGATTGAAATATATCATATTGCCATTCGGACAAGAGAGAGAGGGAATTGCAACCTGCATGGCATATTATAAATCTCTCTTATATACAAGATAATGGGACATGAACATATTTGCATTGTCATGTGATTAAATAACCCTATTTTGATTGGCAAATATTTCATATAAAAAGGAAGCAACCTGCAAAAAATGATGCTTGTATTCGAAATTGCATACATCTGATGCATTTACACGCGTAATTTATTCTCCAGATATTATCTGTAATTAGTATAATCATACGATCTCTATGTTGTGTGTGCAATTTAATTATATTTGCTATCTATATAATGCATGGTATATGTTGAATATGTTATTTCTCATTCCCAAGAATATATAACAACTCTATCAGATTTAGTCCACAGACATGATGTAGATGCAAAAAATAGTGGAGCAACTGCATGATATATTTTTTTTAATTTAATTTAGAGATGCTCCATACATGTTAGTTCAGTAACCTATAATTAGATCTGAAATGGTTGGTAGTTATACGTTCGCACAGTACCTCAGGGTTCCTAGGGGTATCCAATAGCCTCTATCTAGCTCTGAAATGAATGGTAGTTATACGTTTGTACATTACCTTAGGGTTCCTAGGGGTATCCAGTAGCCTATATCTAGCACTAAAATTGTTGGTAGTTATACGTTCGCACAGAACCTTAGGGTTCCTAGGGGTATCCAGTAGCCTATATCTAGCTCTAAAATTGTTGGTAGTTATACGTTCGCACAGTACCTTAGGGTTCCTAGGGGTATCCAGTAGCCTATATCTAGCTCTAAAATTGTTGGTAGTTATACGTTCGCACAGTACCTCAGGGTTCCTAGGGGTATCCAATAGCCTCTATCTAGCTCTGAAATGAATGGTAGTTATACGTTTGTACATTACCTTAGGGTTCCTAGGGGTATCCAGTAGCCTATATCTAGCTCTAAAATTGTTGGTAGTTATACGTTCGCACAGTACCTTAGGGTTCCTAGGGGTATCCAGTAGCCTATATCTAGCTCTAAAATTGTTGGTAGTTATACGTTCGTACAGTACCTTAGGGTTCCTAGGGGTATCTAGTAGCCTATATCTAGCTCTGAAATGGCTGGTAGTTATACGTTCGTACAGTACTTTAGGGTTCCTCGGAGTATCCAATAGTCTATATCTAGTTCTGAAATGGCTGGTAGTTATACTTTTGTACAGTACCTTATGGTTCCTAGGGGTATCTAGTAGCCTATATCTAGCTCTGAAATGGCTGGTAGTTTTACTTTTGTACAGTACTTTAGGGTTCCTAGGGGTATCTAGTAGCCTATATCTAGCTCTGAAATGGCTGGTAGTTTTACTTTTGTACAGTACCTTAGGGTTCCTAGGGGTATCCAGTAGCCTCTGTCTAGCTCTAAAATGATTGGTAGTTGTACTTTTGTACAGTACCTTAGGGTTCCTAGGGGTATCCAGTAGCCTATATCTAGCTCTGAAATGGTTGGTAGTTATACTTTTGTACAGTACCTTAGGGTTCCTAGGGGTATCCAGTAGTCTCTATCTAGCTCTAAAATGATTGGTAGTTGTACTTTTGTACAGTACCTCAGGGTTCATATGGGTATCTAGTAGCCTATATCTAGCTCTGAAATGGCTGGTAGTTTTACTTTTGTACAGTACTTTAGGGTTCCTAGGGGTATCTAGTAGCCTATATCTAGCTCTGAAATGGCTGGTAGTTGTACTTTTGTACAGTACCTTAGGGTTCCTAGGGGTATCCAGTAGCCTCTGTCTAGCTCTAAAATGATTAGTAGTTGTACTTTTGTACAGTACTTTAGGGTTCTTAGGGGTATCTAGTAGCCTATATCTAGCTCTGAAATGGCTGGTAGTTTTACTTTTGTACAGTACCTTAGGGTTCCTAGGGGTATCCAGTAGCCTCTGTCTAGCTCTAAAATGATTGGTAGTTGTACTTTTGTACAGTACCTTAGGGTTCCTCGGAGTATCCAATAGCCTATATCTAGTTCTGAAATGGCTGGTAGTTATACTTTTGTACAGTACCTTAGGGTTCCTAGGGGTATCCAATAGCCTATATCTAGCCCTAAAATGATTGATAGTTGTACTTTGTGTACAGTAAATTAGGGTTCCTAGGGGTATCCAATAGCCTATATCTAGCTCTAAAATGTTGGTAGTTATACTTTTGTACAGTACATTAGGGTTCCTAGGGGTATCCAATAACCTATATCTAGTTCTCAAATGGCTGGTAGTTATACTTTTGTACAGTACCTTAGGGTTCCTAGGGGTATCCAATAGCCTATATCTAGCCTTGAGCATTTTTCACTATTCTAATGAATCTAGGATGATGTGTTTTTTATTGACTTCAACATGTCAGGTCATGCAATTTTTGGTCTGTCTCAAGATGGCTTTTTTGCTTTTATACTAGTCATGATTATATAATATCTTCCCTTGGATATGGAAGGGTGTATCTGCCACTCACAAAGTGGCCAATGAACCCTTTCATATAAAAAGGGACGATGTACAATACTAGCAACATTAATTACATATGTTTCCCTAAACTCTTAAAGCGCTGAAATAGTTACATAAACCAAGAGACCAAAGGTTTTTTTAATTCAAAATCACCATAAATGTCTCAGTTAGCCATTATATTAACACTTAATTTGAATAACTATGTTGTGGGTCTATGGCCATTATAAATATTGTACGCTTTCAGTGCGAATATCAACTTTAGACGTCAGAATCTGACGTCTATAGACGCTGATTCTGACATAAAAATTGGTCCCTGCCCTGAAACGGGATCCCACCAGCTGTTCACTATATGACTCATATGGAAACTCGTATGGTACATTGTCCATGACATTTTTCCAGATGCACTTTTGTGTCGTGGGGTCTTGAAATTATTGCTATACCCTGACCTGCTTCAGGTCATGGGATACTTTCACATTCCGAATATACCTGAGCAATATTAGCCATGAACATTGTGTTTTGAGGTATGTTACACGCTCTAGTTGTTACATTTGTTAGTGGGCTGGCCAGAAATATTTGGGTGATATGCCGTTATCAGCTGATTACATGTTTCAGTTTTTCTATATTCTCTGGAAGCATTGACATTTGTTCAATATCCGATTTGGTGTTTTTACTGTTATCTATTATACAACAAGATATATATATAGGGGTGCTCAAAGGGTGTCGCTATGGAATTGCCTGCCTATAGCAAAAGGCCCCTATTCACTGGTCAAGAACCGACATCGATGTACATATTGATCTAGAAAATCATGAATAAATCCGGAAGAACAACTGGGTATTTCTTAAAAAGACATACCCATAAACCTCAATACCAAAAAATCCTGAATAAATCTGGACAAACTAGTGAGAATTCTTAGAAAAGTCATAGCTATAATCCTGCATACCTAAGGATAACTGTGCCAAGGTTTGAAGTCGATTGGATAAAAATGAGAGAGAAATAGCACATCAACATAGAATAAGTAAAACATCGAGAACCAAACAAAACTCAATATATTTCAAACATAATAATGTTAAGATTAGATATGGGCTTGATCCTCATATCAAGTTGTCTTTATTTATTTCTCAGACAAGATCCAATATTTAACAGACAATAGGTGAGAATTTGTTGATGTTGCATGACATATTAATTAGATTTCTAATGAAATACATCCCAACTAAATATTATGAACTCACGACTGATTCATTGTTTCAAAAAGCAGGATCTGATTACATAGTAATTATGACATTTGTCATAACTGGGCGTCGTGTGTGGCATGGCAGGTACAAGCTGCGATATATAATCGACATATTGGGCGAGGGAGGGATGGGCAGGAGGGGAAGGGGTGTGGGTCTTTGATAACTGGGAGGAGTAGTACAACCTCCAGTACCTCCTCTATTCTCAGCGCTACATCAACAAATAAACAAATCTCACGCATAATAATTCAGCTGCAGTGAATACCTCACTGGAACAGTTTTGTAAATTGAGACCCTGCCATGCTCTGTAGCTAATACGTTATTTAAGCACGAGATGACATAATTTTAAGGTCATGGGTTTATGTTTTGTGTGAGAAATTGTGTTTATCAGGTCACAAAGTATATGTACACATAACGGCTATGATTGTGAGATCTCGATAATTTCAATAAACTTAATTCATAAGTATTATCTGTGTCATCTCAGCGCTTAATGGATAATATATTTTTTATGAAATGCCTCAGGTATGAAACGATTAAGCACACTTTACGCCGTCAGTCTTCTAACCCTCGCAGCGCGGGGACCGTCTTTATACGTCAGAATCTGACGTCTGTAGACGTCAGATTCTTACTTATAAAGACGGTCCTCGCACTGAAAGAATTAAATTCTTTCTAATGGCCGTAGACCCATAACAAAGGTATTCAAATGAATCAGGAAGAGCTAACTAAGACATTTATGATGATTTAAATTGAAAAAAAACTTTGGTTTTCATGGTTTATATCAAATATTTCAGCGCTTTAAGGGTTACTGGAGAAGCTGTGATAAGTCCATATAGATTACCAGTGATTCTACAACTGAGCAAGGAAATAGAATCAGATTCTATTTTCCTACAACTGAGATAACTATGACAAGTGCGGGAGGACAACAGGTGCGGTGATAGGACATAGGACTCCACCAGTGGACTACACACGTGGTAAGTCCACCTGTCCAGCCTTGATTCTAGTATCAGCCAAGTGTCCAAGTAGAAAGCAGATCATTAACAGACGTCAGAAGTGACTGCTTCTCTGAGAAGAGAAGGCGGGTTTTCGCGCTACATAACTATGTTTAATCGTTATCTTTTTCTGGTATCATCGCCCGGGGCAAGTAGTCGTCAAGAAGGTAGAAAAGACAGCGGCGCTTCGCCAAAATCAGATAACATATCGTATTACACAGTGACTAGTTTATCAGTACTGTGACTAGCCTTTGATCATACCACCGTAACGTTGGCTCACATTGATCACTTTACTCATTTCAACTGAACCTTCGCAGTCTCCAGGTGGTATTCAAATTAAAATTGCAACAATTTAAAATATCTACAGCATTCTAAAATTCTCAACATAACTTAAATCAAAATCCAATTTTAACTTGGAAACGTATCAATGATTAAACCTATCGCACTCGTTTAGAAAAATATGTCATTCAATGTTGTCTATAAACCCCGTTAATATTAGTTTACTCTGGGGCCGCAATGACTAGGTGATCATGGGCTAATTATGTCTTCATTCATCCTGGTTCATTGTAGTATGGAAGTGCAAATTGTTTAGTTTATACGACGAAAAACGACTATAAAATCAACTGCTCATTTCAAGTTGTCACACTTCTTGAATTGTGATGATAAACTACTCTTCTCGCGGTCTACCAATATAAATTAGACATTTTGGGAAGACGTATGCATGTCGGGATGGTTAATAACAATGAAAATGCAATAAACTCAAACTTCTACTATGATAGAGAACTTTTGGTTTAAGCTTGAAATTAATTTTTAGATGTTGTTGGTAGCATAAAATGTACTATAAAGATTTTTATATTTCAATGTTTGTCTAAGTGCAGTATCCTAGGATAGTAGCAATGAGAACATTATATATTATGTTGAAGGGAAATGACAATGAAAATGAAATTAGTTCAAGTTTCTACAATACATGATAGGGTCGTTTTGGTTTAAATTTGATTTTAATTTTATTACGTGTTCTTTGTAATATAAAATGTACTGTAGAGGTTTTTTTTATTTTATCTCTGTCTAAGTGCACTATCAGACCATAGTAGACATGAGAACATTATCTATGCTGAAAGGAGATACTATAGCTACTTGTCCAGATTGATCTGTCACATATTATAAAAAGTCAAATCGATTACTATTCATAAGGTATATAATAATTATTATATATCTGATATATACATTACTCATGATAATTATTCATTTCCCATAAAATATAGAAATGGCAATTACAATTACCTTACTTTATTGAATAAGAAATAACTATGTTCTGAGATTGCCAAAGATAATGCCATACAGTTCGTTCTAAAGTGCACCTAAAAAGACGGTGATATAGATACTAAGATTGCAAAGATATATCACAATGCTCCATATGAAATATTACGTATGGGAAATAATTAAGTTGTTGATTTACGAGATTGTAGAATGACAGATTAGACCTTTTGTCGGTTGAGTCCTCTCTATAACCAGGCAGTCAAGATATACATTTCACAATGTTATTACCTTTACCACATGATGGCTCAAATAGAAGTATACAGATCAGAATGCACGGTGTCTCAAATACAAGTATACAAATCCCAATGCATGGTGTCTCAAATACAAGTATACAAATCTGAATGCATGATGTCCCGAAAAAAAGTATTATACAAATCATGTATCCTATCGAGCCCTCACTATACCATATGCATTGCAGTTATATGTGTGTTGACAATGAGTCATAATACAATGAGTCAAAATATAATTATTGAATAGAACTCCATTTGACAGAATATCGGTTGTTGAAACTGTTTGATAATTCTTGTAGATTGTTTTCTGAAATAGTTTGGCATTTAACTATGACACCTGTAACTGTAACTGATGTTGATGGACTTATAATCACTGGATGTTCAGTAAAAGACTGAATCATTCTTATACAGTTAATTATTTTAAATGTGTTCTCAGTATATTTTATGACCAGCGTACCTTGCAATTCGTCTAGATCAGATTTCAAATACAAATGTCACCACTCGTTATTTTAAGTGTACCCGGTATCCGCCGATACAAAATGTTAGGTTAATGTTAGCCTACCGTTGTAGACGGTGGGCCAACATTAACTAAGCATTGGGCCAGCACCTCGCGATTCCTGTGAAGACAAACACCACTTGACTGTCTTGAAATCTTTGACAATGACGATGTCAACCCGTGACTTACCCATTTCCTCTGCTGTGTGAAGCTCCATAAAGTGACATGTTTTTTTTCTTAACAGGCATTTTCTTTTTAGAGCTTGATCACTGTCCATTATGTGTCCAAATGATGTATTACCATGATTAGTGGGAATAGCTAATTATTGTCACGATCTATTTTCATTAATTGGCTAATCAAGACGCAGTCGTTATGAATCGTGCGTCTCCCCTTATGTAGGTGAAGCTTTATTACTTTTCATTAATGCGAAGAGAAACTATCATTTAAAATCTAATTGCTGCAGGCAATTTCCTTTTTCTTTTTTCATTTTATCACATAAGGACCTTTATCTTTGTTATTTACAGAGACGCTATATTGCTATTGTTAATGTAACCCATGATCTATCAAATCTAAACAATCTATTAAGCGTGTAGGTAGGTGGCGCATATAACAATATGCATTCCAGATGATCAATATTGCAGCGGGCGTTATCCACTGCGCCACCCAATTCAAAAATGTTTTACGCCTATACATGAAATTTTTTATACATTTGCAATATTGGATTCAAACTGTGGCTTATGCACACAATTATTTCGCTGTGAGCCACCAATCTTTTCCCTTGGCATGTAATAACTGATTATAATAACCGGTATTAATAACCCATATATCGCTAGAGATCCTGCACAATGTTAGGACTATGAAATCATCATGCCCTTTTTTAATCATTCTACCACACTATGATAACACTCACTGCTACGTTGATTATTGGTGGCATAGACTTGAGCGCCACACTGTGGGTTGTTGAGCATCACTGTGGTGTTTGTGTGGAATCAAAGCTACACGATTATCACAGTGCTGCCCTCAAACGAGCTGATCAGAACATGATCAACCCAGTCAAAACAGCACTGACCCAGCAAACACAAAACATTTGTATAACATCTGCAAAATAATGGGCCAACGTGGAAGACGTTGGGCCGACGTTGTACAAATGTGGTACAAATATTTTGTGTTTGCTGTTGAACTCTTCGCGTTTGCTTTGCTTGGGGATACAATGACGTTTATATATTTGAATTATATATAATTTGTGGAAGTATTTTTGTAATTTTTGGAAATATTTTCGTTCTTATTTTAACAGATCGTATACTTTAATTGTACTACTGTGCATATTTTAAATCCACACAATCACACACCAAAACATTAATGTGATATATTTGTCAATTAAGGCATAACATAATAATATGCACTCATAAATTTTATATGTCATTCACTGATCGCACAAATGCATGCAAGCGACGTGCATATAATTATGACACACTTAATTTCTTAATTTCTAATTACCTTCAGCTGAATGTATGCATTCTTAGTTTTACTCTAATATGACTCTCATTATTCTCAGAAATGCACGAGATTCTACGCAGAAATAGCGTAGATGTATATATATATTAACCCATTCAGTGCGGGTACTGTCCTTAAACGTCCGAATCTGATGTCTGACAGATTCTGACGTATAAAGACGGTCTTCGCACTGAGAAAATTAAAATATGAATGGCCGCAGACCCATAACACAGGTATTCAAATGAAGCCGAAAGAGCTAACTAAGACATTTACGATGATTTCAAATTGAAAATAGCCTTTCGTCTCCATGATTTATATACAGATATTTCAGGGTTGAAATGGTTAATAAGTATTAATAACTCCATGTTTTGAGGTGATCTCATACGTTGACGCTGTGATTTCAACCAATGGAGGGTGAGGAGTAGGGAGCGTCGCCGGATGACGGATTCCATCCACGCCCAGCCTGACCCCGTAATAACAGACGTGGGGCCAGTAAATAGCCCAGCGAGCAAGGCAATCATTTTTATGGATTGTATATCCGCGTCCTGATCAGCACCGCTGCTTGATTGTAATGGAGCGTTTGACAGAGTAGATCGGGTGCTACGTGCAATGATCTGCATCCAATCATGTGGATAATGATTCACCCAATGATGGGCCAACGTCGCAGACGTTGGCCCATCATTGGGTAAATCATGTTTGATGAGCATGAATCTTTTACTCTCACTCGCGGGTTGACCCGACCTTATATGCCACATAAGGTCAGATTTATAACATCAAGTAGCAATGACGCTCACAGAATAGCAAATGTATAACAAGCTGACGGGCGGTGGGGAGGCAGGCTGGAGACATCGGCAGAATACTAACTAGGGACTGATGCGACATTCCCATACAATACAACACATTGACCCATAGTTGTCTTAATGCTAGGCCCACGTCTGCGACGCAGGCCCTTTATTGAACCATGGATGTATGTACATTCCGTGTTATACCCCCTGCTGACAAACGTATACTTCTTCACATGAGTGTTGTCAAACCCATGTCAACAAGGTCATATCACGCTGACACCTATTTGATCTATCTCCTCTGGAATTCTGCAGAAATACTTAATAGCAATTGTGTTTCTGGATATATTTTGAATAATTATAGTATTACTGGTTTATAGACCTGCTTTTGCAGTTTGTGTTATTCTATAAATTATACAATGTTGTTTATCCTTTGAAGTGAAATACTAGACATATATATCATTTCAATGTTGTTTTCATATATTATTTGATTCGCGATGATATTTTATTTGCATACTAAGAATGTATAACACGAATAGTGATTTACAATAATTAGGAACTCCATCACCGTCATGGTAGATATTAAACAGTCATATTTATGATGTAAAAAAAATGTTATTATTATTAGTGTACGCATATCTCACGTACGTATGTTATGTGAATAAATTACAATTCTATAGTTAAAAGTGGTGAAATAGTTTAAAAACTATCTCGTTTTCTACGTCACAATACTATGGTTCATCCTGATATATGTATATGTCATGTAAAATATATAGTTTATTACTTTGTGTGGTCTGTACATAGTGTTAAAAAGGTAAAACAGGTAAAGATGCAGGTTTATAGTCTGATATCAAGTCTGAAGACTCATCGGAGACTTTACACTTTGCTCCCTAGTCACTGGACCTGTTAATTCGTGTCCAATTTCAACTTCACAGAAAGCATACAGTCCTGCAGCCATTTCGGCGCATTAAACTTATCGTACACATTGTCATCTCTCTCCTACCAGGTACTTATTTACACCTGACTCAAGTGAATTGTCTACGGGTAAAGTGCCTTTCCCAAGGACACAACATCGAAACAATGTCCCAATATTGAGAGGGGAAAAACATATATTTTTCTAAAAATTATGCACAGAGCGGGACTCCAAACCGCAGGGCATGCAGAGACATAGACAACGCTCGATCCAAGCTCTAACCATTGGGCCACGTCCCTAAAGTGTGTTGATATGATGTTAATGTGATGTTTATGTGTTAATCATCAGCGTTCTAAATGATATAACGGAATTTATCTTGTCAGGTTTGCTGTACTCAGTATCTCAGATCATTATAGGCATATACTCAGAGAAATGTTGGAAAAATAACCAAACTTTAAAATCAGTGGCGGATCTAGCATAGGGCGTACCCGGCGTACGCGCCCCTCCCCCCCCCGTTATTTTCATGCATTTTTTTGAAAAAAGTGAAGCTAGCACCCCTTTTTTCAACCAAAATGTGGCTTACGCCCCCTCCTCTTGCGCATTCTGGATCCGCCACTGAAAATTATATAAAATTATACGTGAATGGTACATTGTACTGGCTAGTAAAATTTGGATAAACCTTCTTTATTTATTTTGTTAAAATACACTTTTCACAATTAATAATTTATTTTTAGACGTCTTGTACCACAAGGGTTAACCCTTGCCCTGCTGAACTGTGTGTTAATGTTGTTCGTCATTGAAAGCTGGAATATATATATATTATATTCGGGTTTTTCTTCATTTTTATTGGCACAATAAATACCAGCTTTTGAACGTATTAAAGATAAAACGTGACATTAATCAACAAGATTTAAAAATCGTTGACCTCTATTTGTCAAATCTGTATAATTTCAACTCACTCGAAAGTGTGGATTGCAGTAGCAAGACACAACTTCAAGTCGGTGAAATTCCAATTAAATAAATTGACGGTTGAATGTTTAACCCTTTAACCGCCGGTCCCAATTCATGTTTTCATTTTTTATCTTACGACATTAATACCAGCTTTGAAACATGTTCAATGTAAAACGCGACATCAATCAGCAAAATTTCAAAATCGTTGACTTTATTTTTGTCAAATCTGAATAATTTTAACTCACTTCCAGTTGTGGATCGCGATAGCGAAACACACCTTCAAGTGAGTGAAAAATTCCAAGTAAATAATTTGGCGGCTGACGCAATTACCAGCTTCAAATGAAGAAAAATATTTATATTTATTAAAAATAGACACATCCCAGATCGAATTATTTGATGAATTAAACACCTTCCGCAAACTATATCCAGAGGGATTTAATTTGATTTGACTGTCGAGACTGTATATATACGCGGTCATAGCATTGCCAGGGTTAATGAGTGGGTCGTTTACCAGAGCGAGGCTGAGAACTCTCCCATGCTCCATAGATGACGCAGGTCATCATATGTGACTCTCATCTTATTGTAAAGATAAATAATGACGTGAAAATGAGCGACAGCTATGTGCCGCGAAGTGATTCTACTCAAGCCCGGTATGTGTGCTGGAGTGGGGGGGGGGGGGGTAAGAGACCGTTACAATTGATTTATAACCGGCATAATAATTGCTTCGGCGACACTCTGGCTACATAATAATAAACAATAAAATCAATTCAACTAGCATATCTTATTTCCCTCCAGCTGTATATAATATGCAACAGTATGTGTCACTCTCAAATTTGTGAATGTTGTAGCGTCACAATACATGAAACTAAATGGCTTAATCCTCATTTGATACACATTGAATGAATGGGGATTTAGGACTCCTTACTGTATTATGTTAACCTATTCAAGCCTGAATTTACCATTGTCATCTCCATCCACCACAAGCCGCGAATTGCTGTCGCAATTCTCGGCTTGTAGTGAATAGAGATGACTTGATGTGGTTTAGAACTTAAAGAAATTGTTATGTACTGGTAAACCAGTTTCGTGGAAATATTTGTTCCAAAACCCCTAGTTGTGGGGGAATTAAATCTGTTTTCAGGGATGTAAAATGATGCTTTAATACATCGTGAGGGTTTAAATAGTTGAAGGCCAAAGGAACTCCCCCGGAATCCTCTGTACAATGTAATTCTCCATTCTTGTTTAAGTAAAGTTATAATGGTGAGAGGGCTTCTTCGGTGGAGATATATACTAGTGGCTCAAGTATGGTATTCTACCCTCTAATTTAAATAGCAGATGAATAACGGCGATGATTGGTTGATCTCGTCATGTGACAGGCTGAGCCAGTCTTTCCTTGGTCTGGGGTAGAATACCATACTTGAACCGACGTCGGTAGTAGAACGATACTAGGCTATTTAATTTATAATGTCAATAATGGGCGTAATGTGCGTGTGATGTCATCTATTAAAAATCCACCCGGCCCAAAAAATTAATTTGAAAAAGTTTGATGAAAATTCACAGACATTGCATTGTGACATATGCTTTAATTATTTTGATCAACTGATATCACTTCACTCGTACATAATGCTTTACCTGTTTACTGCAATATTGATACTCGATATATCATGTCATTGTTTATTCATAGCTGCATGTGTGGTGTGTGATTTTTTATTATTCTGCTGTTATTCTGTATATCAGGTGTAAACCAGTTATACCATGGAGGTTATATAACCTCCTTGATAATAAAAATGTCGATAATTTATTGAAGCCTTTCTGCAACAGCCCTCGGACGCTTCCTGGGCTCACATATGAACGCCCCTTTTTGTTGAGAGTTTGTGTAGACTGTGCACACTTGATCACAGATAGAGAGCTGTATTTAGACATAATCATCAGCCCCTTTATTACTCCACACCCATCAAAACGCTGTCTGTGATTACAGAAAAAAAACGCCCCTACCTCAACAAAACCAGAGACGTTGACGCAATGGTGCCTTAATGCTGGCCCACCGTCTGCTACGCTCGCACAGCCCAGGGTGAACTTCTTGTCATTACTGGGACCCATTTGAGGAGCCGGGGAAATGGCCCAGTGTTGAGCGCTGATGCCTATTAACCAGACCCCGGGAAAAGAACAGGTATTTACCAGAGGGAGTTTGATGCTCGGGTACAATGGACACGGGTAGTTACCAGGAAGCCATGAGGCGCGTCATCATCACCCCGGCCCCCGCGCCCGTTATTCTCTCTTTAATTTCACCCTGCCATACTTGTTATTACTCCCAATTTTAAGTCCGTTTTGTTTTGTGCAGTGAGACCCTACCCCGTTTTGATGGACGCGCCTGCGCGCCCATCAAAACGGGGTAGGGTCTCACTGCACAAAGCAGGTCGTTTATGACACATTATTTCCTCACAATGACGTCTCAGTGTGAGTTACATCGAGAAAGAAGTCATAATAACAGAGTAGATAGCAGGATATAACGGCAGAATAAACTGATTGCTCGGAAGATTGAAATAAATTTCAATTAATTTCCTTTGAATTATTTAGTTATAAGAAGAAGGTTGTCATCATCCTCTTCGTCGACATCATCATTACAGTAAGCGATTCTTTTATTCTTAAATATAGCTACATTTTAAACAATCCACCGCTTTGTTAGCACCCGGCGCAAGTATATAAGTATACTTAGTTAAAAAAATTAATCCAAAAATCCGAGAAAAACTCCGAGAAAAATTGTTTGGGTGGTTCAAGCCCCAGCACTTTTTGTGTGTGTGTGTTGTTTTGGACATGTTGCCAGAGACATGGATTAGGGGGAAATCCAATTTTTTCTCAAATTTTTGGAATTTGTTTAACTTGAGAACACTCCTTAATTTGAATGACAATGAAATTACGCGTGATTTCGTTATCTATACTATAATAGAATAAGTGATTTTAGGCTTCGTCTGTCGTTGAACGAACCCCCTGATCATATCGATTTTTTCCCGCCACCCACTATATACCTCACGCAAAGCTTTGACATTCAGAGATGGTTGTAATGCTTATAAAAATATCTTAGAATTTTTTTCTGCAGTAATTTGGCTTTTATTCTATGTTCATCTCAACTTCTGGCTGATATCTGAATCTACTACAAGTCAGCACGACACTAACCCAATGCCGGTTCAATGCTGATCCACCGTCACCGTTTCATCTGCATCGGTCACCCCTTATAAAAAGATTAATCACACATTTTAAAAAGTCTTTGTCGATTAATATCCCTATTTCTGTCTGTAAAAATATAGTTTATGCATACAAATAATAAAATCATATGCACATTGATAGTAATGCATAAGGCGTATGTGTTGATATTTATAAACATGAATTTCACTGCTTGTTTGAATGTGAGAACACACGTCACATCAGACATGTGTTACCCGGTTATTACACTTTTAGGCCAATGTTGGTTAAATGTTGGGTCACCGTTGCCCGCGCTTGTCAGCATTCATTCAACACCGAGCAGTGCATTTTGCTAGGCGTGCGTGACTATGCAATGCGCAGTGTAGGCCTACACACGATACACCGACCCAATGCCGGCTCAATGTTGGCCTACCGTCTGTAAGGCCGGTACAACCGCATTGTTTCACAACGCATATTCACCAGCAGGAAGTGTTTTCAGCTGCATAAAAAACAGTGGGCATTTAATCCCAAGGTTGAGTTGATTTTGGGAAAATGGTGTAAACAGCATCCCAACATTAAACTAGCATTGCGCCAACATATGGGTTTATTATTATTAACATATATATTAATTAATTCTATCTTCAATAATAACCTATTCTGCAGAGATCTAAATTATTTTTTACAATATAAAACTTGCTCATGCGCGTCACTGTTACACGTGTTTGTATCTACAGCAGCAAAACGCGTTAGGTTGGTTAGTAGGCTCTATTGTAATAAATTATAAATTTCAGCTCACATACATTGTCAATATCTATATTTCTATTTTCTGTGTCACCAAGACCATGGGTGATTGTAGTGAAATCAACTGTTCTCCAGCTAAGTTTTGTGGATGTGGAATTGTAAAACGTATATAATTAATTTCCTTTTCATTCCAAGACGATTTAATACATATCCACACACTTAACATAAGCTTATATTATATTATAATACACACACACACAGTTGTATCACCTTATTGCATAACCGTTCACGCTTTATCTGTTACCACGCTATTTTACGCCTCGAACATGCACTTGTTTATATATGTTTATATGTATGCACACAGATTGTAATTCTATTGCTGAATAAACTTACTTATTTACTTACTTATAAACTCACTCCAGTTTACCGAGTATCAAAATGTTTTTCAAACAAAGCAAGATGCTCATATGTTGTTTCAAAATTTAATAGCAAACAACATATTGAAATGTTTTTGCACTGTTTTCTTCGTTTGTTTCCATTTCCATTTCGTGTGGTAATTTCTCATCATATACTGTGACGTTGTTTTGTCCGTTGATTTATCGTTTTGTATTACGCACTGTGTTTCACATTGTACGTGATATTAACGTTTTTTCAACTGGTCTGTATACCATTTCACCTTTCCCTGTGACTTGCCTTCTATTTTAGTTATTCTGTGTCGCATTGCTTCTGCTGAACTTGCTAAAGTACAAGTACATTACTTACCATAACAGTCTCAAGGTATGGCTCACTATGATTAATTACCTGCACTTTAACAGTCAATTGACCAAGCCTTGATAAACATGTGGATGACCTTACTCAAAGGTCACGACTGAATCCACCCGACAAATGAAGATGTCCGCAGAGACGGAACCCTTGTATAATGGTCTGGAAGACTTCCTCTTGACGTTTTTATTGGCAAGAACTGAATTAGCATGCATTAAGCCGTCTACACCACTTCTCTTTTTTTACTGCGGTCGTCTTGAAATTTTAACTTACATTTCTACAACTGTTCCAACTTCAACACTATTTAGTCAAGGATAGACAAGTATAGACCAATAAGTGTCTATATACTACAACTTATTCCTAATTATATTACCCTTTAATATAATCATTTTTGTTATAAAAACGTTCATTCATATACTGTGTTATTGTGAAAAATGACACATACATGGTAATAATATTATTTAATATAGTATCTAAATCATATTAAGGTTCATAGTGAATTATTTATTGCTTATGAATATTTAGAAAAGCCATGGTACTTATTGAATTCCGTTTACGTCCCACCTACTGGTATATTACGAGAGTCATACAACTAGTTCATCGCAACATCAAGTATAATATAATCTCACAGGTCCGTTTAGAGATATATCTTGCACAATTATTACATAATAGAAATATTACTCATTAGGGCCTAGGGGCCGACCGTTAGCCACAAATTTAGGAATTTTTCTAAATTTGTAAAAAAAAACTGGTCCAGAAGTCCGATAATTTATTGTAGTTTAGTAAGAAATAAAGGTACAAAGTGTAGATGTGGTGTGATAGTGTTTTGTGGTCTCTTCCTGTCTGCTCAGTGACCTCTATTCTGCACCAATTATCGATTTACAACTCTTAAACCACTTGATTGTTGCTGGCTCGAACAAATAAGCCATTTATCATTTTTCTGACATTTCTGCTTAGAAATGTGTTGATTCATTGTTTAAATATTTAAAGCATTGCTTACATGACACACAGATAGAAAAAATAAAACACACATTAATTTTAAAATAATTATGAAGAGGTTCTATGTCGCTTAATTTTATATTCATAGTTTTTTGGGCATGTTCAAAGCAAATCTCTTGCATTTCGTTTCTAAAAAACATACAGCAAAGGAAATAATTCAACTCATAAGCTTATTATTCATAACGGAGTAGAGAAAATTAGATATTCTTACCAATTGATTTTGGGGACAAATCTGTCTTGCAGCCCTCAATATTTATGATGTCTTGATTGATGGACACTTACCTGCACCATAAGGTGTTCATGGGAGGTATACGGCCGGTCCGACCACACGTACCTTTATTGCTCTATTCACATTATTGACTCCTACTAAAACATTATTACAAATGCTCAGATGACATACGTAAATGTGATCAGATCATATTTTGAACATGTGATCTGATAGAAAAATATCCTAAATCGTACTGACTTATTAATGTGATGACAAATTGGTGAATCGCAATTCACTTGTATTATATGTGTGTATAGGGTTTATACCTTTAACCGCCAAATTATTAAATCTGAATTTTTACCCACTTGAAGTTTTGTCTCGCTGACGCGATCCACAACTTCAAGTGAGTGAAAATTATTCATATTTGATACAAATGGTAGTCAACTGTTTCCAAATATAGCTTATTGATACCACATTTTATCTTTAACATGTTTAAAAGGTGGTACTTCATGTGCTAATAAAAAATAAAAATCCGAATATATGCGGCACCGACGGTTAAAGGGTTTACGTTTAAGTAAGCTCATCCACCAAGATTAATGCTTTTATGACAACACGTATCAGTTGACAGGTATATTGTCATACTACCCACATAACAATAAAACATTCTCAGCTCCCTACAAATATAACCAGCACAGCATGAAACATAGGGTCAATGCTGGTTTTATGATGGGCCACCGCCGCAGACGGTAGGCCAACATAGGTTAGGTGTGATATGGTTCAATTTACTTTCCTTTGTCACACTACTAGTACTCATAGGTAGCACCACAATAGCACCTACCCATCTATAATAACCTCGTGGTCGCACCTTAGTTTAAGACTCGAGTTGTTAATCCTGGGTTTATAGTCTGGTTTTACACAGTGAGAATCGTAAAACATTTATCTCATGTACACAAGCAGAACACATTGTGGACATTACGGTCTAAACAGTTATATAGCTTAGCACATTTTACCACCAGTACAGATTTGTATATATATGTCTATATTGTCTTTTTACATACATCAGTTCTGTTTAAAAAAATGAAGAAAAATGTAGAAATCATAGTAATATGAGGTATTTTACATAGTTATTTTACATAAACTGATGGTTTATATTACCTTGTAGTTACGGGCGAGTCATTGCTTCCCAAAACAGAAAGTGCAAGGATTTTATACACCAGTTGTAAAAGATAAAATAAAAAATATAGTATTTTGAAATGTTGCTATCATCCGCAAAAACAGCCAATAAACAGGCTATATCTATTGAATATGTACAATTAATGCCATATTATTCTATATCGTTTTTAAAGTTTTATTTTAATTTAATTTTAAAAATTATGAATATATCGGAATATCACTGTCAATGTTCTCAAAATGTTATAATGTAGGGTTTATTTAGAGCTTTTGTAGACTGTTGCATGAAGGTGATATCAACGGTTGTTTCCGTCTGAAAAGTTTTAAAAATTATAAAAGAATGTATCGGAATATCACTATCAATGTTTCTAAAATGTTTTACTTCAAGTAAATTATATTTTTCACTGAAATAAAACATATTTTATGTAAATTTCAGGTTTTACTTCTTAAAATGGTGGGTAATCTGTCTGTTAATTAAACCTTTCTGCGCGGGGATAGACTTGAGACGTTAGAATCTGACGTCTTTGTCAGATTCTAACGTCTAAAGTCGATCTCCGCACTGAAAGAATTAAAAAAATATAGTAGTCGTAGACCCATATCATAGACATTCAAATAAAGCAAGAGTTAACTAAGACATATATGATGACTTCAAAACAAAACAAACATTTTGTCTCCATTGTTTATGCAAAAATATTTGTAGTGTTTAACGCTGAATACTAATTTGTTTTATAAAAAAAACTTGTCTATTGAGGTTAATGACGACGGTGCATTCTGTTAAATATGTGTTCACGAAATGTTTACCTAATTTTTTACTTGCCGGTTTTGTGTTTATTTATAAGAAATATACAATTTTTTTTGTTGTCGCTCAAAAAATAGTATAGCTGTTATATACTAGTATGTAAAAGTTCAGATTTAAAAATAATTGTTTAGCAAACAAAAATTGTCAAATTGTTGTTAAAAGGGTGCTCGTTAGATGTAGCAGTTATGCATTTATATTGAAAGATAAACATGCTCGAGACTTCCAAATAATTAAATTGATATTGCTTATTTATAAAGATTCAACAATATATATCTGACAAACAAAGGGGCAATTATTATGAACAGTCTGTCTAAAGTACTCATATGCGAATCAAATTGTCATCTCAACTTCCAAATAAATATAATTAAACCAGGAGAGTAATTTACTGCGGTAATACCAGTTGTGCGTTGTATAATTTGTGGGAATATTATTCTGTCCTCGCATAATCACCTCCTGTTATTCTTCTGACTATTATTGGATGGAATAAAGGTGGGCTAATAAACAGTCTATTTGTCTTATTTAGCCCTTGGAGTACTCGGGCACTGGAGGGAGGACACTAGTTTTCGTATATAGTAAATTATTGTTCCCTATAAACACGGTTAATCCTTTTTTGTTAACAGGGACATTGCGTGATGTATGGAAATTTGTTCGTAGTCAAAATCAAAGACATTCAAATTACATCAAGCTGAGAATTTCCACAGCTTGACGTCATTGAAGCTCCTTTTTAAAATACACAGCTTGCATCGCATAATAACTCCTATACAAGTTAATTTTGCATGTGTTTGGTGGTAGAGATGGAAATCGTGGAGAGAATATTTCACGTTTTTTTGTTTACACATGACAAATCACTTTCTGGGAAAGGACAGCCCAGTAAACACGAAACATTTGTATAACATTTGTGCAGTGTTGGTCGAACGTCTTCGACGTTGGACCAGCATGGCACAAATGTTATACAAATGTTTTGTATTCGCTGGGAAGCTCAGCCTGGCTCCTCGCTGCTCCACCACAGTAGGTGTCCGCGTGTCCTGTTGACCGCTAGGCGCTGGCTCCCGGGGTGCGAACCAAAACGCGAAACCCAATAATTCTGGTGTAAATTGCGGGTGTTGATAATAACAGTGGTGGCAGGCGCTGCGGCCCAGTCATCGCCTGGTTTCCGTCTATACTTACTGCTGCCTTATTACCTCTAAGCATTGTCATCAGCCTCCACAGATGATTATACCCAGAAATACGTGACCATGTGAGATTTCTCCTCAGAAATATCCAAGCACAGCGGGCGGCATTGTCACCACGTAACCGTCCTGTAAAGTAGAGAACAGTAACGGGTTAGTTGAAGAATAACTACTTACTTCTAGTCGCCTTTGCAGGAAATGCAGCGACACAGGAGCAAGATACTGTGCCGAGCACATTAATTAGAGAGTTGGCAAAATTGAAGACGTAATCTGACGTTTTATTAAATCAAACGTATACTAAATAAACATTTATTATGTTATGTTACCATAATCATGATAATACTAAAATTCCACAAAGAATAAAATATATAATTGAATTGTGTAATCTCCCATTCAACGTAATAAAGCGTTTTAAACTTGTTAACCTTATGTCTGTGAAATTAATGATAAATCGTAATTTGATGTTATTAAAACGTGATATTATGCTGTAAATTTCGCTTTATACATATAGTTCAAAGTTGAAACGTCTAGAATCTTTGTTTTTTAGATCTAATCGATATAAAACAAAATTTATGTACATATAATTGTATAATATCTCTGATTCTGCAATATATATTCATAATATTTTAATGTAACGAAATATCTAGCTTGTGATCACACACACCGGCAGAGACAAGACATCGAAAGAACACTGATCCATCGTCTACGACGCTGAGCCAACGACTTGTGCATTGATTCAACGACTTGTGTCTGCTGGGAAGTAATTATCGACATGTTTTTTTATACATACCCAACAAACACGAGACGTTGAACCAATGCTGGTTTGATGTTAGACCACCGTCTACGACGCTGGCCCAACATCAAGCCAGCATTGGTTCAACGTCTCGTGTTTGCTGGGTATCAGACCACCTTTAAATTCAAACCTTGCCACTTGTTATCAGTCATCTGATACATTTATGTCTCCAAGAACTATTCAAGCAAACACTACACTACGACGCTGGCCCAACATTAAAACAGCATTGGCTGGGATCGAATGTTGTCCGTGAGTTTGACCAAGATCTTCATTCTCTGATTGGTGGAGATCTAGATCTAGGTCGTATTGATGTACCGATCCAGCATCGCCACAAAATTAACACCGGAAACGGCGGGGTAATTTGCACGTGGCGTCTGTCAGCCCTAAAAGACTAGAATGTCGTGATTAGCAGATTATTGGAGAATGATTACGGCGCTACTGTCAGCAGTCTGCCACGGTGCCTCGTCAACCCCTCCCAGGAACACCCTTCCCGGAACTGCCTTCCAGGAACCCCCTCCCGGCAGCTTGTCCCTCGCACCGGGGGGCTGATTGCAGCCAATTATCCTGGTCCACAGAAGCTGTGTCAGCCAACATCGTACAGCAGACTTCAGCCACTTAATGGAGGACACACGAATGCCGATCGTACAGCAGACTTCAGCTCACTTGCCAGAAGACATGCCATCATGCAGCAGACTTCAGCCACTTGACAGAAGACATGCCATCATGCAGCAGACTTCAGCCACTTGACAGAAGACACACCAATAAACAGCAAACTTCATCTACTTTACAGATGACACACGATCATCATATATCAGATTTCAGCCACTTTACAGAAGACACACACTATCGTACAGCAGACTTCAGCTCACTTAACAGTAGACTTAGAATAGTACAGCAGAATTCAGCCACTTGACAGAGGACACACCATCGTACAGCTGACATCAGCCCACTCAACAGAATATATAGAATAGTACAGCAGACTTCAGGCTCTTGACAGAGGACACACCATCGTACAGCTGACATCAGCCCACTCAACAGAATATATAGAATAGTACAGCAGACTTCAGGCTCTTGAAATATCACACACCATCATAGAGCAGGCTCAAGCGCACTTTACAGATGACATACCAACATATAGCAGATTTCAGCTACTTCACAGAGGACATACCATCATACAGCAGATTTCAGCCACTTGGAAGAATACATACCATAACACAGCAGACTTCAGCCCAGTTGAAAATGTGCAAGCCATCGTACATCAGACTTCAGCCCAGTTGACAAAAGACAGACCATCGTACAGCAGACGTCAACCACATAACAGAGGACATTGCATTAAATTATCATGTGCTGGCTCGGTGTGTCTGCACAATAGTGATCTAAAACCCATTCATTTGCAGCAAATAAAATATGTTTCACATAATGAAAATGAAATATGTGGGGGTATAGGCCACTTTTGTGCACAGCTATGCCAAACTGAGCCATAAGAACTGGGCCATAAGGATAGTGAGATGAATGAGATGACACTGCCCTCCAGACATTGGATTAAAATCTCGGGCCCTGGCGGTTTGAGCCCGAGCAAGCTACCTCTCGGTCACGGAGGTTCCCTGCAATAGTGAATCATTATGAATGAGTAGGGAAGAAACATATTGTTTCTTTGAAACTTGAAGGCCAGAGTGAGGTTCAAACCCGCGATCTTTGACTTTCCAAGCAGGCAGCTTTAACCACTCCCGCCCTGTTAACATACTAATTAAGTTACATTCGGAATTAAAAAAACACATCTGCCACCAGAGATTAATTCCTCGAATTCTAAGATGGCAAATTCATCTGATTCAATGGCAGATTTTCCCATATTGCAATATATATGCACATAAAGCACATTTTCAACATAGGCCCTATAATAATATAAATCTGAGAAAAAGTGCTCGAGCGTGTCCAAATGCAATAAGTGGATCCCTGGATGAGCCGTGTGTAATTACCTTCACTTTGTCTTTGACTTTCATCTCATGTTTTCCATTCTGTGCGGATGTTACTGAAGAAATAAAAATGGTCATAAAAATAACTATGCCTTTGTATCCCAAGTTAAAAGTGGTACACAGTGGACAGAAAAGGTATTAATCTGCCAGCTTTT
Organism: Flabesymbios commensalis; assembly: GCA_964017125.1. Taxonomy (NCBI): domain Eukaryota; kingdom Metazoa; phylum Annelida; class Polychaeta; order Terebellida; family Flabelligeridae; genus Flabesymbios; species Flabesymbios commensalis. Next base: position 23,299,649 of record OZ024902.1, on the reverse strand, counting down.
ATTGTTTGTCATGCAAACGTACAAAACAATCAAAATATAGATCTGTATTATGTTTTTAAAACATACTCTCTTGTTTTGTATTTGTAAACTTCTCATACTTGCCTGAATAATTTATTGCAATCTACGTAAATATAGTTAGATCGCAAACCGGGTTTGTATTACTTTAAAACGTGTTTCATGTGCATAATATAAATATGTTATAATTACTTTCTGTTTATATTTTGACAATATAACGACTTACATGTATATATATCCTTCACACTCTAAATTGTATGCGCTATTTTTATTGTTGAATTCAGTCAGATACTTCCGACTACAAAAAAACTTTAAAAAATTAAACAATGACAAATTTTTGCACAGTATTACAGCCGTATTTATATTGTGTCAACTGGAAATAGCGTAACAATAGCACATGACAAAAATGTGTTTGTAGAACGAGCATTTCAAGTCAGAATCACATGCTCTGTCTTGTTCACAGTACCTTACAGCACCACAGCTTCACCAGGTCAAAATTGACGTCTGGTAATTGCGCAATTATGCCGACATTTGGCGAGATCCCGTTCCAGCTCCCAGGACGCGTCCTCAATTGAAATCTGGAGCGTGACTTGTTTAGTCAGCCGTGAACTCAGCGTCATCATCACATTATCCTATAGAAGAGAGATGGAGTCAACCCTTTCAATGCGGGGACCTGAAAGCTTGAACCTTCGAAGCGTTGAAATATTTCTGTATAAACCATGGAGAACAAAGTATTTTTTTAATTAGAAATCATCATAAATGTCTCAGCTATTTAGTCAAAGTTAGCTCTTTCTGTTTTATTTGAATACCTATGGTATGGGTCTGAGATCATTTTAAATATTTTACTATTTCAACAATCCCCGCACTGAAATAATTAAAACATGGCTTTTGACCCATAACATAAGTATTCAAATGGAGCGGACAGAATTAAATACGAAATTTATGATGATTTCAAATTGAAAAAACCCGTTGGTACTCATGGTTCACACATAAAATCAGGGCTTTAAGTGTGAGAGCCTGGAAGGAGGGATGCTGTGTAGGGGGTGGGGATGGGGGGTTAGGAACCGGCATCAGGATCAGATGAGGGTCAGGGGAGTAGAATGGGGCAGGAAGTGGGCTGCACTTCCCGCCTTTTCTGAAATCGTCTGCCGCTTTAATGGTAAACGAGCCAATACCACCGTGTGCAGTCAGGTCGTCTACAGTTACTGACCTGTCTGGTGGGGCATGCCACTAACCAGCCTCGTGATGTAACCTTAGAACAGCTAATACAGAATAGCCTGGGTGAATAGATAGATGGATGAATGAATGAATGAATAAATGAATGAATGAATGAATGAATGAATGAATGAATGAATGAATGAATGAATGAATGAATGAATGAATGAATGAATGAATGAATGTCCAAAAATAGTACGCAATATCCCCTTAGCTTGTTCAACAAATAATCATAACAATAAGTAAACAGAGAGGGACATGGCGCAATGGTTAGAGCATGGCGCTCCGCCGATGTCGCTGCCTGCCGTGCGGTTTCGTATCCCGCTTGGTGCAGAATTTTCAGATAAATATCATGTGTCTCCCCTCTCAATCGTGGGACATTGTTAAGATGTTGTGTCCTCGGGCAAGGCACTTCACCCTCGAATGCTTCACTTGACTCAGGTCTAAATGAGTACCTGGTAGGACAGAGATGGCAATGTGTGCGATAAGTTCAATGCGCCGAAACGGCTGCAGGACTGTATGCTCTCCGTGGAGTTGAAATGGCTCACGAATGAACAGACAGGTCTAGTGGACAGGGGGTAAGATGTAAAGTCGGATGATAGGACTTCAGACATGATATCAGACTATAAAGCTGCACCTTTTTTATCACCTCATCTCTGTAACATTGTAAGAAACTGTACTTGATATATATTTTGTAATGATAAATTGAAGGTATATTAGATATATCAGCAGGTAAGTCATTCTTACATTTGATGTACATTGTCTCTTTAAATTTGTGCGTGAATAGTTATGGAAAACATGTTTTTTCTGACTTGATCTACTTTAAATATGAATTTGAAACCTATTTTGTATATTGGCTGAAAAAGAAAGATTTTAAAAAATCTTGAACATTAACATTCCCATAATTTATCATATTTCAACAGATTAAGAAACCGACTAATGGTAATTTTTTTCTGACCAAGTTAAAAATAAAAAAATAACAATTTCTTTCAAGTACGACACTTTTTGTAAAATGTAGATTTTGTTCCTAATTAATATATACAGTTTCAAAGAGTGAGATTCTAAAAAAAAATGATGAACGGAGCTTGGTCATTTTTAACAACCGAACAACCGTAAAATTGCAGTTTATAGATAATAATAAACAAAGAACGGAAAGGGTAATGGCTTCCATCAACCCTTACAACTCTGACATATTTTTGTATAAACCATGGAGAACAAAGATATTTTTTTCCTTTTGTGATCATCATAAATATCTTAGTTCACTCTTTCCGCTTCATTTAAATATCTATGTTATCGGTCTACGACCATTATAAATATTTTAATATTTCAGACGTCAGAATTTGACGTCACTGACGTCAGATTCTGACGTCTAAAGTCGGTCCCCGCACTGAAAGGGTTAAGTTGAAGGGGTCGTTCGCGGATGAAAGAATCGTTCTGTGGGGTGGAGTTTTTACACCGGTTCTGTTTTATCCGCTCTACCCTAAGTAAACATAACCCGATGCCTAGCATTTTTCTGGCCGTCAACGGGAAAAGGTCGTCCCCGATCGACACGTAATTTCAGGGGAAGGCCCCGCCGTCAAAGTGCGTGGCGCGCCATTGATTGCGAAACAAGGGACACAATGGCAGCGCTCTGTCTGTGAACCGGTGCATGGCGTCCCTTTGATACTCCAGGTCTGGAGTGATGCAGACTGATCCTGAAGGCAGACTAGCAGGACTCTATCCCTGTATGATGTACACTGTAACGGTCAATACTGAAATGCGGAGCCAAACAGAAGTAACTGCTTAACTCGACAAGTACGCACTTACTGCTGTTTTTATTTGCATTTTAGTGTCATGCTCATGCAACGGTCAACAAAAAGATGTGTTTACATTTGATTGAGCCTTTTTTAAACCAACATTATTTTTTTATCAATTATAGAGTGGCTCAACCTGTCACATGGCGAAATCATTTGATGTGCCAATATATAAAGCAGAGACTGCAATATCCCGCATTGTGGCCGCCAGGTTCATCGGAGTAATCTAGAAAAGCTTCATCTAGAAAATTATAATAAAATGACGTATTAATACAATGACTATTTTAGAATTAACCTTTATCATCAGGATGTGTAGTATCTGTACCCTGTAAATAATATGTGTCACACAGTATTCGAATTAGTTTGTTTAGACTCATTGGAATCGAATTTATCCTGAGCTCATACACAATGTGATCATGAACAACCTAACTAACCATTAACCCTTTGACTTCCAGGCCGGGGTGCATGCCAGGATCCAGATATACTAGTGTAGGAGTTCTATTTTTCGTCATTTGAAGCTGGAATTGCTAACGCAATTTCCAGCTTCAAATGACGAAAAATACATAAATGTAGTATATAATTATTTGACGAAAATTTGTGTCATTTTATGGTTACGTTCATTGACGAATGACGACGGAAATTCCGTCATGTATGATAGTGAAAAGGTTAATAGTAACGCTGAATTGTTTGATTCTTTTTTCGTCATTTAAATATTTAACGCAATACTTAGCTTTAATTGACGAAACATATGCATATTTATGAAACATTATAATATGCAAAATGTAATTATTTGGATCTATAGCCATCACAAACTATTTTGTGGATTTCAGTGTAATAATTTTATTGTATTTGGTATGAAATCGGCTTGTTATCGTATATACACGGTTCCCGCAGTACACGGCTTTTAGTAGAATGGGTCCCTAGCACTGGTGCAGTGGTTAACGCTGCTGTCTATCACGCCGGAGCTCGTGTATTCATCTCTGTACTTTTCACATATACGCGTATCTATACTTCTTTCACTCGTATCGATTAAATATTGTGCAGAGCATCAGTGACCGAGAAATAGCGTACGTGCTTGGTCTCAGACCCTCAGTGCTTGAATTTCGAATTCTGTGTCTGAGGGACATTGTCATCTGATTTATCACATCATCCTCGGGAGGTTTTGTTGGCCCATTTTATTCTGTATGTGTATGAAAATAGCCTCAAGTTCCATGTATTCATCCAAACATGTTATCCTGAGCCCGTATTTGCGTACTACTTACGATATATTGTAACTTGTACGACAATTCGGGTCTTGCTCAGTATGTCTTTTTGGTATTGTATTTCAAGTCTCTATTCTTGTATTGAGGATGCCTCATCACAATATAGTTCCTGTCTAGAAAACCTTGTGGGCAGAGAAGATTATGATCATTTTTCACGAATATGTGTTTGCCGCTTTGTATGCTTATTTTGTGAAGTTTAAAGGATCATCTATATAGTTATTTTCTAAAACATCGTGTTACGGTATAAAAAATGCTTGAAATTGTGACTAGATCTTCAAGGGTTCACTTCAACTTTCAGCTCAATTGAACCTGTGGCTGGCACAGAGAGAGAAAAAAACAGTAGAATAAGTGAAACAGCCGTTAATCGATTCTTGGCCTGACTGCCAATAAAATCGGGTTGTAGAGGTGTAAAGAAATATAGCAGATCTTATATGTATTATATCATATCAAACTCGTCAAGGAAACATCTTTTTCTGTGTAAGATCATAATATTTTACGATAATATATACAGAGAACCCTGTTTTGATAGTTTTTGTTCTGATAGTTTGCATACGATTACTGGATTCACTTAAACCAAATAACAGAAATTAAATTATTTGTTTGGACTCAGTTTTAATGTATCCTATCAGGATTTGTTGTTACTTTTCTAGTAGTATTTTATAAATCTGCGGGTTTTATATTTTGCATCTGAGAGTGGAAAGTGTCAAGACAAAGAGCCGACAAGGAAAGGAGAATGGATGGAGAGAGAGACAGAAGGAGGCAGGCAGAGAAGGGATGAGGCGAGGCAAGTCAATTAATCGATTTCCCGACAATAATCGTCATTATGTACTATTAGTGGCGGGGATGATTGGACCAAATTGACCTGTGGCACAGAGGCCCGTCTCTAAAAGACAATGTTCCTTTCGTCCACCTTCCGCCCGACCCCCGCATTTTATCCACAAATATCGCCATTAGAGAATTCTGGATGGCCGGAATTACCGGGCGATTGGAGCCGGCAGCGGCAGTTGAAGCACTGCAGGCAATTTAGAGTGAGTACAAGAGGACGTCTCGCGGCTGCTGAGACAGGCTGGGGAACCAGGCAAAGACAGACGGCAGTAACTGCTGACTTGAAAATCAGCAGTTACTGCCGTTCATCTTTTCATGTGTGCAAAGACAAACAGCAGTAACTGCTTACTTTTCAAGTAAGCTGTTACTGCTGCTTGTCTCTGCATGGTAGTGTGAGAGAAATGAAATGAAATGAATGGGGTTTTAGGCCACCTTTGCGCATATATAGGCTAAACTGGGCCAGCTATTATAAGAGGGGTTGTGGGATGACGGCGGGTTGACCTGGGAGAACACCAAATGCGGGTGTGAAGTATGTGTTAGTGGATTACAGAAAACACACCAGCTGCGGGCGGAGAAAATGAAATGAATGGGACTAGGATGATGTTCCCAGATTCACAAGAGCAGGGTATTTCCACGTTATAAAAACTTAAATCACATAGTTATAATATCCAAACTAAGCGGTCATTTGAAAATAATCTGTAGTGTGTTTTACACGAAATCATCCACTCTGTTTTATGATGTTAATTTAAATGTTGCTGTATCTTTCTCAGCTTGTACTGAAGAAAATATTGTTTAATTTTAATATGTACAACGGAAACTTGACTATATTTCCTCTCAGCACACCTGACAGATTAGAACAGTACGCTCCCTCCCATATACAACATTACCATGGAAACAGCACAGTGTCATGTGACTCTGCAATGACGTAATACCTCAAATTAGCCAGCTAGACGAGGGCTGTTCTCCCCGAACCCGTAATTATAAATCGTTCAGCTTCGACCAGTTAACATAATTGTGTCATTGTGCGCTGTAACGGTTTTAGGAATAATTGGATTCCCATCCCGATTTAATCGTTATGGTGGAAGGGGGTAAATATAGAATGTATAATTAATTCCCGCCCCTTGGGAAACGCTATCTCGTTGTTCAACCAGGCAGCATATGTGAGAAAAATCACATTCTGAATTACAATACGTCATTTAGTGTTACAACGTGCTCTTTAGATTGGGAGGATATTCGTCAGCGTATTTATCTCTCGTAGCACGCAAAGTGTTATATGTGCCACTCAAATGAGTGGTACATATAACACTTTGGGTGCTAAGAGTCGCACAGCCTTACTTAACCCTTAAAACGCTGAATTATGTTTCTATAAACCATGGAAACTGAATTTTTTTTCAATTTGAAATCATCATAAAATGGTTTGGGTAACTCTTTCTGCCTCATTTGAATAAAATATTATAGGTTTACAGCAAATATAAATATTTTACTCTTTCAGTGTGGGAATAGACATGAGACTTCAAAATTCCGCACTGAAAGGGTTAAGTGGCGTGTCGTAGACATATTGATCGTGTTATGTAATATTGAGTGACATATACATGTGTTTGAAAATTGTTTATTTTCCTAGTCAAACAGATATGAAGAAAATACTGTACGAGAAAGAATATTCTTATATATTACGTGATCACCGTAAATAATATCGTCTTTAAGAAATAACTTTGTAGTATGCCACCGTAAATTTATTCTTATCACATATCCAAACGTATAACTCTACTTCAAGCAAATGCAATAAATGTTTTATTTTTAAAAGGCTTCGTACATAATATCCATAGTCATAACGCCTTCACTTCTATCTGATATTCAAATAATCGGGTATGCTAAACATTCAAATATCGCGTAGATTTTTAACATATCGATGAATGAATGCCTTTGCAGACACAATGTTATAATGATTACTTGCATAATGATATCAGGTATAATTAAACAGTCCTAACGAAAGTAAACTGAGGTCTGTAAGGGAAGCATATTTTACCTTTTAAATTGTTTTGTAGCATCAGTATGTCTAGACATCATGTACTGGCGGAAATATTTTGTATATGCTATGTTTAAAGGGTACAATACATAGCGATCCTTACATGGTTCTGAGTATGAATAGAGATAATATGATTTAGTTATACTGTGTTATTACCACGGTGGGTGTCCGTCGGTGTGGAGTAGGGTGTACATTAGTTATCCCTCTTTTACGTGCATTCCATCACTTCACTTGACACCAATTTGTATACAAGACATACTATGTAAAAACGTGGGCAGTATGTATCGTCAAAGCTATTGATGAGAGACAATTTGTTGTATCTTATACACATTTTATCAGCTTACTGGTATTTGGTAAGCTGCAAATTAACTCTAAATTATAATATTGCTATTAAATTTGCTAACCACTGGCCATGTCACAACGAACAGCCACTCTTAATAAGGAATTTAGCACAAAAACCGTCTGTTAAAATTAACTAAATATAGTTGCGCTAATAAATACAACATAGATGCATGCTCTATTTTTTGCTAGTGAAGTATATATTGTAGTCTTATATAATTACGGTTCTTCGTTACGATCCATCGTACACTATAATGTGATTAATATTGTTCAGTAAATGAACGGCCAGTGCCCATGATATCATCCAACCCGGCTGGCAGTGCATCAGTAGACTATCTTCCAGTGACACGTTTTGCATCGCCAGAGAAGTGGTGACTGGTGTCAAAATTTGAAGACAAAGTGTCATCATGATGCAATCCATGTTAAGTAGCCTCGTAGGCCCACTAGGTCGTAATAGGCCTAGGCTACTACTAGTACTAGTTAGTCTATAGTTCAATCTAAAACAAAAATAAATAGTATCTTTTTTTTTGCTATCTAGACTAGGCTAGATGAGGATTAGGCCTACATTTGATTTCTAAATCATTAATCCTAATAAAATGTCCAAGTCTGAAAGTCATTTATATATCATACCCTTTTTGATAACTCTGCAACTTAAACCGTCTAGACTATAGACCACTTTCTAGATTATAGGATATTATTATCACGCCTACAGCCCAGGTAGATATATAACTACAAAAAAACTGGTTTTAGATTACAACATTTCGAGACCTGACTGCAAAATATCCTAATCTATCTGAAAATATATTAATGCCGAACATAGGCCTACTAGTGTATAAACATTAGTCATGTAGAAAATAGAGCCATATATCACTCTTTGTAGGCCTAAATAAATAAATATTTATTTTAAATTAGAGTCTAAATGAAAAAGCCAATGCCAAAGCCAAAGCCAATGTTCATAATGATTAGCCGTTATTGGCATTAGGTATTAGGACAATCATAATGTCTATTTATTATTACTAGACTACTAAATCAACTTTAAAAATGGCTTTGGCAGAATCTATAGAGTGAGATCCAGGGTTTTATTCTAGAATAGTCTATTCACATCTAAATTATAATTTAGTACGCATAATTTGTTTATAGTCTACGTATGAGATTTCATCACAATCATGTATATTTTTGTTATTTTCTGTAAATCCACATTTACATAACTGTAATTTTCTTATTACCTGGCCTACCCCGGCCCCATGTCAACATTCCCAGTAATTTCTGTTTTCCTTTAATTATATTATTCATGACAGTGGGAATGTATAATTTTTTACGCTTTTATGCAAAGTATGGTACACGGTTTATCGTTGTATCGACTGTACACATTTTTCTTTATTATCTACACATTGTAGTGACAGTATGCACTGCAAGGCGATGTGTATTTTTTAGTTATCTTTATCATACAATATTATTTTATTTGTATACCTTTCTAAGATACAAGCACATCAAACCACATACTCTAAAAGAAATAGTAACATGTCCAAAGAACAAACTTTATTTTATCTTCAAAACATGCTGTCGTAACACTTTCAGTGTAGAAAAAACAAAAAATAATGTATCTTGATGAGGATATACTGAAGAACTTTGGAGGGGTTGATGTAAATTCTTTGAACTATATAACTGGTGCTGAAAATGATAATCAGCATGAAATTTCTGAACCGTTTCCAGAAAACTCACTCCAATCAAACTATTTTAACCAGGAACATTTAGTCTCCATGTTTAAAGAACAAAAAAGAACTTTCTCAATACTAAGTGTAAATATTCAATCATTGAATGCTAAAATAAATCAGTTAAGAATAATTCTTGCAGACCTCGACCAACAAGGTTATCAATTTAGCGCGATATGTTTGCAAGAAAGCTGGCTGTCGCATGACTCTGATACAGCTTTACTACAATTAGATGGATACACACTAATATCTCAGGGCAAAATATGTTCAGCACACGGAGGTCTTCTAATTTACTTGAAGAAAGAGTATACTTATAAGATTTTATCATTGTACAAAGATTCTGATATTTGGGAGGGTCAATTTTTAGAAATTAGCGGGAACACTTTGAAAGGAAAAATAATTATCGGAAATATTTACCGCCCACCTAGAGACATTAATCAAAATTATATTAGGTTTCTAACTGAACTTGAACCAGTTCTACAAACTTTAAACAACAGGCGTGGCGAATTAATCCTCACAGGTGATTTCAACATAGACCTGTTAAAAGTAAATGATAAACAAATGTACAGTGATTTTTTTAATCTAGTCACATCTCATCATTTCATCCCACTTATAACGTTCCCTACAAGATTTTCTGAACACACAGCCACATTAATTGATAATTTCTTCTGCAAACTAACAGCTAAATGTGCAAATTCCCAAACAGGAATCTTTGTAACACAACTATCTGATCACCTTCCATACTTCATTTTCTTAAACACAGAAACAACAAAAATAACACCACCCAAATACATTGAAATAAATACAAATGACACAAACTCTATCGCACTTTTGAGGCAGAGTTTAGCAGCTGCAGATATATTTAGCTCACTAAATACAAATCAACTGTGTGATCCAAACGAAAACTATAATCGTTTAAATAATTTAATTATGAAACTGCAGTCTAAACATTTGCCTGTTAAATCAATGAAGTTCAATAAGCACAAACACAAACACTCAAAATGGATTACACACGGTATTATCAGGTCAATAAGATTTAGAGATAAACAATATGCAACACTGAAAAAAACCAATGTAGCTGATGCAGAATATCAAACATTAAAAAGTAATCTCGCTTCTTATAACAAAATACTAAAAAGAAGTATTTACAATGCAAAGAAATCGTATTACTGTCAACAATTTCATAAATATAAGCATGACATAAAAAACACATGGGCGAGTATCAAACAAGTACTAAATAGAGACCAGAAACAAAATACATTCCCAGATGTATTCTATCTAAAAGGCAAAGAAATAAAAAACAAACAAGATATAGCAGATACGTTTAATAACTACTTTACAAACATTGGGTCAAATCTCGCCTCCGAGATTCATGCGCCTGAAGATGCGTCTTTCAAAGATTATCTGAAAAATCCAGCAAAGTGTACTTTTCATTTTGAACCTGTAACTGAAGCATCCGTAATGAAAATAATAAAACAATTAAAGTCTAAAAGTAGTTTTGGCTATGATGGATTATCCACCCGGCTACTAAAAGAAATTCTTCCTGAAGTAATAAAGTCAATAGCTTTGATAATTAATCAATGTATGAACACTGGTGTTTTTCCTGACAATATGAAAGTAGCGAAGGTTATTCCTCTTCACAAAAAAGACGACAACAATATTATTATAAATTATAGGCCCATTTCATTGCTTCCTGCTATGTCTAAGGTACTAGAAAAAGTCATTTGCAATCAAATAAATGACTATCTCACATTAAATGGCTTATTTTGTAAGAACCAATACGGTTTTAGACCCAAACACTCAACCGAATTAGCTGCTTTGCATTTAGTTGACGATATAGCTCTTCAAATGGATAATGGAAGTATCCCTATCAATGTTTATTTAGACTTTTCGAAAGCTTTTGATACCCTAGATCATGAAATTCTTCTTGACAAATTAAAGTATTATGGTATACGTGGAACTGAAATAAAACTATTTAAAGATTATTTGTCAAACAGGAAACAGTACGTTCAGGTTGGAAATACAAAATCAGACTTTAAACATATCGTAACAAGAGTACCGCAAGGATCAATTTTGGGTCCACTGCTTTTCCTCATCTACATAAATGATATTGAACTTGCAAGTACTTATTTTAACATCCTTATATATGCGGATGATACAACACTATCAAGAAGTCTAACTGTTGATGATTTCAAGAATATTGTTCTGCTGAATTTAACTCTAAATGCTGAACTTGGAAAAATAAGCACATGGCTGAAGGTGAACAAGCTGTCACTAAATGCTAAGAAATCACAATTTATGCTTTTTCGTAGGTCCACCCGTAAATTTGACATACCTCAAATTATAATAGATAATACACCTTTAAAAAATATAGATAGTTTTAACTTCCTTGGTATAACTCTACAAAAAGATTTAAAATGGGAAACCCATATAAACAATATATCTTGCAAAATTGCCAAAACATTGGGAATAATGAACAAATTGAAACACTATGTGCCCAAACATATATTGCTGACTATATATTCCAGTCTCGTTCTGCCTTATATACACTATGGCATTTTACTCTGGGGTTACAACAAAAACAGAATTTTCAAGTTACAGAAACGAGCAGTTAGAATAATAACTCTAAGCAACTATATTTCACACTCGGAACCAATATTCAAGACCCTAAATCTACTTAACATAGATGACATATACAAAATGAATCAATACAAATTAATCCACAAGCTATATAACAGCTCACTACCAGCATATTTTAATTCTTTACCATTAACCTCTCTGAGTGATATTCATCAGCACAATACAAGAAATAAATGTTCTCTTCTAGTCCCTAAAGTAAAACACGAATTTGCCAAAATGACAATTCGTTACGACATACCACATCTCATGAATAAAAGCCCGTCACTGATCCTTGATAAAATACACACACATTGTCTCGGTGGGTTTAGCTCTTACATAAAGAAATGTATGATAAACAATTACTCTGATACTTGTTCCCTATCAAATTGCTATGTTTGCCAAAGATTACATTAAATCACATTAAATTGCATTAGCCCCCAGAGTTCTTCCATAACCTCAGCTTTAACATTTTATATGACAAGTTTTCCAGTAAATAATAATCAGAGTTCAAAAATACTGTTACGAAAATGTCTGGTTATTTTCAAATCGATTCATTGTCATTTGAGTATGTATGAATGTATTTCTGTATGTATGTATCCCGGTGGCCCCCGTGATAGCGGTACAAATATTGTACCTTAACGGGGGTCTCCTGACACATTACAACAAACATGTACAACTCCTATAATTCTGATGTATAATTTGATGTCAAATAAAACTTTTTTGATTGATTGATTGATTGAATGAGATCCCAGTATTCAAAGTGTGTCAGGGCTAGAACCTTATGGGTGAATTTAGTCATTAAATGAGAATATCACCTGTATAATTTTCATCCCTTAAATCACAGCCAATGATGGGCCAATACAGGCACAACGTCTACGACGTTGTCCCAGTATTGGGCCATCATTGGCCCTTGGTCTCTATTAGCTGTGATAATAAGTGTTGAGATGATAACAGTTTAGTGTGGTGTTGGCATGGGGCTGTCAGGGGGTGTAGCACCACACCCCTTATTTCACCTCCCATTTCTTGCACCTACCTGAATATACACCCAGATTACCCCCTCCAGGGGCATTATCCGCCGCCCCCTCTAGAGGCCTTATCCGCCGTGACTGGGTTGTAGTGCGGCCCCGGGGTATGGAGGTTGTAGGGCGGACCCGGGGTGTGGATATAAATATACATCACATATATACAGTGGTCAGGATGTCCACCCCATATACTGACCAACACTTTGCAGGCTAAAGGATACAATCTTCAAACTACCCTCGAATATTATTTTCAGTCCATTTGATAGCTCTTGTATTCAAATATTTAAATTGGAACCGCCTATGCTCACGCGTATATTAGAAAATATCAGTAAATTACTATTGTTTGGGTTGTCCTTGCGTATAGTGGAATATGTGCGTCTTGATGTGATAAATGTAATTTTATAACATGTTTTTTTATTGACCTGCGTCAAGGCTTTAACGTATATTAATACGCTCGATTGTCATGAACTTAGCTCAATGATTAAAAATACCCGTCTTTTGATAAAATGAAAAAGACAGAAAATGTTTAACATCATAGATTCCTTGTTGACAGGGTATAGTAAATGAAATTCAAGCGGGATATTAAACCGTGTTGGATAATCCTATCCAACAAAATGATTAACAAGATATGGGGCGCGTAAGGTTCTTTTGAATATTACTATGAGCCTTGGGCAGTTTTGACTTAATTTCTTCGCGACCAGATCTCACCCTAGGTGTTATATAGATCACTTGACAAGGGAAGGTATACTAGCGTTGGCCCAATGTGGGAGAAAAGTTGCGACAATAAGTGATGCATGCATAGAGAGAGGGTTACAAAGGAGGGGTACATCTCAACTGTCAGTTCTATCCCCCTGGGATTTCGTCATTCTATGACGCTGGTCTCAAGAGTGACCAACTCGGTATTTAGCGAATACGTGTTCAGTGAATTGGGACACGGCGATTCTGGCTGGAAATATCACCGGGGAATACCAGACCTATCCCACACATGCTACAGCATAATGAACGTTACGACAACATCGAATCACTGCTGTCTCGTTTCAAACATTTATCGAGATAAATTATAATATAACAGAATTAAAATTTGTGTGTTAAAGTATAATAAAATAGATCACAACGAACAAAGCTAGGGTTCATCCTTCCAGTATTAAACAAAATGCGAAAAAGCACACAAAGTTAACACGTTTAGTTGTGACTATGAATATTTATGGGTAACTATTTCCCATAAGGTGGGCAGTTGTCTAAGTTAAGTAAAGTCAGATAATGAGTAAATAATCTCATATTTATCAGAGGGTTGTAGAAAGTCATCTGTCTGTCTCAGTACACATTTACATGACATGTAACTGATATTTAATGAGACATATTGACAGATTGATAGCTCATTGTATCAAAGTAAGAGGGCGCGTGAGGTGGTGAAGAAGTATAAGGCTATTTATAGCTTTTCATGATTCACACGCAGTAAGAGACAGAATGCCCTAAACGTAGGTTAGGTGAAAAGTATAGTGGAAAAAAAGGCCGATGACAGCGGAGGTTTTATTACATAGGACGAAATTATATCAACATGATCACGCGGTAGCATGTTTGATCCCAACCTAGATATAATACTCTGTTATGGCTTAACCTTAACCCCTACAATATAAACCGTAGAGACAAAAAGGTTTTCAATTCCAAAAATCCGAGAAAAAACTCGGAAGTGGGTGGGTGGGTCTGTGAAGTCTGTGAAGTCGGATTTTTTATTTTAATTTTGATTTTTGTGTGTTTTTGTGTTGTTTTTATGTTTCCGAAAAGAAAACAAATTGGATAGGGGTGGGTGGGTGTTGTGTGGCCATTCCGAGTTTTTCTCGGATTTTAAAAAAAAATTTTTAGCTTGACAAGACTCCTAAAGCCGTTATGATCTTTGATATATCTGGTATACTCTTGTAACCCGGCACCACTAGAATCTGCTAATTTAGGGGTAACAAACAAGATCTGGTGCCTGTTATTAGCAGCCCGTCTCGGTAATTAGCAGCCCTCGTCAGTATCTCACCATCCTGTCTCACGTGTGTGGCAATTCACCTTTAACCCCCAGCTTCCTCTCTCTTAACCCTTTGCCTGCTGATCACGACAATAGTCGTTTTTAACCTTTTAACCGCCAAATTATTCAATCTGTATTTTCACTCACTTGAAATTATGTCTCGCTAACGCGATCCACAACTTCAAGTGAGTGAAAATTACTCAGATTTGACAAAATGGAGGTCAACTGTTTTCAAATATTGCTGATTGATGTACATTTAAAAGGTGGTACTTAATGTGCTAGTAAAAAATTAAAACCCGAATATATGCGTCACCAGCGGTTAAAGGGTTAAACTGCTTTACTAGCTGATCAAATCACTGATATTGGGAATAAAATTAGTGTTTAAACATGAAGATCTGTAATTTTTGGTCTCAAATTAAACAAATATGAGTAACTTTCAAGCACTTGAGGTTGTGGATCGCGGTAGTGAGACACTACCTCAAGTGCTTGAAAATTTAAATCAATTAACTTAGCAGAATAAAGGTTAATCATTACAACACTGAAATAAACTTATATAAACCATGGAGACCAAATGTGTTTTTTTAATTTGAAATCCTCGTAAATGTCTTGTTCTTTCTGTTTCATTTGAATACTACGGTCATAATAATTTGGTTAAGTATTCGGGAATTCAGAATCTGACGTCTACAGACGTCAAATTACGACGTCTAAAGACGGTCCCCGCGCTAAAAGTGTTACCTCCCAGCTTCCTCTGTCACAACAGCCTGGCATTCCACAGATATATTAAAATCCCTTGATTGATATTTCACTTTGTCTTGCCAAAACTCAACTAATTAATTACGTTTCAGATGCCAACAGACACCAGATGCTGGTCCAATGTCTTTTTACTGTTGGTCCAACGTCGAAGACGATGGGCCGATGGTAAAACACCCTTGTATCAATGCTATCGTGCTAGTGAGAATTTTTTTCCATTTTTTAACATTTGCCTTCAAACTAACATGCTCTTTATTATCTATCAGGCAAATGAAGTTTTTTTAATTTGCTATGTGGCATCAGCATACAATAATTAGATTTGCAAAGAGCAATGTGTACGTATAGTACATACCTAATCATATTGATCTGCTACTATTATGATTTTATCATATAAAATTTAGCGATAGCTATAACTCTGACTTTGATTTTGAGTAATCACTTACACTGTCAAACATACTGGTGCCTTTCTGTTCATTTCTATCGATGAAGCGTACGTGTTACTTGTAAGTACATGTTATTCAAACATATGTTTGGATCAGGAAAAATACTAAATAATTACACACCCTGACGTGTGATCTAAATAATTTAATAATCTATATTTGGTAAAATATTTTATATTACCACATGTTTGTAAAATATACAAATTATTGTAAGTGATATAGAAATAAAATGTGGCAGTAAATATAAATTAAATTAGTTCAATTTGAAAGTACTCTGCAAAAATATTTAGCACAACCCTAGAAAGATATATAATACCTATTCTGTCACTGAACGATCACATAATATTTTTTCTCAACGCTTATCATTATAATGACATTTATTTTGTGTGTATGTCTATCCCAGCTTTGTCTGACACCGCTGTTATAAGATAACAGTAACAAAAAATTTGTTCATTAGTTTTTAATAATGCATTAGGTTAAAATATTATATATGAGAACATAACGATGAGCAACCAATCATGCAAATGTCAAATGATTTTAGCTTGTCCAATATAACATTTGTGTTTAGTGTGATCGCTTGTGATATTCTACAAGCAGTGTTTTCCAATGTATCTATATCTTTATATAGGAAAAGAAACATATAGGGTTTAACGTTCTGACAGCATTATGGAGCAATTGCTTCATATCTTTAAATGACTATTGTCCAAATTAGAAAATTAAATAATTATGCACCTATTCAGTTTTTCAATTCAAAAAAATGTTTTCATACGATGTAGGCCTACTGTAGCCTATACATATCATCATTTCATATTTTTCAAAAATTAAAGAAAATGTGTTTTTTCTTTTTATCTCCCACCTGTAGACGCGCCAGAATTCCGTTCAGCGTCAGGCGTCTGGATCAGGCGTCAGGCGTCACGTTTTCTTGTGGGCGCAAAAACTCAAAAAACTACTTGTCAATTTTTTTTTTAATTTCAAAGTGATATTCCAAGCTACATGGGGATGTGCAAGTGATTTTTTAAAGATGCTACTAAAATTCAAAATGGCCGCCAGAGGTCAACTTCAATTTTTTTGTGAGCGCAAAAACTCTAAAACTCAATGTCAGAAATTATTCAAATTTTACTATCACATTCCGCAACATATGGGAATGTGCAGGTGACTTTTTGGCGTGTTTACTCAAATTCAAAATGGCCACAAAGGATCAACCTCATTTTTTGTGTGGGCGAAAGACACAAAACAATAGTTTGGCTATTTTGTTTTGAAATTTGAGCATGACATTCCTAGCAACATGGGGATGTGCAAGTTATTTTTTAAAAAAGGTACCAGAAATCAAATTGGCCGCCAGAGGTCAACTAAAATTTTTTTTTGTGGGCGCTAAAGCTCTAAGACCTAGAGTCAGAAATTATACGAATTTTACAATCACATTCCCCACAAATTTGCATTTTAAGGTCTTACTAAAATTTAAAATGGCCACCATGGATGAGCTTCATAATTTTTTTGTGATCGCAAATACGCAAACATTGAACTCAGAAAATACCTCAATTTTTACAATCACAATACCCATCATTTGGAAATGTGCAGGTGATTTTACTGAAATGGCCACCTCAAGTCGACTTGTTAAATATTTGTCACCGCAAAAACTGTAATTCATGATAATTCATGTAATTCATAATAATAGTGGCCTAATATATGGCGGGGACGGTATAGGAATCCAGACCTCTTGTTATTAGAGTTTCTAAGAAAACAGAGGATATGTAAACATATCGCTTGATATTCTCAGAGATGGACATGGCGCAAAGACTAGAGCGCGGAGCTTTGTCAATAACGCTGCCTGCCGTGTTGTTTCGAATCCCGCTGGGTGCAAGATTTTCAGAGAAATATCCTGTTTCTCCTCTCTCAACATTGGTACATTGTTTTTCGATGTTGTGTCATTGGGCAAGGCATTTAAACCTCAAATGCTTCACATGCAGAACTGTTTGCTCTCCGTGGAGTTGGGATGGCACCCGAATGAACAGGTCCAGTGACCAGGGGGGCAAAATGTAAAAGTCGGTTGAAATACTTGATACCACACTAAAAACCTGCATGCGCCTTTACCTTTTTTTACCTTTTTTCAAAGGATAGCTCGGATAGTCAGTCCAGTGCTAGGCAGACAAAGGATGCATTTTTTTTATTATAATTGTGCATAATTCAGCACACACGCTGTTTATATGTTGATGACATAAACATCATCGTTATCATTTCATATTTAATAAGGCAGTTAGGGACAACGGTTTTGACATAGGTATCATTTTCATGCCTTCTGAATAACACAACCGCAATTACAGTTGTGCAGCACACGTGACTGAGACGAGCCAATAACACGCGCGCGTCGTCCATGCACAAAGTGCGCATGCTCTTACAAGCTCGTGACAAGCCACCAGGTGGCACTCATAGGGGTCAAGATATCAATGTCAGCTGTGATTTATGTAACATTGCACGACATGCCATAGCCACTAGTAATCAAAACATTTTTTTCACATAGATTGCTTGTATCATTTGAATATATTGGTGCGACCACGTAGCTTTTCTATATTGCACTCAAAATTAATGGAATAGCTGTATGAATTATGTGGATTTGATGACTCAATTAAGTAGCTCACATCAGAATCAACTTTTATTTGATCAATTTGATTGTAAAAAATAATTAGAACCAATGCAGCGTTGATATAGGAAAAAAACCTGTGCGCCTTGTTCATTGTAGCTCATATAAGACATTCAGCTTCTAATAGTGATGTCCTTATAGGGGTATGGTTTACTATGCAAGCTGCCACAAAATTAGTCAGTGTGCTTCTCATGTCCTATAATCCTATGCTGGTTTAATGGTGGGCGATCATCTGCGGAGCTGTCCCATCATCAAACTAATTACAATTATAGCAATAGTTGCTGTGAAGCAAAACCTTAAGCACTGGCGAAGCGCTTACTCTTACAATACATGTACTACATTATGCAATTGTAAATTTAATATGGCCACCTTAGATAAGTGTATAATAGCACTTATCTCGATTAAGAAATCAAAACTTGTCGTATTATGTGGGACTCTGTTGGAATATGTTGCATGACAAACAGCGAGCTGTAAGCTCAGTGCTTCCCAGCAAATACGAAACTTTGACCGACTTCAAGCTGCTTAACCTTTCAAGCCTGAATTTACCATTGCCAGCTCCATTCACTACAAGCCGCGAATTTTAGTCACAGTTTCCGGCTTGTAGTGGACGATGAGGAGGATCTTAAGAGGGTGGCAAAGGAAAAAAAAAATTGTAGTTAAAACAGTTCTATGAACATTAATTTCGTACTAAAACCTCTATAGATGTAGCAAATTAAGTCATTCTTCAGAGATGCAAAATGATACTTTGGTGCATCGTAAGGGCATAATAGATTAATGTAGGTCCACCGTCTGCGACGCTGTTGCAACATTGACTCAACATATTTCTTCCCCGCTCACTGGTAAGAAGTCGATATTGTGGGGAGGCTACGTAACCAGAAGGTAGCCTGCTCGACCTCAGACCTCACTTTTGTGTCTGGAGGGCACTGTAATCTCATTCATCTCACCTAGGAAAATTAAATCTGTGAAACTCAATATTCTGTGAAACAGACCGACAGATACACAGACATTTTATTGACAGAAAGAAAGTCAATCCAGACTTAATTGTCTTAGAAATAAGAGAGAGATATGTACATGTATATACAACATTGTAAATTTGTTAATATCATATGACAATATACATAATATGACTTACATAACTAAAATCATGTTAACTGGCATTGCCATATGAAGCACTGAATATTATGATAGGCTAATATAAATGACTGCTACTTAAAATAAAATTGAAAGGCATTGCCAGGATAACATTGGGTCTACCATATAGGGCGTGTTAGTCTCGGAGATTTGTTGCGGGATTTGACGAGATACGCTACTTCCGGGTCCACCTGGCTCAGCAGGTAAAAACACGTGCTTTTTCCCACTGTAATCATGTTACAACTTTTGAAGTGTACATGTTTGCGTTCCTTATTAGAGCACGATAAACAATATATTTATACCTGGCAGATTATTTTTTGTAAATAATGTTAATTATAGATCAAAATAATAGCGGGTGTAGTATAACAGCTCAATATATCTGTGTTTATTTAGACTGTGAAGTTGGTCCCTGAACCGGGTGATTGGCGTTGTTTACACTCGCCGACGACGGGACACCCTTACATTCCCCGACTTCAACAGCCTGTCATGACTACAGGCCACGCCCATTTTTGTCATGTCATGGCTTGATCTACAGCACAGAATTTTCTACTCACCCAGATAGTTGTCGTTAGTTTAACAATTTGACATAACTTCTTGAGGGACTAATTTGTACTTAATAATCAGACCAGAAAAGTTAAATTCAGTGTAGATCTAGGCCTAGGCTCTAGTCTATGCCTCAGGTTCTAGTGTTATAGTCAGTGTCTGTCATATCTGATAATCTGTAGTGTAGGCCTACTGACATGACACTGCATGACTGATGGTAGACTTAAAATATGCCGTGACGTCATAATGCGATAAAAAATAACTGGACTTATTCTAAGACTACAGTTATGACAGTACAGTAGATCATAAGGTTAAAACTTTTGTCTGTAAAATAACATAATAATTATTTATGTATAGACTATAGTTCTCAGGCGCGGATCCAAAGGGGGGGGGGAGATCGCAGGGGGTGCATCTTTTTGCGCCAAATTCGTTAAAAGTCCCCTAAGTTGACAAAAAAAAAAAATTCAAATCCTGGATCCGCCCCTGGTTCTATAGTCTATAATTCTATCATGGATTAATGAGTTTTAATCCGGACCATGGTTCTATAAAAAAAATATTTTTGAATATATAAAGATATATATTTAGGACTAGACTACTCATTTCAATGCCTATATAATTTTGTAAGGACTTTAAATAGCCTCGGGTTTGATAAAAACGGTTAAAATAAATATTCAGGGATATATATAATATAGACTATATGGGGCTGTTCGACAATTAGACTACGTAACGCTTGGAGTGGGGGGTTATAAGGGATGCGTTACGGAGCGTGGTCAAAGTAACGATAAAAATACCTACAAAGACGTGGGGGATAAATCTCAAAATAAGCATTAGGCCTAATGTTAAATTGTTAAAACGACCCCCCCCCCCAAATGCTTATCCACCAGACGGAGGGGGGTAGCCTAGGCCTAAATAATGCTATTTATTATATCTTGTGGTCTAGATTAATATATAGACAAGTTTTGTATTATCTTGTTATTTAGGCCTATATCTACAATTATTTTAGTAGGCTACCTGTACATTTTTTTATAGTCTATTTTATTATTGTATTACCTAGCCTCCTAAGGGTGTCTTTACAATTTTAAGACCTGTAGGCCTAGGCTTAATTATAAATAGGCCCACATGACTTAAAAACTACGTCAACATAGGCTACAAAGCAAAAATTTAAATATAAGACTGCTAAAAAAATGGAAAATGTCGGGTTCGATGACATTCTAGGGTAGACCCAACGCATCTATAGGCCTATCTCACAATAAAAAAAAATAAGTGAACTTATATGGTTAGATGTCTGCCAAATTATTGGGAAATAATCTTTACAACATTTCATAAAAAAAACGCTAGATAATTGACTGAGTATAATCATGATAATCAACGAAAAGCTGATTTACACCAGTGGTCATAGTCTATACAGACAGAGAGTAGCCTATAATACAGCAAAATAAAACATTTTAATTTTAAAAATATTAGATTATATATTGAAGGAGTGGGGGTCTTGTACATTGTCATTGGTGGACTTTGTATCATGCACTTATAATTATGTTATGAATGTAGACATATCTATTCTGGGCCTACAGGCCATGTATGCCTAACCCATCATAGTAACCCATACATGTAACATGCTCAGTGCGT
This sequence comes from Flabesymbios commensalis, assembly GCA_964017125.1. Classification (NCBI taxonomy): domain Eukaryota; kingdom Metazoa; phylum Annelida; class Polychaeta; order Terebellida; family Flabelligeridae; genus Flabesymbios; species Flabesymbios commensalis. Next base: position 23,277,682 of record OZ024902.1, on the reverse strand, counting down.
GCAGGCATCACATATATATCATGCATTGTGACGTCACAGTGCTGTCATAGCTTTGTTGTTGTGGTTACTGACTGGTCTCGCTCTCTAATAACAAAAGCAACACTCCACAATATGTTCCTGTATAATTTAGGGCGAGATCACTGTAAATGTTGCAGTAAAAGTCGCCGACCCCGCTTGGAATTATGACTGCTCCAATCCGTGGACCAAAGAGGTGGCAAATTAACCCTACCATGTCTATATCTTTACGAATATGGTAAACAAATTGCATCAGGACGGAAGAGAAATGTGTGAGGAATTGAAATTGGGAGGTGTCATATTTAACAGATCTCCGATATCCCGTCATTGAGGGTTAGACTGCAGGTACCCAATAACCGAAAAAAACGTGTCGAGACGAGGTACCGGCATTTTACAAACTTCGGATTCAAATTAGTCTTACAAGATGAAACAACACTCTCCTGAGACTATAGACTTGGTACTTCTCTCACACATTCCATGTTCGTTGATGGGACTAGTCAGCAACAATAAAAATTGTCAGGATAGTGACAAAATTGAACTTGAACAACGGCACCACAAAACACTGTGAAACTGAATTTTGTCCATGTGGCTCAAAAATTCCGTGGTTGGGCGACCTGGACCCGGAAGTGGATCCCATGTCAAACGAGACTAACACGCCCTATTGTGTCCCGCACCAAAACCAGAGATAAAAAAGCTACTATGTATGACATGCTAATTATATAAATAGTAGCAAAAAAAACACTCTGGAAAGCGTAGAAACCTAAAATATATTTTTATTTTATACTACAGTAATTGGAGTAGGCCCTATGTATTAAGACAATGTTAAAATACACGATATTTTACAAATCAAATATTATATCATGCAAGTACAATCAATGTGGCAATCCGCGAAACAGTTAGCGCAGTGACGTCACTCGGTGAAAACAAGGTTATATAACACCCCCTTCCCATACTTGATTAGCCAGTTCGGTGAAAACAATGGAGGTCAAGGTCATTGAGTTTCACAGAATTGTCCTTGATCTCACCATCTTCAGGAGGTTCTACGGCCCAGTTTAGCCTATATCTGCACAAAGGTGGCCTAAAGATGCATTTTTTCAATTTTGCTGGTAAGATTCAGCGCCTTGTGGCGGTGTGTTCAGTGAGATTCGACCACATGTGGCGGGGGAGAGATGATCATTGTGAGACTCACCCAAAGCATTAGATCAAGTTACACCACCACCGATCATCTCACCTGCACCACTCACCCATTCACACATCTCAGCCGCAACATCAAACACCAAATCTATTATAATTTTAGACAACACCCTTTCACGTCTAACAATTATGTGGAAATATATATTTTATTTTGCTTATTCAATATTTTAGGATACGTTTTATAATGGTTAGATACATTTGATTTTAAAAATACTAAATATCATGAGAATTTAGTTAATTGATAATCATAAATCGTAGCTTTTCAGCATATTCATGTTGTAAATAAAATCGGAGTGATGTAAAATAAACCTTATGTAACTAACACATTATGCCAGTAGATGACTTAGGTAACAGAAACGCTTTGTTATGCAATTTGCTTGTTGGTGTGTTATTTTTCATCAACAATGTGTTTTAATTTCTGTAAACAGCAGAGTCATTTTCAAAGTGGCGAAGTCAAGGCTTTGTCACGAAGTTCATTGTTAATTTCTATTGTATAATGCACCTCTCACTGCAGGTTCTCAGTGCCATAAGATAATATAATATAAAGCTCACATGACGGTCTTGGGCGGTAAAATGATATACAGGTGCTAAGAGGAATTTCCCAGCCATCCTTGTGTATAATATCCCCTTATTATATACGTAATATGTAACATTATAATGATAACGCAATTAGTCAGATTTTCAAGATCAATTTCCACTCACAAAATTCGTGTACTTTTAATTCAAAGTAGCTGTTCATTTCACAAAAATAGCCGATATCAGCATAAATGGAGTTACAGCAAGCTATGCTGAGATATACTCATTTCTAATCTATGATGCTGTTGATATTAACTAATTATCTTTTTTTTTAATAGTCAACCAATGTGGTAAAAATTGTAAACCATAATTCTACTTGGCATTTGAAATACATGTATTGAGATAAGAATGAATGAAATAGGTTTTAGGCCATCTTTGTGCACATATAGGCTAGACTGGTACAGGGGAACATCGTGAGAATGGTGAGATGAATGAGATGACATTGCCCTCCAGACACAGGATTCGAAATTCATAATTCGGTCTGACGAATGTAATTCGGCACGCTACCTCTTGGTCACACAGGCTCTCCATAATATTTATTTCATGGTTGTGAAAAACTTTTCATAAATAATTACTCTATGAAATATTATGCAGCCGAAATACTTAAAGGATTAAATTCAAACTTTCCCTGGTGCAGTAATCTATTTTCATTTTGTGAAATAATAAGAAGTAAAATCACCAATAATTACTGTTAACGTACCAGGGAAGCTGGGACTGTTTGACCACCGTGACTATAAGACTAGATGGTGTGCTAGACCATATAAACATACTGGGAGAAGATGCAATTTCGTACTACGAATTTACAAGGAATTTATACATCTCCTTTGTAATTCATATGTTATATGCAGTAGGTCTATGCTACCGCATTACATATATGAAAACATTCTGAAGTCTAAAGTCGATCCGCGCACTGAAAGAATTAAAAAATCATAATATGGCCGTAGACCCATAACTTAGGTTTTCAAATAAACGGAGAGAACTAACTAAGACATTTATGATGATTTCAAATTGAAAAAAAAACTACTTGATCTCCATGGTTTATACAAACATATTTCAGCGTTTTTACGGGTTAATGACGCACCATGTAAGGCGATTAGGCGACCACCAGGATTAGCGGAACACACCATATTTGATGTGGTCATTTTAGCCTTATCCAGTCTTTTGAATAACCTACATAGCATCCATTAATATTTCTACACGTATAGCATTATTGATAGCTGGGCAATTATTCTCCAGTTGTTTGATTACCCATATATGTTGTTTATTATAATTTAAGAAATAAAATCGTCTCAAACGTAGTTATAAAATGAAGTAATAAGAATTGTCTCCATTTTATAATTTTACTGAGTATCTATTATAGCCCAATAAGTCATAATCGACGACATAACAATATTAATGGGACGAAAAGTAAATTATTTTTCTTGTTATTATGTTGTATAGGACAAACATTGTATGTGAGTTCTATTTCATTTCAACCCTTTACCTGCCAACTTATCTTATTTATTTTTTTCGCCGCGATCCACAAATAAATAAAACAATTGTCACCAACATGAAGTTGTGTCTCGCTATACCGCGACCCACAATCGTATTTGTTCAATGTGAGACCAAATATTGACAAATCTGTATGTCCAAACACTCAATTTATTCCCAATAACTGATATTTATCATGTTAATAAAACATATTAAAAATGATTATAGTCGTGCTGAGGATTTAAGGGGTTTGCTGTTTGAACAACAATAATAATTTGACAAAGTTAGGGAGCTTGCTTAATAATTATACATGTACTAATTACACTTTTGAGTTAGTTTTTCCATATTTTCTTTTAGTGTTGAGAATGAAAAACGACAAATTAATTTATTTATTCAATAATTATGTTGTTCCGTTTTTTCTAATACAACCCCAACTTATAAACACTTAAACCGAGTGTTTATTTGGACTCCACGGGGAGCGATAGTGCGCATAATTAGGTGGTGCTTATTTCTATGTTCCGGGAATTACCCCATCTGTTCCCTGAGGTCAGGGAGGGAGCTGACCCTCCCTCTCACACGTCAGGGTGGTAACGGGTGAGCCCCCTGCTGAGGTTTACAGGGGTAAATAACACGTTGTCCACCCTGTTTCTGGCCAGTAGAGACGCCTGGTGACGGTGTTGTGTCACCGTGGGGTCATCTTGTCACACTGTGTAAGCTTGTAGGCCTCATTAACAACACAAACAATTAATTAGTTTCACATCGTAAAACAATCACCTCGTGGGCAAGCTTACGTACGTCAAGATGTGTACCCACCCTTCTGATGCTGAGGGGTTTAAAATATACACAATAATAAATTAGTTTACTTTTCAAAATACAATCTAGAACAGTATTTAAAACATCTCAATATACATTGGTGTAAATTGAGCATTTTTAGGGGACACTTCAAAACCTCTTTAAACATCTTGGGTACGTCAGTAATCATTCATTAACATTTTGGATTTTAAAACGTAAATTTTAAAATAAAAAAACTACCAGAAGATAACTGATATGTTATTCTTTTAATGGTAAATTGTGAGGCGACGTAGAATTATACACAAAATACGACTTCCAGTGACCAGAAGGTTGAATTGTCTGTTCTGCTATAGCACGTGCCACTCATGACCCTTAGAATGCTAGAGGCATGGCTACAAATAATTGCAAACAATAATAACAACGTGATATTTATATTAATACCTCCACAAACTAATATATAATTCAAAACTATACGAAACATTTAGAATACATTTATAATTTAGAACACTGTCTATACAATTCTAATTCTGAGTCGATCTCTATTTTTTGTTATCTGAATATGTTAATTTCGTTGTACATAGCCACTCTGGAAAATCAGATTGTGCTAGGAAAAAAAGCATAGAACTATATATTTGTTTATATTTGGTGTATTTTTACAACAAATCCAGCCAGAAATGTATGTATTTGTTGTGTACCGACAGTCTACAATACCAACAATATAACAATAGTAACAGTGCTCAAAATCACATACCTCATCGTCATCTTGGTGCTAGAGGGCCGTATCTGCCACTTGGCAGATACGACCCTCTAGCACCAAGATGACGATTGTACAATTTAATTCGCCATATATGGCCCACTTCTAAACTGAGCTCCAAACGTAAATGCTGTTTTTGGGGCAACAAAATTGTAACCATTTATTTCTTTATTTCTCAGTTGATGTTTAGCAAATTCGCTAAAACCAAAGTTGGTATATGTTATGGATATGTTGAACAATGCATTTATAGCTATATCATATAGGCCTACATATGTCTACTTGTATACGCCTATATTTTCTGTGACATTTTTAGATACCATGTATACTTGTTTTGTGCATTGTATAGTATATATCGTTCAGCTATTTTACCAAGGGTTTTACGAATCAATACTTTCAACTAATGTTGCGATAAAATAATTATTTGATTGTTGTAATAACAGATGTCAGACGTCAATATATCAGCACATGACACGATAAGTTATGTTTCTGATTCATAGAGATAGGGTGACGATTTTAATGGATCTTATTGGAATTCACTAATTTAAAGATAAATTGCCACCCAAAGGCACAGGCAGCATAGATCCGGCGTGTAATCATCATAGCTAACATAAAAAACAACATTATTAGTTGGACGTCTTATGTCTGTCGTGATATGCTTGCCGTCAGTAGGTATTGATGTTCGTTAGACACTTAGTCATTTGTTACGTGGAAAGTGGAAATGTAAAGAGCACTTAACCCCCTCAGCGCGGAGTACGTCTTCAGACGTCAGAATCTGACGTCTAAAGACGTCGGATTCTGAAGTCTAAAGTCGATCCCCGCACTGAAAGAGTAAACTATTTTCAATGGGCATAGATCCATTACATAAGTATTTAGATGAAGCAGAAAGATCTAACTAAGACATTTATGGTGATTTCAAATTGAATAAACCTTTCGGACTGTATGCTTTATATTATAAATATCTCAGGGTTTTAAGGGTGGAAGTGAAGCAGTCAGAAGAATCAATCCTCTTTGTCTATGTCATTATACGAGTCATTATCCAGCAGTCCATAATCATCAGGATATATCTCAGAAAATCGCTTTAAGGAATGCTCATAACACTGTGTTTTCTATAATGACTCTTTTAATTGTTATTATTAGATGGATTTTCATGATTACCTGTAATTCTTTAGACATTACCTTGCAAATCACTCGAATATTGCGCTCACAAATTGAGAAGAGTGTGGCGATGCACAAAGTAAATGATATGTTATCAATGGCTAATACTCATGCTAAATGGGCGTAAATGAACTTGGACTGTTCTTTTTCTCTATGTCTCAAGTACATTATTGTCCTACATTTTATTTTCCTTTGCAAAAACATCAACATATGTCTCATGATTAAAAAATAATTACTGCACTAAACATCGGAGGCTATTTTGACAAATTAATATACTTTACGTCTTCTCAACTACAATGATAATTATGAACAATTACTTATTTAATTGTTTTTATTTATTAACTTCCATGTACATAAATACATCCAATCAGTGTAATGTTCCTGAAAATGTGAATTCGGATTATTATAATAAACGGCATTTGACAACGATATATATACCAATAATGTCACTGCAATAACGGTGAGATTGTGAATATACATTATTTTTTTGACATTTTATTCTGAATACCGAGCTCACTTCTCTTTTTTGTTAAACCCTTCCATCGCGGGGACCGACTACAGACGTCAGAATCTGACGTCTATGGCCGTCACATTCTGACGTCGGTCACGGCACTGAAAGAGAAACATATGTATGATGGGTGTAAATCTATAACATAGATATTCAAAAATAATTAATTGTAAAAAACCTTTGGTGTCTTGGTTTATATACAAATATTTCAGGTCCTTAAAGGTTATAGAAGATGCAAATTTAATTAAAATCTTGAAATGTATTTACAATCTTTAAAATAATAATAAAAAAATATATGCAAACAATATTTAATGAAGTTTATGAGACTTAAATGGTCAGGTCTGATAATTAACCGTATCCTCGTAGATGCAGCGCGGGCGATTTTAATTTCGGGGGTGTTTTAAATTGGGCAGGGACCCCCAGGCGTTCTGATGTGTGAGCCGACGATCTGTTTGTGTTCTGGGCTGTTCCTCGATAGCTAATGATTGTGTGGCTCAACCAATGAACAGATATTGGCCCATTGTTGATTTAATGCTGGGCCGGCGTCCGCGACGCCGGCACAACATTAAACCAACAAAGGGCCAGCGTCAACTTCTTGCCGGGTCATGGGTGCAGCTTCACACCCGGTGTCAGTCTACGTGTCCGAGATCACGCTTCAGGCCGAATTCCCCAGGCCAAAGAATGATCCCAAATAACTGTCATCGTCAACAGTTTTGATTGGAAGTGTGAAATGGGCGTGGATGGGCTCCCCGATTTTACCCCCACCCTCTGCCTGCAACAGCCTCGTTAAAACAAAACGCAGGAAATTTTGTTTTCTGCTTGTCCTAAAAAGTACACGTGTTATGGTATTGTATGTAATAAACTGTTAAAAAATCATGAAATCTTATACTAAAACCCATCAACTCATATTGAAATTTAACGAGATGCAGCCCCTAACATGGTAATTGATCTGTGTAAATCAACTGTCAGATACACAATGTACAATACACACGTGTTTCTTTATGACATCCTGTGTAAGCAAACACCGATTTTAATATTTGAACGTCCGAGGTGATATAATGAAGCCGATTTCTTTTTAGTTGGACTATTATATACCTAGCCGAAAATAAACACGCATAATGACATTTATGGCTCTATGTTTTGCGAAATGCAAAGTAAATATTTTTTCAACTAAACAATGACGATCACACATTCCACAGGCTAAATACAATAAAAGTGAACAAATCCAGGTTATAATAACTTTGTTGCATGTGTCTCTGTCTGTAAGTTGTCCGCCAGTTGTCCCTTTGTCGCTCCCAGCAAACACAAAAACATTTGTATGACATTTATACAACGTTGGACTAACGTGTAAATGTTATACAAATGTTTTGTGTTTGCTGGGTTGTCTCGTATTTTAATGTAACATGATATGTAAATGAAACGTGGACGCCATTTTTTAACCCTTTAACCGCCGGTGCCGCATATATTGGGGTTTTCATTTTTTATTAGCACATTAAGTACCACATTTTAAATATGTTAAAGATAAAATGCATCAACTAGCAAGATTTGAAAAGAGTTGACCTCCGTTTTGTCAAATCTGAATAATTTTCACTCACTTGAAGTTGTGGATCGCGTCAGCGAGACACAACTTCAAGTGGGTGAAAATTCAAATTTAATAATTTGGCGGTTAAAGGGTTAATTTATGATCGCTTTCATTAGAAACATCAGTGTTTGTTAATGGCATTAGTTGAAATATAATTGTATAAACATGTAATTCATTTCAAATAATTATGTTGTAAATATATACATACACACATAGACTTTCCATTGTTTCGCTAAAACTGAGAATCACAGGAAATCAAACGATACATTTACATGTTTCAAAGTATATATACCTTTTATTATAATAAAACATTTTCCCTATACACTACAACAATATTGGTTAAGAAAATGTGGCCAATGTCCTATGAACATCCAAATTGAAGGATCTAACGTCTTAACATTTTTAGCCTTCAAGAAATTTTGTTAAATGGTCGCAGAAGTGTCAAAAACAGGATAGACAATAGTTCTAGTCGGCATATCATTAATTGTTGTGAGAGTTTCCATAGCACTGGTTCCACTATAGTAGTCTATCTGTGTGGAGGTTAGAGGTTATGCAACCAGTTTGTAACAGTGAAATATAGTCTAACCCTTTCATCGCTAAGCACGACTACAGTCGTTTTTAATTTATCTTATCGGGAATGAAATTTGTGCTTAAGCATCAATATTTGTAAATTTCTGATCTCAAATTAAACAAATATTGGTAATTGTCAACCACTTGAAGTTGTGGATCGTGATAATTAACCCTTTAATCCTTCACGGTGTATCCAAGCATCATTTTGCATCTCTGAAGAATGACTTCATTTCTTACAAAGTTGGGGTTTAGAAGGAACATTTTCGTGGAACTGTTTTGATTATAACGATATGTTTTTCTTCATTTGCAACCCACTTCATGTCATAATTCACGGTGTCGGCAAAACACTTAAAGTGTGGGAATAAACAATCAATCTACATGTAGTCTTGTGTTTTAACATTATCCACTACAAGTCGAGAATTGCGACAGCAATTCGCGGCTTGTAGTGGATGAAGTTGACAAAGGTAAATTCAGACTTGAAAGGTTTAAATCTGTATCAGTTATAGGCCTATGTTATGTAAGTTAAATTTTCGATCAATTGAATTGTTAATCGCGGTAACAGAGCATTAAAGTGATTGAAAATATAAATAATAAACATCAGAGTTAAATTAATATATCTGTGTTTTGCTACATTGGTCCACAATCTTAAGTAAAATACAATTAATCTGATTTTGATAGTTTTAATCACAAAGTATATCAGTGACACAGAAGTCAGGCATGTTTCATTTTATGAAGAATGATTATAAACAGTTCAATATCAATATCAATATTATCAGTATTTTCAAAGACTAAAATGGAATGGTTCATCTCCTCATTAAAACGATCGCGCAGTCACATATACACGCTTTACATTATACTCGCACTTTTATCGGAGGGTCACATGATTTATGCTTAATACGGATACATTGTATGATTTACTGTTATTTAGGTGAGATCCATTGATATTTCCCATTCAGCCTGATGTCACTGGATACGAACCCATTCATTGATAATTCACATAACCTATGTGTAGTTACTACACTCCCGCGCAAAGACAAACAGCAGTAACTGCTTACTTTCCAAGTAAGCAGTTACTGCTGTTTGCCTTTGTGAACCCTTATATATAGGTCGCATCCATTGATAATTCCCATATCCAGCTTGTCGCCCCTCGTGATATGCCCTCACGTCATGTGACACAGAGGTAACGGTCCCGGTTGTGCAATAATTGCATAACGATTTAAATCGTAGTCCGGTTACCCTGTTTTTTCGAACGTAAACAATTTGTAATCTGACAAATGAGTCTATTATTTGTGGGGCGGACCTCAAATTGTTCGGGCAGCTGCGGCCGCAGAGGGGAGAATCTGCTCCCAACAGACGAGAGGGGCCGAGAGAGAGCCAACTAGGTCACGGGATCACGTGATACAAAGCATCAGAACCCGGATGGGCGGCAATTGAAAACGAGACTGGTGGATTGAGTGCGGGAATAGAATCCCAGACGTTAACGCAAAGCTGGTACAGCGTCTTAGACGTTGTACCAGCATTGTATCAACGTTTTAAGAATACACATGTGATTCTGTTTCTCTGTGATGGCGGGGTATCAGGCGGGGGTACAGAGCTGTCCGCCCACTGCCTCAGTCTCTGTCACATCTCATTAGAACTCGCATCGTCTGCTCGGGAGCAGGTGTGCACATACATGTACAAATATGGCGTCTGCATAACCATCAGAAGTGTGTATTATAACTTTAAATTTGTAAAAAATAAAAACAACATACATGTAAAATATATATGGTGTCCCACAAGAAGAGTAAGAGTGCATAAAGCTTATGTGTATTGACGTTGTCCCAACAGTAAAGTGATCGTATTAGAATGAGCTATTTGTACGCTGTCGGTCAAATATGCTAAGATTATGCATGTATTACAGGCATATTAGTCAAGAATGTGACTGTAGCAGTATAATATATAAACGCCAACAGCCAATAAAGGAAAATAAAATTGTGGACCTAGATGTGGGAGTATGTGATGGCAAGAAAATACTACTGGCAGATAAAATGCAAGGATACAATGAACTAGGCCTAATATTAAAAATAAATGATAATATATTAATAAATCATCACAATTTTTATGACATGAGTATGTCATGCCATAATCAAAACAAGTCGTAAATATAATAGTACGACATAGATTATTTTCTTAATATATATTTCACTGGATATTTACTATAGCCTACATTTGTTATATTTACACTATGATCCAATCTTAGTGAAAATTGGGTTATTAGGAAGGTAATTATTAAACCAACCATCTAACTCGGAGAGTAGTATGCATAAAGCTTACATCGTCACAAACATTTTGGAGTATGGACTGACGCAAATATGCAGTAAATAAAATAATTTACAAGTTTAATAGACGTACTTGTGAGTGTCGTCATCTGATCTGCTGCCATAGAAATCATAGTCAAAACTTTTGATCAAATATCTTCATCGGGTTATGGTCCTCAAATTGGTCACGTAATCCTCTTAAATAAAGCCTGTCTGATGCTTAAGGAGAAATGATAAATGGCGTGATAATGTTAATGTCTGAATCATGGGCCATGCATTGAGGCAACGCTGATCTTATCTGGTCATACCATGGAATTATGAGGGGAAGTTATTTAACCAGATCATTCACTATTAACACCTCCCAGCATCCTGCTGTCTAATCTCATTTGTCTTCACTTTGAGGTGAGAATTGCTCCTGTAATCTGAATTTATCATCATCATCCACTACAAGTCGCGAATTGCTGTCGCAATTCTCGACTTCTAGTGGAAGAAGACTTGGAGTGCGTGAATGGCAAATGAACAGAAATATAATGTTATACTTAAAACAATTCGATAAAAATCTTCATTCTAAAACTACTAGGTTTTAGGAAATCAAGTTAATCGTCACATATGTAAAATTATGCTTTAATGCATCGTGAGGGTTTAAAGATTAAAATTAAATCTCATAAAGTGCATATGTGATGCATTTCACAGATTTTTCTTTAAAGATTTTTATATAAAATATGTCATTTGTGCCATATTTTAAATACAAATTTGTCACCTTTCATAGCATTTTATTCTATAAGAGATCTTAAGGGGTTATAAGGTGATTTCACGTGCTCATCTATGACGTCATCAAACTGTGAGATCTGTGTAAGCTTGATCGAGCAGAATGACGTCACTGATCTGGCCTGCGGGGGTTCCCTAGCAGGTGATTCCCAGTCACGAGTTATACAGCCTGAGGTGTGATGTATCAGCTTATCCTGTGTGACCACCACACCTATAATAAAGACATTACATACTGACAAATGAACAAGGGATCAGAAAATATAAAAGATCGAAATTGTGAACGAACGAGCAAAAGATCGAAAGTGTGAACGAACGAACGAGCAAAAGAACAAAAGTGTCAACGAACGAAAGTGTCAACGAAATAAAGAAAGAATGAATGAATGAATGAATGAATGAATGAATGAATGAATGAATGAATGAATGAATGAATGAATAAATAAATAAATAAATAAATAAATAAATAAATAAATAAATAAATAAATGAATGAATGAATGAATGAATGAATGAATGAATGAATGAATGAATGAATGAATGAATGAATGAATGAATGAATGAATGAATGAATGAATGAATGAATGAATGAATGAATGAATGAATGAATGAATGAATAAATGAATGAAATAAAGTCAGTCAGTCAGTCAGTCAGTCAGTCAGTCAGTCAGTCAGTCAGTCAGTCAGTCAGTCAGTCAGTCAGTCAGTCAGTCAGTCAGTCAGTCAGTCAGTCAGTCAGTCAGTCAGTCAGTCAGTCAGTCAGTCAGTCAGTCAGTCAGTCAGTCAGTCAGTCAGTCAGTCAGTCAGTCAGTCAGTCAGTCAGTCAGTCAGTCAGTCAGTCAGTCAGTCAGTCAGTCAGTCAGTCAGTCAGTCAGTCAGTCAGTCAGTCAGTCAGTCAGTCAGTCAGTCAGTCAGTCAGTCAGTCAGTCAGTCAGTCAGTCAGTCAGTCGGTCGGTCGGTCGGTCGGTCGGTCGGTCGGTCGGTCGGTCGGTCGGTCGGTCGGTCGGTCGGTCGGTCGGTCGGTCGGTCGGTCGGTCGGTCGGTCGGTCGGTCGGTCGGTCGGTCGGTCGGTCGGTCGGTCGGTCGGTCGGTCGGTCGGTCGGTCGGTCGGTCGGTCGGTCGGTCGGTCGGTCGGTCGGTCGGTCGGTCGGTCGGTCGGTCGGTCGGTCGGTCGGTCGGTCGGTCGGTCGGTCGGTCGGTCGGTCGGTCGGTCGGTCGGCCGGCCGGCCGGCCGTTCGGTCGGTCGGTCGGTCGGTCGGTCGGTCGGTCGGTCGGTCGGTCGGTCGGTCGGTCGGTCGGTCGGTCGGTCGGTCGGTCGGTCGGTCGGTCGGTCGGTCGGTCGGTCGGTCGGTCGGTCGGTCGGTCGGTCGGTCGGTCGGTCGGTCGGTCGGTCGGTCGGTCGGTCGGTCGGTCGGTCGGTCGGTCGGTCGGTCGGTCGGTCGGTCGGTCGGTCGGTCGGTCGGTCGGTCGGTCGGTCGGTCGGTCGGTCGGTCGGTCGGTCGGTCGGTCGGTCGGTCGGTCGGTCGGTCGGTCGGTCGGTCGGTCGGTCGGTCGGTCGGTCGGTCAATCATTGGTATAGCCAAGTAATGGTCATAATGCGCTTATGGCGGCATATTCACATAGTGATATAACGCTGGATTATTATAGAGAGTAAGTGTAGCTCAATGTGCTTATGCATGTGCATAGTGTGAAAAGTGTTAGAGGTTTGATGAAAAAAAAGTTTAAAAATGATCAACCAAATATTTCATGAATTCAAAGCAAACGAATAGATACACTACAAGAAAGGAGAAATAACTACATGCGCTTGTATAAGCATAATTTCGCCATGTATGCCATGTATATTTAGACTTTTTGGTTTATAGTAGCAGCATAATTATCTAGTCAAATCCGATTTTATAAAATAATTCATAGATTTGAGGCGATTCGTGATTTCATTTGATTGATGTGACAAGGAAAATAATGGGTGAAATTTTCTTTGACAGTCCTCAAGGGGTGTTATGATGCTGAATCCAGAAAACACGATACATTGGTCGAATGTTGGCTCAACACTGGGACACCGTCGTAGACGGTGGGTCAGTGTTGCAGTGTTGAGCCAACATTCGGTGGACATCTCGTGTTTTCTGGGGAGCATCTCTGTAATAGTGTTGACCGTTCCCTGGCCCGGGGCTGGTGCCGCCCAGGGGTGGACAGACCCTGACCGAGAAGGACAAGGTCAGACCAAGGCTAAAAGCTGTTGGTCAACACGACTAATTAGTGTCAGTGATCACCAGGTAATTAGACAGATTCCGTAGCTCTCGTTTACAACCACAGTGTTGTCTATCAGCCCCATTGTCAAACACGTGTCTGTCTGTAGTTTGTTTAGGCCTTGTCCTGACAATATTACTAATGTAATATTACTATTACTTTTAAATTATCCTGTTACTATTACTGTAATATTAGTTATAATTATTACTAGAATTTTACTCTCCCATCTATTACAATTCCTATTACAATATTTTTTCTCCACCATTTCCCATCATACCTTTTCTAATAATAAACATCAAATAGTATTAATTTGAAACTAGTGATAATTACAACTTAGATATGTTTTTATTATGTTAATGTAGGCTATAGTTGGCATTTGGTCGGTGATTCACAGATTATTTGAATATAAGAGACTCTGTCATGAATCAGCTAATCACCGGTCGTTTTTCTGGTTATTATATTGAGACAAATAAAATTATCTTCAAAATAAATGGTCATTGGATTTCATGATATGGCCAAATTACTGCTGCATTGTCGCCGAATAGAAACTCTTCAGCTAATGGGATTCAATACAGTATTGTTCAAAAATGACCCGGGTATGATCTATATAGATGGCCTCACTGACCATCAAACGACTTAAAATGATTTAATAATACAATTTCATCAATTTGCATTTTGGTAGTTTATTTTATATAAAAACCAGAGTGTCCGACGGTTCATTTTAATCGCTAAAGCGTTAAATTATTGAATTTAATTTTTTACCCACGTAAATTTGTGCCTCGCTACCGCGACTCACAACTTCAAGTGGGTGAAAATTATTCAAATTTGTTTTATTTGAGACCAAACATTTGAAAATCATGGTGTTCCAACACTCATTTCATTTTGAATAACAGTGATTTAACCTTTACAAGCATTTATCATTGTCATTTTTATCCACTACAAGCAGTGGATGAAAATGAGTTGAAGTGGGTGGCAAAAGAAATCAAGACATTATGATTATTGCAGTTCCATGAAAATTTTCGGTTTAAAACCCCCTAGGTTTTAAGAAATTGAGTCATGCAAAATGATGCTTTAAAGCATCGTGAGGGTTTAAAGGGTTAGTCGGCTAATAAAACGGATTGAAAACGAATATGGAGTAAGGGTTATATAACTAAAATTATTTTTTCCCAAAGCCAGATGTAATGTTCGGAGGTTATTTTTGACGTCATGATTGTGTTCATGTTAGACTGGTACATACATGCACTTTTATACATATGGCATGTTTGGCTGTTTTTTTCATATTTGTATATTAAAATCAATTTTACTGCTTGAATTTATCATACGTTTGTATAATTTAATTGTATTCAAATGCATGTTTCCCCTTATATTGCAGTACATCGTCTTGATGCAAATAAATAGTATGGCATACATAAAGCAACAATACAAAGCATACGTATCATAAATAAATTATATACATTCCTTCTAAGTTTCATGATGCGTCTAATAGTTATTGATATGTTAAATATAATGTTAGAGAGTTTAGGTTTTTAAATGCATATATACAGACAGACTTACAAAATACGAAAAAGAATAACGAAAGATGAGACGTACATCCATGCAATTACGCGATAATTTACCTTAATAGTAGGTAATAATTTATTGAAATCAGCATTTAGGCCAAATTATGATATCCTACCATATTTAAATAACAACGGAATGAGGACCAGCAATTAGCCAATTCCGTTATATAAGAGACCACTAAGCTTGTCTTAGAATATTTGTCATTGTAATTTTAAAACATCACATAAACTACAACAAAAACCGGTTGAATTCGCCCTCTATTGCTCTGGGTTATGAATAAAGGCCTGTATAATATGGCTGGCCTGTTTGTTAGCTGGCTGGTGTGTGGCCGTCACCGGATAAGTAGTGTGGTATTACGCCGCGCTGAATATGGTGGCGTGGCTGTGGGCGGGCGCTGGGCGTGTCTCTACTCCACCAACTGCGGCACCTGGCACGCCCCCTTCAGACTCTCTCCACGCGGGGGGTTTACCTTCTGTCCCCCACCCCTCCCCCCTACGTATATCTCCTCAGCAAAGCCTTAATGCAGTAACTGCTTACATGGCCAGCATTGTCCCGACATTGGCTGAGCGTCTCCTGTTTGCTGGGATAGTCATTGTCTCCGGCTCCCCTAGTGGGGATCTTCCCTAGTAAATATAACACCCTACACTCTTACCCCTTATATAGCGCTGAACATTTTCCATATAAACCATGGACACATTGAAGGTTTTTTCTCAATTTGAAATCATCATAACTGTCTTAGTTAGCTCTTTCTGATTCATTTAAATACCTCTGTTATGAACCTACGATGATTATAAATATACTTAATCTTACAGTGCAGGGATCGACTTTGGACGTCAGAATCGGACGTCTACGGACGTCCGATTCTGACGTCCAAAGTCGCTCTCCGCGCTGCAAGGGTTAACACTAACGGTTCCTGGAGGTTCTTTTCACATAGTGATACAGAGAAAGGTTTCTCATATATATCAGCATTAGTGGTTCTATATTATGCATTTCTGATACCGGGTTTGCATGCAAACCTTTAACTATATCAATATAATGGAAAAGAACCTCTAGGAACTTTCTGTGTTTAGAGTGTAGCCCAATGCTGGGCCAACGTCTCAGACGGTACTAACACCGATCCAGCATTGGGTCTAAATTTAATATTTTCTGGGTATAGACCTCTCTCTGAAGTCCAGCTATGCGCTGATAACCGTCATACGCTTCCCAAATAAAGTGACAAAAAATCAATAATTTATTTTCAAAAATCTGTTTTAAATCACAATGCGTGATTCCTGTTACCTTCCTAACCAGTTCATAATGTTATAGAGGCTGACCGTACGCCAAACATTTCAATTTCAAATGCCAGGCCTTAAAAAATAGTACATCTACAAGAAAAAAATATTATTATACTCCAGTATCCATGGTGACCAAAGGGATGAGATTACGCCCCCTTTTTGCTGCAGCACCAGCGCGCAGCTAGTTAAAGACGTCAATCAGTGGTGGTACTGTGGGCAGAGAGGGGAGGGGCTTGTACAAACAGACAGGGGTGGGGAGATCACAAACCCCGGCGGGGGGCGTGGCCAATGAGCATTTACTGACGAGAACAACAAGATGGCTGATCTGTGTGGAGTATACATTGGCCCTTTGTCGTTATAATAATGGGCCAGGGTCTACGACACTGTCCCCATCATTATAACGACATAGGGATGATACCTCGTGACTGCTGAGTGGCGCCTTGTGGGAGGGGGGTGCAGGTGTAGTGGGCAGGTTTTATTTGCTTAGCCATATCCTCGGCCATCAGTCTTCTGGCTCGATGGACACGAGCGCCAGCTACTGTACCACGTCTACCGTCACGGGCTCCGCTGTCATCACCGGCTACATCAGCTCAGCGGCGTGACAGAACCTTATCTCCACATCTGATGACACCTCCGATAACAGGCCAGGCACAGGGACACCTATATAGGGCCTACACAGATATAACAGCTGATCCAGATTTCATCACCTATCAGAATATCACTGGAATCCACGACCGATATCAGTCACCATGACGGCGTCAGCGACACCGATAAAACATCTCAAATGTAAGTAGCCTACTACATTATGATATACATATTGACAATGATAAGTGACGTAATGCATCGACTGTTATCCATTACACCATATCTTCACTGGCAGAGCAGCATAATTAATGCATTTTTGAAAACAGTTTTGTTATTATTATTAAATCTAAAGTATACTATATATATATATATATAATATATAGGTTGACTTTGGTGTAGGACGTTTTGAAATATCATAAAATTCGTTTTGTTGTGAATAAAAGAGAGGTCATTTTTTTATTTTATTTCTGCAAAAGTAATTTATATAATATTATACAACACTAATCCTGGTACATAACAGGTTTTAGGGTGCAACAAAGCAGGCACATAAGTGTATAATATAGGCAAAATCCGTTATGACACATAGTTATATACAATGTAACAGCCATCAATCAATTGACGATTAAAATCTTACTAATTCCCCCCAGGATAGTCACCGCCAAGTTTGACGGCGGTACATGAATCATTATTTTGATCTTGGTAATTCGTCTGATATTTTCTAATTATGAAACATTATGTACGTGTGGGTTATTGCCAGCGGCTTTCACATGCAAAGTAATGCCCGGCTGGTTATTAATGTTCTGCAAGATATTGTACAATAATGGACAACAACATACAGACGTCAAATTCTGACGTATAAAGACGACACCCGCGCTGAAAGGGTTAATAAAGAGCAATTCTTATTCAGACTCAGACTCAGGTGCATTTATTTGGACGTAAATATAAAACATACAATTTTTTAGATGTACATAAACATAAAACAATTTAAATGTATTACGACCTTATAATTAATGATTAAAACAGAATTGCCTTTTTTGAGATCACATAAGTATGTCTTAACCGTTATTTGTTTATTTTTTACTTAATTAATTCAATTCCTACGAAATTGCGATGTCACACGGTATATCACACGGTATAACACATAGTATAACACACCGTATATCACATGGCATATCACACGGTATATCACACCGTATGTCACACGGTATATCACACGATATATCACACGGTTTTATCACACGGTATATCACACATATATCACGTGGTATATTCACACGGTATATCAAATGGTATATATAATACGATATATCACACGCGGTATATTACGGTATATATTATCACAGAGTATATCACACGCTTATCACACGGTATATAACACGGTATATCACACGGTATGTCACACAGTGTATCACACGGTATATCACACAGTATATCACACGGTATA